>JAVJIF010032491.1:0-128569 GCA_038442645.1 Agave tequilana | reverse complement strand
TCCAAACCTTTAGCCTTTATTGACCGGAACTAGGTCTTATAAAAGCCGAATAGGCCCAAAAGTTAAACTTTCAGCCCCGATTGATTAGCTTGAACTTAGCCATGTAGGTCTAAATAGGGCCCAAACAGGGGGAAAACATAGTTTTCAAGAGCTAAGAGTGGTATACATAGTTTTGATGTCAATTACTGGTAATTAATAGTATTAATTGGAAGATTTGACCAAAAGTCAAACTTTTAACCCCGATTGGCTGAACTAGGCCATATAAAAACAGAATAGAGCTCAAACAGGGAGAAAATGTGGTTTCGAGAGTCGGGAAAAGTATCACATACTTTTGATATATAATTGCTGCTATTATTTAACTTGTTTCTAGTATTAATTGACGGTTTAATCAAAGTCAAACTTTCAACCCGATTGACCTAAACTAAGCCTTATAAGAGCCAAATATGGCTTAATCGGGAGAAAACGTGGCTTTAAAAGAGCTAGGAGTTGTGGTACATAGTTTCTATGCACAATTACTACTAATTAAACTTGATTTTAGTCTTAATCTGAAAGTTTGAACAAAATAAAACTTTTAGCCCTAATTGTCTTGAATTAGGCCTTATAAGAGCCGAATAGGCCCAACAGGAGAAAAATACGGTTTTCAAGAGCTGGGAATAGTATCACATAGTTTTTATGCATAATTATGACTATTTAAACTTGTTTCTATTCTTAATTGAGAGGTTTGACCAAACTTAAAACTCAGCCCCGATTAGCCTGAACTAGGCATTATAAAGAGCCAAATAGGGCCTAAAATATGGCTTTAAGAGCCGGGAGAAGTTTCACATAGTTTTTATGTATTAGTACTGCTAATTAATTTTGTTTATATTCTTAATTTGAAAGTTATACCTAAAGTCAAACTTCATCCCCGATTAACCTGAACTAGGCCTTATAAGCTGATTAGGGGCCAAACGAGAGGAAAATATGGTTTTCAAGGGCTGTGAACGTTATTACATAATTTCTATGTACAGTTACTACTAATTAATCTTGTTTAGTTTTAATTGAAAAGTTTAATAAAAAGTCAAACTTTCAGCCTCGATTGGCCTTAACTAGGCCTTTTAAGAGCCAAATAGGACCCCCAATTAGGGAGAAAACAAAGTTTTCAAGAGCTGAGAGTAGTATTGCATAGTTTTTATGTATTATTACTATTAAATAAACTTGTTTCTTATCTTAATTGGGAAGTTTTACTAACTTATAAGAGCCGAATAGGGCCCAAATATGGAGAAAATGAGGTTTTCAAGAGCAGGGAGTAGTACTATATAGTTTTTTATGTATAACTACTATAAATTTATTTGTTTCTATTCTTAATTTGATAGGTTGATCAAAAGTTAACTTTCAGCCTCGATTGGCATGAACTAGGCCTTATTGTCGAATAGGGATCAAGCGAGGGGAAAACATGATTTTCAAGGTCCATGACTGGTATTACATAGTTTTCATATACAATTACTACTAATTAAACTTTGTTTCTAATCTTAATTTAGAAGTTTAATCTAAATTCAAACTTTCAGCCAGATTGGCCTGAACTAGGTAATATAAGAGCCGATTAGGGCCCAAACAGGGAGAAGCATCATTTTCAAGAGCGGCACATAATTTTTATGTATAATTACTACTAATTTCTTGTTTCTATTCAATAAGGGGAAGTTTGACAAAAAGTCAAACCTTCAACCCTGATTGACCTGAACTAGGCATTTTAAGAGCCGAATAGGGTCCAAACAGGAAAAAAATATATTTTTCATGAGCCGTGATTTGTATTACATAGTTGCAATATGAAATTTCTACTAATTAACCATGTTTCTAGTGTTAATTTGAAGTTAGACCAACCGTTAAATTTTTAGCTCCGATTGGCCTAAGGTAGGCCCTGATAAGAGCCGAACAAGGTCTAAACGGGAAGAAAATGCATTTTTCAAGCGTAGAGTGTAGAATTATATAGTTTCTATATGTAATTACTTCTAATTAAACTTGTTTCTTGTCTTAATTAGAAAGTTTGATCAAAAGCCTAATTTTCTGTCCCTTATTAGCCTGAATTAGGCCTTCAAAGAGCAAAATAGGGCCCAAACAGGAGGAAAACATTATATAGTTTCTATGTATAATTACTATTAATTAATCTTGTTTCTAATATTAATTGAAAAGTTTGATCCAAGTCAAACTTTCAGCCCCGATTGTCCTTGAGGCCTTATAGAGCGATTAGGGTCCAAATAGAGAGAAAATAAGGTTTTCAAGAGTCAGGAGTAGTATTACATAGTTTTTAGGTATAATTATAACTAATTACATTTGTTTCTAGTCTTAATTTGAAAGTTTGACTTTTCAGCCCCTATTGGCCTGAACTAGGTCTATAAGAGCAGAATAGGGCCCAAACGGGAGAAAACATGGATTTTAATACTTAGGAGTAGTCTCACATAGTTTCTATGTATAACTACTACTAATTAAACTTGTTTCTATTCTTAAATTGAAAGTTTTACCATAAGTCAATTTTTTTGCCCAATTGGCTTGAACTAGGCCTCATAGAGCTGTATAAGGAACAAATGAGAGGAAAACATGGTTTTCATGGGGTCGTGAATGGTATTACATAGTTTCTATGTCTAATTACTACTAATTAACCTTGTTTCTAGTGTTAATTGAGAAGTTTAACTAGAAATCAAACTTTTAGCCCCGATTGGCCTGAACTGGGCCTTATTAGAGCCAATAGGGACCCAAACGGAGAAAAATGAGATTTTAAGAGCGGAGAGTACTATTAATATTTTTGTATAATAACTATTAATTAAACTTGTTTCTACTCTTGATTGGGAATTTTAACCAAAGTCAAACTTTCATCTTACTTGGTATGAACTGGGTTTTATAAGAGTCGAATAGGGCCCAAACAGGAAGAAAATGAAGTTTTCAAGAGCTGAGAGTAGGATTACATAATTTTTATGTATAAATACTATAAATTTTTCTACTCTTAATTCAGAAGTTTGATAAAAGTCAAACTTTCAGCCCCGATTGGCCGAATTAGGTCTTATAAGAGCTGAATTAGGACCAAACGAGAGGAAAATATTATTTTCAAAGGTCGTGAATGATATTACATTATTTCTATATACAATTACAACTATTAAACTTGTTTCTAGTTTTAATCTAGAAGTTGAACCAAAAGTCAAATTTCAGCCCTGATTCACCTGAACTAGGCATTTTAAGAGCCGTATAGGCCCAAAAACAGGGAGAAAACATGGTTTTCAAGAGCCGAGAGTAGCATGACATAATTTTTATGTTTAATTTTTACTAATTAAACTTGTTTATATTCTTAATTAGGAAGTTTGATCAAAAGTCAAACCATCAGCCTCAATTAGCCCGAACAAGGAATTATAAGAGCCGAATAGGGCCTAAACAGGTGGTCAAGACCATAAGTTGTATTACATAGTTTCAATATGATATTATTTCTAATTACTTTGTTTCTAGTGTTAATTGGAAGTTTGAACAAAAGTCAAATTTCAGCCCCGATTGGCCTAACTGGACGGGAAGAAAATACATTTTTCATGAGTAGAGTGTAGTATTACGTAGTTTTTTATGTATAATTATTTCTAATGAAACTTGTTTCTATTCTTGATTAGAAAGCTTGACCAAAAGTCAAACTTGTAGCCCTTATTGGCCTGAACTAGGCCTTATGAGAGCTGATTTGGGCCCAAACGGGGAGAAATAAGTTTTTCATGAGCCGGGGAGTAGTATGACATAGTTTTTAGTTATAATTACTTGTTTCTAATCTTAATATGGATTGACCAAAAGTTAAACTTTCAGCCTCTCGATTGGCCTGAATGAGGCCTTATAAGAGCCGAATAGGACCCCAAACGGGGAGAAAACATGGTTTTTCAAATGCCGGGAGTAGTATCACATAGCTTATATGTATAACTACTATTAATTAAACTTATTTTTATTCTTAATTTAAAAGTTTTACTGAAAGTCAAAATTTTAGCCTCAATTGATTGGCCTGAACTAGGCCTAATAAGAGCCGAAAAAGGCCCAAATGTGAAGAAAATGGCGTTTTATAGAGCGTGGGGTAGCATTACATAATTTTTATATATAACTACTATAAATTAAACTTGTTTCTCTTCTTAATTTGAAAGTTTGACCAAAAGTCAAACTTTTAAGCCCGATTGGCCTGAACTAGGCCTTATATAAGCCGAATCAGGATTAAACGAGAGAAAACATGGTTTTCAAGGCTGTGAATGGTATTGCATAGTATCTATGTACTATTACTACTAATTAACCTATTTCTAGTGTTAATCGGAAAGTTTGAACAAAAATTGAACTTCAGCCCTGATTGGCCTAAATTAGGTTTTATAGGAGCCGAATAGGGCCTAAACAGGGAGAAAATACGTGTTTCTATTCTTAATCTAGAAGTTTGATCAAAAGTCAAACTTTCAGTCCAATTGGCCTGTACTGGCATTATAAGAGCCGAATAGAGCCCAATGGGGAGAAAACATGATTTTCAAGAGCAGAGAGTAGTATCACTGATTTTAATGTATAATTACTTCTAATAACTTGTTTCTAGTCTTATTGAGAAGTTTGATCAAAAGTCAAACCTTCAGCCCTTATTGGCCTGAAGTAGGCCTTATAAAAGCCGTAAGGGCCCAACGAGGGAAACATGGTTTTCATAGCTGTGAGTGGTATAACATAGTTTTCTATATGCAATTACTACTAATTAACCCTGTTTCTATTATTAATTAGATATTTGACCATAATCCAAACTTTCAGCATCGATTTGACTGAAATTAGGCCTTATAAGAGCCAAATAGGGCCTAAAAAAGGAGAAAAATGAGGTTTTCAAGAGCCGAGAGTAGTATTACATGGCTTTTATGTATAATTACTATAAATTAAACTTATTTCTATTCTTAATTTGAAAGTTTTTAAAAGTCAAACTGTCAGCCCCGATTGGCTAGAACAATGCCTTATAAGAGCCGAATAGGGACCAAAGGAGAGGAAAGCATAGTTTTTCAAGGGCCTTCAATGGTATTAAAAAATTTCTATGCACAATACTACTAATTAATCTTGTTTCTAATGTTTATTGGGAAGATTGACCAAATTTCAAATTTTCAGCCTTGAATGGCCTGAACTAGGCCTTATAAGAGTCGAATAGGACCTAAACGGGGAGAAAATGAGGTTTTCAAGAGTTGAGAGTAGTATTACAATTTTTTTATATATAATTACTTTTAATTAAACTTGTTTTTAGTCTTAATTGGGTTGTTTCATCAAAATTTAAACTTTCAACCCCGATTGGCCTGAACCAAGCAATATAAGAGCCGAATAGGGCCAAAATAGGGAGAAAATATAGTTTTAAAGAGACAAGAGTAGTATCACATTGTTTCTATGTTTAACTACAACTAATTAAACTGTTTCTATTCTTAATTTGTAGTTTGACCAAAGCCAAAATTCAGCTTCGATTGACTTGACTTACCTTATAAGACCGAAAAGGGCCAAACGTGAAGAAAACGAGGTTTTATAGAGCTGGGAGTAGTATTACATAGTTTTTATGCATAACTACTATACATTAAACTTGTTTTCTCTCTTAATTTGAAAGTTTGACTAAGAGTCAAACTTTTAGCCTCGATTGGCCTGAAATAGACCTTATTAGAGCTTAATCGGGACCAAACGAGAGGAAAACATGGTTATCAAGAGCCGTGAATGGTATTGCATAGATTATGTGTACAATTACTACTAATTAACCTTGTTTCTAGTGTTAATTTGGAAGTTTGACCAAAAGTAAAACCTTCAGCCCTGATTGGCCATAACTAGGCTTTATAAGAACCAAATAAGGCCTAAACGGGGAAAAAATATGGTTTTCAAGAGCCGGGAGTAGTATCACATAATTTTTATATATAATTACTACTAATTAAACTTATTTCTATTCTTAATGGAAAGTTTGACCAAAGTCAAACCTTCAGCCTCGATTGGCCTGAACTAGAAATTATAAGAGCTGAATAGGGCCCAACAGGTGGAAAACAAGATTTTCAAGAGCAGTGATTGTATTATATGGTTTCAATATGCAATTACTACAATTAATCTTATTTCTAGTGTTAATTAAAAGTTTGATCAAAAGTCAAAGTTTTAGCCCGATTGACCTGAACTAGCATTTAAAGAGCCGAATAGGATCCAAACGTGAAGAAAATGTTTTCTTGCATGACGGAGTATAGTATTACATATTTTTTTATATATAATTACTTCTAATTAAACTCGTTTCTATCCAATTTGAAAGCTTGACTAAAAGTCAAACTTCAGCCCTTTTTGGCTTGAATTATGCCTTATAAGAGCCGATTAGGTCCCAAATAAGGATAAAATATAGTTTTTCAAGAGCCAAGAGTGGTGTTACATAGTTTCTATGCATTATTAATAAAATTAAACTTGTTTCTAATCTTAATCTTAAGTCACCCTGACTGGCCTAAACTAGGCCTTATAAGGGCTGAATAGGGCCGAACGAGGAGAAAATGCGGTTTTCAAGAGTCAGCATCAGTATTACATAATTTCTATGTATAATTATTCTAATTAAACTTGTTTCTAGTCTTAGTCAGGAAGTTAGACCAAAAGTCAAACTTTCAACCCCTGATTGACCTGAACTAGGCATTATAAGGGCCGATTAGCGCCCAACGTGGAGAAACCGTTTCAAGAGCCGAGAATAGAAACTACATAGTTTTATGTATAATTACTACTAATTAAACTTATTTTTAGACTTAATTGGGAAGTTTAATTATAACTCAAACTTTCAGCCTTGACTGTCCTGAGCTCAGCTTTATAAGAACCGACCAAATAGGGAGAAATCATGGTTTTTATAGAGCCAGGTGTAGTATCACGTAGTTTCCATTTATAATTACTTCTAATTAAACTTATTTCAAGTCTTAATCTAGAAGTTTGACCAAAAGCCAAACTTTCAGCCCCGATTGACCTGAATTAGGCCTTAAAGAGCTGAAAATAGGGAGAAAATATGATTTTCAAGAGTCAGGAGTAGTATATATAGTTTCTATATAGAACTACTATAAATTAAACTTGTTTCTAATCTTAATTGTGAACTTTAACCAGAACTCAAACTTTCAGCCCCGATCGGCCTAAACTAGGTCTTATAAAAGTTGAATTGGTTCCAAACAAGGAGAATATGTGATTTTAAGAGCCCAGAGTAGTATTACATAGTTTCTATGCACATTAATATAAATAACCTTGTTTCTAATCTTAATCTTAGTCAAACATTCAGTCCCGATTGGCCTAAACTTGGCCTTATAAGAGACGAATAAGGCCCAAACCGGGAGAAATATAGTTTTTAAAGAGCTGGCAGCAGTATTACATAGTATATTCAATTACTACTAAATTAAACTTATTTCTACACTTTATCTGAAAGTTGGACCAAAAGTCAACTTTCCGCCCCCGATTGGTTTAACAACGGCTTATAAGAGCCGAATCGGCCAAAGCAGAAAGAAAACATGATTTTTAAGACCTTGAGTGGTATTACATAGTTTTTTATAATGTTTACTATTAGTTAAACATGTTTCTAGTTTTTATTGAGAAGTTTGATCAAAAAGCAAACTTTCAGCCACCAATTGGCTTGAAATACCTTATAAGAACCGAATAGGGTCCAAACGATATAAAACGTGGTTTTCAAGAGTCGAGAGTAATGTTATATAATTTTTATGTATAATTAACTTGTTATTGGTCTTAATTTATAGTTTGGTAGAATCAACTTTCAGCCCTGATTGACCTTATATAAGCCGAATAGGTTGCAAATAGGGAAAAAACATGATTTTCAAAGTCAAGAGTAGAATTATTTAGTTTTTAATTGAAATTACTACTATTAACTTGTTTCTAATTTTAACTGGAAAGTTTGACTAAAATGTCAAACTTTCAGCCCTGATTGGTTCACCTGGTCATATAAGAGCCGAATAGGGCCAAACGAAGAGAAAACACAGTTTTCAAAACTCGAGAGTAGTATTACATTATTTTTATGTACAATTACTATTAATTAAACTTATTTCTAGTCTTAATCTGAAAGTTTAAGTTTAGTCAAACTTTCAACCCTGATTGACCTGATTGGCCTTATAAGAGCCGAATTAGGGCCCAAATGGGGAGAAAATGTTGTTTTCAAGAACCGGGAGTAATATCCGTAGTTTCTATATATAACTACTACTAATTAAACTTATTTCTTCTTAATTTGAAATTTGACCAAAAGTCAAACTTTCAGCCCCGATTGGCCTGATTAGGCCTTATAAGAGCCAAATAAGGTCCAAACGGGAAGAAAATACATTTTCAAGAGCCCAGTGTAGTATTATACAATTTTTATGTATAATTACTTCTAATTAAACTTGTTTCTAATCTTAATTAGGAAGTTTAATTAAAAGTCAAACTTTCAGCCCTTATTGGTCAGAACTAGGCCTTATAAGCGTCGAATAGGGCCCAAATGATGGTTTCAAGAGCTGAGAGTCGTATTACATAGTTTCTATATGCAATTACTACTAATTAACCTTGTTTCTTATTTTTATTTGGAAGTTTGACGAAAAGTCAAACATTCAACCCTAATTTACTTAAACTAGGCCTTATAAGAGTCGATTAGGGACCAAATGGGGAGAAAACTAGGTTTTCAAGAGTCGGGAGTTGTATTACATAGTTTTAGATATAAATACTATTAATTAAACTTGTTTTCTAATCTTAATTAGAATTTTTGACTAAAAGTCAAACTTTCAGTCCCGATTGGTCTGAACTAGGTCTTGTAAGAGTCGAATGGTGCCCAAACGAAGAGAAAATTTGGCTTTCAAGAGCCGGGAGTAGTTTCATATAGTTCTATATATAACTAATGCTAATTAAACTTGTTTCGATTCTTAATTTGAAAGTTTTAACCAAAGTCAAACTTTCAGCTCCGATTGGTTTGAACTCGGCCTTATAAGTGCCAAATAGGGCCCAAACTGGAGGAAAACATGGTTTTCAGAGGTAAGAGTGATATTACATTGATATTATATATATATATATATATATATATATATAATATATATATATATAATTTACAGCTAATTAACTATGTTTCAGTGTTAATAGGGCCAAACGGGGAGAAAAAGCAGTTTCAAGAGCCGGGAATTGTATTACATAGTTTTTATTTGTAATTACTATTATTTAAACTTGTTTCTAGTCTTAGTTGGGAAGTTTGATCAAAGTCAAACTTTCTGCCTGATGGCCAGAATTAGGCTTTATAAGAGCCGAATATGGCCTAAATAAGGAGAAAAAGTTGCTTTAAAGAGTCAGGAGTTGTATTACATAGTTTCTCTACACAATTACTACTAATTAAACCTGTTTTAATCTTAAAGTTTAACCAAAAATCAAACTTTCAAGCCCCGATTGGCCTGAATTAGGCATTATAGGCCGAATGGGGCCAAACGGGGGAAAAATATTGTTCTGAAGAGCAAGGAGCAGTATCACATAGTTTTTATGTATATTAACTACTACTAATTAAATTTGTTCTATTCTTAATTAGAAAGTTTTACCAAAAGTCAAACCTTCAGCCCGATTAACCTGAACTAGGTATTAAAGAGTCGAATAAGGCCCAAACAGGAGGAAATATGGTTTTCAATAGCCGTGAGTTATGTTACATCTTTTAATATGCAATTATTACTAAATAACCTTGTTTCCAGTTTTAATCGATAGTTTAACTAAAAATCAAATTTTCAGCCCCGATTAGCGCGAGCTAGGCCTTATAAGAGCTGAATAGGGTCCAAACGGAAAGAAAATGCATTTTTCAAGAGCCGAGAGTCAAATCTTGGGAAGTCTTAATTAGGAAGCTTGATCCAACCTTTAGCCTCTATTGACCGAAACTAAGTCTTATAAAAGCTGAATAGGGCCCAAACGGGAGAAAAACATAATTATCAAGAGCTGAGTGTGGTATTACATAGTTTTTATGTATAATTACTACTAATTAATCTTGTTTCTAGTGTTAATTGAAAAGTTTGATCCAAAGTCAAACTTTCAGCCCCGATTGTCCTGGAATCAGCCTTATAAGAGCCGATTAGGGCCCAAATAGGGAGAAAATGAGGCTTTCAAGAGCCATGTAGTAATACATAGTTTTTAGGTATATTTACTACTAATTAAACATGTTTCTAGTCCTAATTGGGAAGTTTAACCAAAAATCAACTTTCAGCCCGATTGGCCTGAACTAGGCCTTATAAGAGCATAATAGGGCCCAAACGGGAGAAAACATGGCTTTCAAGAGTCGGGAGTAGTATCACATAGTTTCTATGTACAACTACAACTAATTAAACTTGTTTCTATTCTTAATTTGAAAGTTTTACCAAAAGTCAACTTTCAGCCCGGGTTGGCTTTTATAAGAGCCGAAAAAGGAATGGGAGGAAAGTATTGTTTTCAGGGCCGTGAATGGTATTACATAGTTTTTATGTACAATTACTTCAATAATCTTGTTTCCAGTGTTAATTGAAAGTTTGACCATGAGTTAAAACTTACAGCCCCGAAGGCCTGAACTAGGCCTTATAAGAGCTGATCGGGTCCAATGGGGAGAAGATACAATTTGCAAGAGAGGCAAGTAATATTACATAGTTTTATATATAATTACTACTAATCAAACTTTCAGCCCCGGTTAGCTTAGACTAGGCGTTATAAGAGCTGAAAAGGACCAAATGGAAGGGAACCATGGTTTTCAAAGGGCCAAGAATGGTATTACATAGTTTCTTTGTACAATTACTGCTAATTAACCTTATTTCTAGTTTAATTTGAAAGTTTGATCATGAGTCAAACTTTTAACCCTGATTGATCTGAACTAGGCCTTATTAGAGCCGAAAAGGGCCCAATTAGGGAGAAAATGCAATTTGCAAGAGACGCAAGTAGTATTACATAATTTTTATATATAATTACTACTAATTAAACTTGTTTCTAGTCTTAATAGTAAGTTTGATAAAAAGTCAAACATTCAGCCTTTATTGGGCTGAACTAAGCCTTATAAAATCCGAATAGAGCCCAAACGAGAGGAAAACATAGTTTTCAAGAGGAGAGTGGTATTACATAGTTTTTTATATATAATTACTACTAATTAACCTTCTTTCTAGTGTTAATTGAGAAGTTTGATCAAAAGTCAAATTTCAGTCCCAATTGGCCTGAATTATGCCTTATAAGAGCCGAATAGGGACCAAACGTGAGGAAAACATGATTTTCAAGGCGTGAAAGGTATTATATAGTTTCTACATATAATTACTACTAATTAAACTTGTTTCTAGTCTTAATCTGAAAGTTTGACTAAAAGTCAAACTTTCAGCCCCGATTTATTGGCGTGAACTTAGCCATGTAAGTCTAAATAGGGCCCAAACCAGGGGAAAACATAGTTTTCAAGAGCTACGAGTGGTATACATAGTTTTGATGTCCAATTACTGGTAATTAATAGTATTAACTGGAAGGTTTGACCAAAAGTCAAACTTTCAACCCCCCTTGGCCTGAACTAGGCCATATAAAAACAGAATAGAGCCCAAACGGGGAGGAAAATGTGGCTTCGAGAGCCAGGAGAAGTATTACATAGTTTTTATGTATAATTGCTGCTATTATTTACTTGTTTCTAGTATTAATTAGACGGTTTAATCAAAAGTCAAACTTTCAACCCCGATTGGCATGAACTAGGCCTTATAGTCGAATAGGGATCAAGCGAGGGGAAAACATGGTTTTCAAGGGCCATGACTGGTATTACATAGTTTTCATGTAAATTACTACTAATTAAACTTATTTCTAATCTTAATTTAGAAGTTTAATCTAAATTCAAACTTTCAGCCCCGATTGGCCGGAACTAGGTAATATAAGACCGATTAGGGCCCAAACGGGGAGGAAGCATCATTTTCAAGAGCCGGCTCATAACTTTTATGTATAATTACTACTAATTAAGCTTATTTCTATTCAATAAGGGGAAGTTTAACCAAAAGTCAAACTTCAGCCCTGATTGACCTGAACTAGGCATTTTAAGAGCCGAATAGGGCCCAAACAGGCAAAAATATGTTTTTCATGAGCCGTGAGTTATATTACATAGTTTCAATATACAATTACTACTAATTACCTTGTTCTAGTGTTAATTTGAAGTTAGACCACCGTTAAACTTTTAGCTCCGATTGGCCTGAGGTAGGCCTTATAAGAGCCGAAAAGTCTAAACGGAAGAAAATGCATTTTTCAAGCGCAGAGTGTAGTATTATATAGTTTTTATATGTAATTACTTCTAATTAAACTTGTTTCTTGTCTTAATTAGAAAGTTTGATCAAAAGTCAAACTTTCTGCCCTTATTAGCCGGAATTAGGCTTTCTAAGAGCAAAATAGGGTCCAAACGGGAGGAAAACATGGTTTTCAAGAGCTGAGTGTGGTATTACATAGTTTCTATGTATAATTACTATTAATTAATTTTGTTTCTAGTGTTAATTGAAAAGTTTGATACAAAGTCAAACTTTAAGCCCCGATTGTCTTGGACAAGGCCTTATAAGAGCCGATTAGGGTCCAAATAGAGAGAAAATAAGATTTTCAAGAGTCAGGAGTGGTATTACATAGTTTTTAGGTATAATTAAACTAAGTACACTTGTATCTAGTCTTAATTTGAAAGTTTTGTCTAAAAGTCAAACTTTCAGCCCCGATTGGCCTGAACTAGCCTTATAAGGCAGAATAAAAGGCCCAAACGGGGAGAAAATATGGATTTCAATACTTGGGAGTAGTATCACATAGTTTCTATGTATAACTACTACTAATTAAACTTGTTTCTATTCTTAATTTGAAACTTTTACCAGAGTCAAATTTTTTGCCCGTTTGGCTTGAATTAAGCCTCATAAGAGCTGTATAAGGAACAAATAAGAGGAAAACATGGTTTTCATGGGACGTGAATGTATTACACAGTTTCTATGTCTAATTACTACTAATTTAACCTTATTTCTAGTGTTAATTGAGAAGTTTAACTAGAAGTCAAACTTTTAGCCCGATTGGCCTGAACTAGGCCTTATTAGAGCCAATGGGACCCAAACGAAGAGAAAATGAGATTTTCAAGAGCCGAGAGTACTATCACATATTTTTGTATAATAACTATTAATTAAACTTGTTTCTACTTTTAATTGGGAATTTTACCAAAGTCTAACTTTCAGCCTTACTTGGTATGAACTGGGTCTACATGAGTCGAATAGGGCCCAAACAAGAAGAAAATGAAGTTTTCAAGAGCTAGAGTAGGATTACATAATTTTTATATATAAATACTATAAATTAAACTTGTTTCTACTCTTAATTTAGAAGTTTGATCAAAGTAAACTTTTAGCCCCGATTGGCCGAACTAGGTCTTATAAGAGCTGAATTGGGACCAAACGAGAGGAAAATATTATTTTCAAAGGTCGTGAATGATATTACATTGTTTCTATGTACAATTACAACTATTAAACTTGTTTCTAGTTTTAATCTAGAAGTTTAACCAAAAGTCAAATTTTCAGCCCTGATTCACATGAACTAAGCATTTTAAGAGCTGAATAGGCCCAAACAACAGGGAGAAACATGATTTTCAAGAGCCGAGAGTATATGACATAATTTTTATGTATAATTTTTACTAATAAAACTTGTTTATATTCTTAATTGGGAGTTTGATCAAAAGTCAAACCATCAGCCTCATTTAGCCCGAACAAGGAATTATAAGAGCCGAATAGGGCCCAAACAGGTGGAAAACAAAGTTTTCAAGAACCATAAGTTGTATTACATAGTTTCAATATGATATTATTTCCAATTAACTTTGTTTCTAGTGTTAATTGGAAGTTTGAACAAAAGTCAAATTTCAGCCTCGATTGGCCTAACTAGCCTTTAAAGGGCCGAATAGGGTCTAAACGGGAAGAAAATGCATTTTCATGAGTAGAGTGCAGTATTACATAGTTTTTATATATAATTATTTCTAATGAAACTTGTTTCTATTCTTGATTAGAAACTTGACCAAAAGTCAAACTTGTAGCCCTTATTGGCCTGAACTAGGCCTTATGAGAGCTATTTGGATCCAAACGGGGAGAAAATAAGTTTTTCATGAGCCGGGGAGTAGTATGACATAGTTTTTGTAGTTATAATTACTTGTTTCTAGTCTTCATATGGAAGTTGACCAAAAGTTAAACTTTCAGCCTCGATTGGCCGGAACGAGGCCTTATAAGAGCCGAATAGGACCCCAAACGGGGAGAAAATATTGTTTTCAAATACCGGGAGTAGTAGTATCACATAGCTTATATGGATAACTACTATTAATTAAACTTATTTCTATTCTTAATTTAAAAGTTTTACCAAAGTCAAAATTTAGCCTCATTGATTGGCCTGAACTAGCCTAATAAGAGCTGAAAAGGGCCCAAACGTAGAGAAAATGACGTTTTATAGAGCCTGGAGTAGTATTACATATTTTTATGTATAACTGCTATAAATTAAACTTGTTTCTCCTCTTAATTTGGAAGTTTGACCAAAAGTAAAACTTTTTTCCTCGATTGGCCTGAACTAGGCCTTATATGAGCCGAATCAGGATCAAATGAGAGGAAAACATGGTTTTCAAGGCCGTGAATGGTATTGCATAGTCTATGTACATTTACTACTAATTAACTTTATTTCTAGTGTTAGTCTGGAAGTTTAACGAAAAAATTGAACTTCAGCCTTGATTGGCCGAAATTAGGCTTTATAGGAGCCGAATAGGGCCTAAACAGGGAGAAAATACGCGTTTCTATTCTTAATTTAGAAGTTTGACCAAAAGTCAAACTTTCAGTCCAATTGGCCTGACTGGTATTATAAGAGCCGAATAGAGTTCAAATGGGGAGAAAACATGGTTTTCACAAGCAAGAGTAGTATCACTGATTTTGATGTATAATTACTTCTAAATAACTTGTTTCTAGTCTTAATTGAGAAATTTGACTAAAAGTCAAACCTTCAGCCCGTATTGGCCTGAAGTAGGCCATATAAAAGACCGAGTAAGGCCCAAACGAGCGAAAACATAGTTTTTATGTATCATTACTACTAATTAACCTTATTTCTAGTGTTAATGGGGAATTTTACCAAAAGTAAAACTTTCAGCCCTAATTTGCTTGAACTAGGCCTTATGAGAGCAGAATTGGGACAAACGAGAGGAAAATATAGTTTTCAAGGGCTGTGAAAGGTATTACACAGTTTTTATATATAATTACTACTAATTAACCTTATTTCTAGTGTTAATGGGGAAGTTTTAAACCAAAGTCAAACTTTCAGCCCCGATTAGCCTGAACTAGTAGTCCTTATAAGAGCCGAATAGGACCCAAACGGGAAAAAATGAGATTTCAAGAGTCGAGAGTAGTATTACATAATTTTTATGTATATTGCTAGTAATTGAACTTGTTTCTAGTCTAAATTGGGAAGTTATACTATTCCAACTTTTCAGCCCGATTGGTCTAAAGCAGGCCTTATATGAGCCTTATATGGCCTAATCAGGAGAAAAAATAATTTTCAAGAGCCGGGAGTAGTATCACATAGTTTCTATGTATGTATCTACTACTAATTAAACTAGTTTCTATTCTTAATTTGGACTTTGACCAAAAGTCAAACTTTCAGTCCTTATTAGCCTGAACTAGCCTTATAGAGCGAATAGTGCCCAAAGGGAGAAAACATGGCTTGGGAGTAGTTTCAATAAGTTTCTATGTATAATTACTTCTAATTAAACTTGTTTCTATTCTTAATTTGAAATTTTAACAAAAAGTCAAACTTTTAGCCCTGACTAATTTGCCTGAACTCGGCCATATAAGTGCCAAATAGGGCCCAAACCGCGGGGAAAATATAGTTTTCAAAAGCTGACAGTGGTATTACATAGTTTCTATATACAATTACTACTAATTAATAGTGTTAATCGGGAAGTTGACAAAACGTCAAACTTTTAGTCTGATTGGCCTGAACTAGACCTTGTAAGATCTGAATAGGCCCAAACGGGGAGAAAATACAGTTTTTCAGAGCTCGAAGTAGTATTACATAGTTTTTATGTATTATTACTACTATTTAAACTTGTTTCTAGTCTTAATTGGGAAATTTGATCAAAAGTCAAACTTTCAGCCCCAATTGGCCTGAACTAGGCCTTATAAGAGCCGAATATGGCCTAAAAGGGATGAAATGTGGTTTTAAAGAGTAAAGAGTTGAATTTCATAGTTTTTATGTACAATTACTACTAATCATTTTAATTCTCTAGTTTTAATCTAGAAGTTTGACCAAAAGTCAAACTTTCAACCCAATTGGCCTGAACTGGTATTATAAGAGCCGAATAGGGCCCAACGAGAAGAAAACATGGTTTTCAAGAATCGAGAGTAGTATCACATGGTTTTGATGTATAATTACTACAAATTAAACTTATTTCTAAGCTTAATTGAGAAGTTTGACCTAAATTCAAACCTTCAGCCCCTATTGGCCTGAAATAGGCCTTATAAAAGCCAGGTAGGGCCCAAACAAAGGAAAACATAGTTTTCAAGAGCTGTGGGTGGTGTTACGTAGTTACTATATGAATTACTACTAATTACCTTATTTCTAGTGTTAATTAGAAAGTTTGATCAAAAGTCAAACCATCAGCCTCAATTAGCCTGAACAAGGAATTATAAGAGCCGAATAGGCCCAAACAGGTGGAAAACAAGGTTTTCAAGAACCATAAGTTGTATTACATAGTTTCCATATGCAATTACTTCCAATTAAATTTGTTTCTTGTGTTAATTGGAAGTTTGAACAAAGTCAAATTTTCAGCCCCGATTGGCTTGACTAGCCTTTAAAGGGCCGAATAGGGTCTAAACAGAAGAAAATGCATTTTTCAAGACTAGAGTGTAGTATTACGTAGTTTTTTATATATAATTACTTCTAATGAAACTTGTTTCTATTCTTGATTAGAAGCTTGACCAAAAGTCAAACTTGCAGCCCTTATTGGCCTGAACTAGGCTATGAGAGCTGATTGGGGCCCAAACAGGAGAAAATAAGGTTTTCATGAGCCGGGGAGTAGTATTACATAGTTTTTAGTTATAATTACTTGTTTCTAGTCTTAATATGGAAGTTGACTAAAAGTCAAATTTTCAGTCTCGATGGCCTGAACGAGGCCTTATAAGAGCCGAAAAGGACCCCAAACGGAGAGAAACATGGTTTTCAAATGCTGGGAGTAGTATCACATAGCTTATATGCATAACTACTATTATTAAACTTATTTCTATTCTTAATTTAAAAGTTTTACTGAAAGTCAAAATTTCAGCCTCAATTGATTGGCCTGAACTAGGCCTAATAAGAGCCGAAAAAGGGCCCAAATGTGAAGAAAATGACGTTTTATAGAGCCGGGAGTAGCTTTACATAGTTTTTATGTATAACTGCTATAAATTAAACTTGTTTCTCTTTTTAATTTGGAAGTTTGACCAAAAGTGAAACTTTTAGCCCAGATTGGCCTGAACTAGGCCTTATATGAGCCGAATTAGGATCAAACGAGAGGAAAACATGGTTTTCAAGGGCCGTGAATGGTATTGCATAGTATCTATGTACAATTACTACTAATTAACCTTATTTCTAGTGTTAATCTGGAAGTTTGACCAAAAATTAAACTTCAGCCCTGATTGGCCTAAATTAGGCTTTATAGGAGCCGAATAGGGCCTAAACAGGAGAAAATACGTGTTTCTATTCTTAATCTAGAAGTTTGATAAAAAGTCAAACTTTCAGTCTAATTGGCCTGAACTGGCAATATAAGAGCTGAATAGAGCCCAAATGGGGAGAAAACTTGGTTTTCAAGAGCAGAGAGTAGTATCACTGATTTGATGTATAATTACTTCTAAATAACTTGTTTCTAGTCTTAGTTGAGAAGTTTGACCAAAAGTCAAACCTTCAGCCCTTATTGGCCTGAAGTAGGCCTTATAAAAGCCGAGTAGGGCCCAAACGAGGGAAAACATGGTTTTCAATAGCCGTGAGTGGTATAACATAGTTTCTATATGCAATTACTACTAATTAACCATGTTTCTCTTGTTAATTGGATATTTGACCATAATTCAAACTTTCAGCATCGATTTGCCTGAAATTAGGCTTTATAAGAGCCAAATAGGGCCTAAAAAAGGAGAAAATGATGTATTCAAGAGCCGAGAGTAGTATTACACAGCTTTTATATATAACTATTATAATTAAATTTATTTCTATTCTTAATTTGAAAGTTTACTAAAAGTAAAACTTTCAGCCCCGATTGGCCAGAACAAGGCTTTATAAGAGCCGAATAGGGACCAAAGGAGAGGAAAACATAGTTTTCAAGGGCCTTCAATCGTATTACATAAGTTCTATGTACAATACTACTAATTAATCTTATTTCTAATGTTTATTAGGAAGATTGACCAAATTTAAAACTTTCAGCCCCGATTGGCCTGAACTAGGCCTTATAAGAGCCGAATAGGACCTAAACGGGGAAAAAAATGAGGTTTTCAAGAGTTGAGAGTAGTATTACATATTTTTTATGTATAATTACTATTAATTAAACTTGTTTTTAGTCTTAATTGGATTGTTTCACCAAATTCAAACTTTCAACCCCGATTGGCCTGAACCAAGCTATATAAGAGCCGAATATGGCCAAAACAGGGAGAAAACATAGTTTTAAAGAGACGAGAGTAGTATCACATTGTTTCTATGTTTAACTACAACTAATTAAACTTGTTTCTATTATTAATTTGTAGTTTGACCAAAAGTCAAAATTTCAGCTTCAATTGACTTGAACTGAGCCTTATAAGAGTTGAAGAGGGCCAAAACGTGGAGAAAACGAGATTTTATAGAGCTGGGAGTAGTATTACATAGTTTTTATGTATTACAAAATGAAATCCGTATCCGGATTGGAGGCAGATTCGGATGCGGATATCCGTGGATAATCCGTATTCGGCGACACCCCAAATAACTACTATACATTAAACTTGTTTCTCTTCTTAATTTGGAAGTTTAACTAAGAGTCAAACTTTTAGCCCGATTGGCCTGAAATAGGCTTATTAGAGCTAAATCGTGACCAAAACGAGAGGAAAACATGGTTATCAAGGGTCGTGAATGGTATTGCATAGATTCTGTGTACAATTACTACTAATTAACCTTGTTTTTAGTGTTAATTTAGAAGTTTGACCAAAAGTCAAACTTCAGCCCTGATTGGCCATAACTAGGCATTATAAGAACCAAAGAGGCCTAAATGGGGAGAAAACATGATTTTCAGGAGCCGGAGAGTAGTATCACATAATTTTCATATATAATTACTACTAATTAAACTTATTCTGTTCTTAATGGAAAAGTTTGACCAAAAATCAAACCTTCAGCCCCGATTGGCCTGAAGCTGAATAGGGCCCAACAGGTGGAAAACAGGTTTTCAAGAGCAGTGATTGTGTTAAATAGTTTCAATATGCAACTACTACAATTAATCTTATTGCTAGTGTTAATTGAAAGTTTTACCAAAAGTCAAAGTTTTAGCCTCGATTGACCTGAACTAGCCTTTAAAGAGCCGAATAGATCCAAACGTGAAGAAAATGCTTTTTTTCAAGAGCAAAGTATAGTATTACATATTTTTTATATATAATTACTTCTAATTAAACTCGTTTCTTTTCCAATTTGAAAGCTTGACTAAAAATCAAACATTCAGCCCTTTTTGGCCTGAATTATGCCGTATAAGAGCCGATTAGAGCCCAAACGAAGAGAATATAAGGTTTTCATGAGCTGAGAGTAGTATTACATAGTTTTTAGCTATAATTACTTGTTCCTAGTCTTAATATGAAAGTTTGATCAAAAGTTTAACTTTCAGCCTCATTGGCCTAAATTAGGCATTATAAGAGTCGAATTAGGGCCCAAACGGGGAGAAAACATGTCTTTCAAGTGCCGAGAGTAGTATCACATATTTATATGTATAACTGATATTAATTAAGCTTATTTCTATTCTTAATTTGAAAGTTTTGCCAAAAGTCAAAATTTCAGCCCCGATTGGCCTGAACTAGGCCTTATATAAGAGCCGAAAAGGGCCCAAACGTGGAGAAAATAAGGTTTTCAAGAGCCGAGATTGGTATTACAAAGTTTTTATGGATAACTACTATAAATTAAACTTCTTTCTATCCTTTATTTGGATGTTTGACCAAGAGTCAAACTTTTAGCCCTCGATTAGCCTGAACTAGGCCTTATAGAGCCGAATCGAGATAAAACGAGAGGAAACTTGGGTTTTAAGGGCTGTGAATGGTATTGAATAGTCTCTATGTATAATTATTAATAATTAACCTTGTTTCTAGTGTTAATTTGTAAGTTTGACCAAAAGTCAAACTTCAAGCCCCGATTGGCTTGAACTAGGCCTTATGAGAGCAGAATTTGGACCAAACGAGAGGAAAACATAGTTTTTGAGGTCTGTAAAAGGTATTACATAGTTTTTATGTATCATTACTACTAATTCACCTTATTTCTAGTGTTAATGGGGAAGTTTAACTAAAAGTCAAATTTTCAGCCCTATTGGCTTGAACTAGGCCTTATGAGAGCAGAATTGGGACCAAACGAGAGGAAAACATAGTTTTTGAGGGTTGTGAAAGGTATTACATAATTAACCTTATTTCCAGTGTTAATGTGGGGAAGTTTAATCAAAAGTCAAACTTTCAGCCCCAATTAGCCTGAACTAGTCCTTAAAAGAGCCGAATAAGACCCAAACGGGAAAAAAAATGAGATTTCAAGAGCTGAGAGTAATATTAAATAGTTTTTATGTATAATTACTAGTAATTAAACTTATTTCTAGTCATTACTCAAACTTTCCAGCCCCCATTGGTCTAAAGCAGACCTTATATGAGCCGTATATGGCCCAATCAGGGAGAAAAATAATTTTCAAGAGCCGGGAGTAGTGTCATATAGTTTTTATATATAACTACTACTAATTAAACTGAATTCTATTCTTAATTTGGACTTTGACCAAAAGTCAAAATTTCAGCCCCGATTGGCCTGAATTAGGCCTTATTGAGCCGAATAGTGCCCAAAGGGAGAAAACATGACTTTCAAGAGATGGGAGTAGTTTCAATAAGTTTCTATGTATAACTACTTCTAATTAAACCTTTTTCTATTCTTAATTGAAATTTTGACTAAAAGTTAAACCTTTAATCCCGATTAATTTGCCTGAACTCGGCCATATATGTGCCAATAGGGCCCAAACCGCGGGAAAACATAGTTTTCAAAAGCTGACAGTGGTATTACATAGTTTCTATATACAATTACTACTAATTAATAGGTTAATCAGGAAGTTGGACCAAACGTCAAACTTTCAGTCTGATTGGCCTGAATTAGGCCTTATAAGAGCTGAATAGGGCCCAAACGGGAGAAAATACAATTTTCCAGAGCTCGAAGTAGTATTATATAGTTTTTTTGTATAATTACTACTATTTAAACTTGTTTCTAGTCTTAATTGGGAAGTTTGATCAAAAATCAAACTTTCAGCCCCAATTGGCCTGAACTAGGCCTTATAAGAGCCGAATATGGCTTAAAAGGGGTGAAAACGTGATTTTAAAGAGCCAACAGTTATATTTCATAGTCTTTATGCACAATTACTACTAATCAGACTTTATTCTAGTGTTTATCTAGAAGTTTGACCAAAAGTCAAACTTTCAACCCAATTGGCCTGAACTGGTATTATAAGAGCTGAATAGGGCCAAACGAGGAGAAAATATGGTTTTCAAGAATCGGGAGTAGTATCACATGGTTTTGATGTATAAGTACTACTAATTAAACTTATTTCTAGACTTAATTGAGAAGTTTGACCTAAAGTCAAACCTTCAGCCCCTATTGGCCTGAAATAGGCCTTATAAAGCCAGGTAGGGCCCAAACAAGAGGAAAACATGTTTTCAAGAGCTGTGAGTAGTGTTACATAGTTTCATATGAATTACTACTAATTAACCTTATTTCTAGTGTTAATTGGAAATTTGACCAAAATTTAAACTTTCAGCCTCGATTTACCTGAATTCGGCCTTATAAGAGCTAAATAGGGCCTTATAAGGGGAGAAAATGAGATTTTCAAAAGCCAGAAGTAGTATTACATAATTTTTATATATAACTAGTATAAATTAAATGTGTTCTATTCTTAATTTGGAAGTTTATCAAAAGCCAAACTTTCAGTCCCGATTGGCCAGAACTAGGCTTAATAAGAGCCGAGTAGGGGCCAAACAAGAGGAAAACATAGTTTTCAAGGGTCTTGAATGGTATTACATAGTTTTTATGTAAAATTAGTACTAATTAACCTTGTTTCTAGTGTTAATTGTGAAGTTTGACCAAATTTCAAATTTTTAACCCCGATTGGCCTGAACTAGGCCTTATAAGAGCTGAATAGGACTTCAAACGGGAGAAAATGAGGATTTCAAGAGCCGAGAGTAGTATGAAATATTTTTTATATATAATTACTATTATTTAAACTTGTTTCTAGTCTTAATTGAGAACTTTCACCAAATTTAAACTTTCAGCCCCGATTGGCCTGAACCAAGCCTTATAAAAGCCGAATAAGGCCCAAACAGGAAAAAAACATGATTTTAAAGAGCCGAGAGTAGTATCACATTTGTTTCTATGTATAACTATAACTAATTAAACTGGATTCTATTCTTAATTTATAGTTTGACTAAAAGCCAAAATTCAGCTTCGATTGACTTGAACTAGGCCTTCTAAGAGCTGAATAGGGCTCAAACAGGGAGAAAAACGAGGTTTTCAAGAGCTGAGAGTAGTATTACATAGTTTTTATATATATTACTACTAAATAAACTTGTTTCGAGTCTTAATTGAACAGTTTTACCATAAGTTAAATTTTCAGCCACGATTGGCTTGAACCAAGCCGTATAAGAGCCGAATAGGGCCGAAAAGGGGAGAAAACATGCTTTTCAATAGCCGGGAGTAGTATCATATAGTTTTTAAGTATAACTACTACAAATTAAACTTCTTTCTATTTTTAATTTGGAAATTTGACAAAAGTTAAACTTTTAGCCCCGATTGGCCTGAACTACACCATATAAGAGCCAAATACGGCCCAAACCGAAGAAAAATAAGGTTCTCAAGAGCTGAGAGTGGTATTACAAGTTTCTTTATATAATTATTGCTAATTAACTTTGTTTCTAGTATTAATTGGAAGTTTCTCAAATTTTCAGTCCTGATTGGCTTGAACTAGTAATACATAGGTTTTATAGAGCTGGGAGTAGTATTACATAGTTTTTATGTATAACTACTATACATTAAACTTGTTTCTCTTCTTAATTTAAAAGTTTAACTAAGAGTCAAACTTTTAGCCCCGATTGGCCTGAAATAGGCCTTATTAGAGCTGAATCGGAACCAAACGAGAGGAAAACATGGTTATCAAGGGCCGTGAATGGTATTGCTTAGATTCTATATACAATTACTACTAATTAACTTTATTTCTAGTGTTATTTTGAAAGTTTGACCAAAAGTCAAACCTTCAGCCCTGATTGGCCAGAACTAGGCATTATAAGAACCAAGATTGCCTAAATGGGGAGAAAACATGGTTTTCAAGAGTCAGGAGTAGTATCACATAATTTTTATATATAATTACTACTAATTAAACTTGTTTCGATTAGTAATGAAAAAGTTTGACCAAAAGTCAAACCTTCAGCCCGATTGGCCTGAACTAGAAATTATCAGAGCTGAATAGGGCCCCACAGGTAAAAAATAAGATTTTCAAGAGCAGTGATTGTATTATATAGTTTTCATTATGTAATTACTACAATTAATCTTATTTCTAGTGTTAATTGAAAGTTTGACCAAAAGTCAAAGTTTTAGCCCCGATTGACCTGAAACTTGCCTTTAAAGAGCCGAATAGGATCCAAACGTGAAGAAAATGCTTTTTTTTCAAGAGCCGATTGACTTGAATTAGGCCTTATAAGAGCTGAATAGGGCCCAAACGGGGAGAAAACGAGGTTTCCAAGAGCTGAGAGTAGTCTTACAAAGTTTTTATATATATTACTACTAAATAAATTTGTTTCTAGTCTTAATTGAACAGTTTTACCATATGTCAAATTTTTAGCCTCGATTGGCTTGAACCAAGCCTTATAAGATCCGAATAGAGCCGAAATGGGGAGACAACATGCTTTTCAAAAGACGGGAGTAGTATCATATAGTTTTAAGTACAACTACTATAAATTAAACTTGTTTCTATTTTTAATTTGGAAATTTGACGAAAAGTTAAACTTTTAGCCCCGATTGGCCTGAACTACACCATATAAGAGCCAAATACGGCCCAAACTGGAGAAAAACAAGGTTCTCAAGAGCTAAGAGTGGTATTACAAGTTTCTGTACACAATTACTGTTAATTAACTTTATTTCTAGTGTTAATTGGAAGTTTGTCAAATTTTCAGTCCTGATTAGCTTGAACTAGGCATTATAAGAGCCGAATAGTGCCTAAACGGGGAGAAAATAATGTTTTCAAGAGCCGGGAGTAGTATTACATAATTTTTTATATAACTATTATAAATTAAACTTGTTCCTATTCTTAATTTAGAAGTTGACCAAAAGTTAAAGTTTCAGCTCCGATTAGCCTGCATTAGGCCTTATAAGAGCCGAATAGGGATCAAACGGGAGGAAAACTTGGTTTTCAAGGGCCATGAATGGTATTACATAGTTTCTATATACAATTATTACTAATTATCCTTATTTCTATTATTTATTGGGAAGTTTGACCAACGTTAAACTTTCAGCCCCGATTAGCCTGAACTAGGCCTTATAAGAGCCAAAGAGGGTCCCAGCAGGAAGAAAATGCAGTTTGTAGTATTATAATGTTTTTAAGTATAATAACTACTAGTTAAACTTACTTCTAGTCTTAATTAGAAAGTTTGACAAAAAGTCAAATCTGGCCCTTATTGGCCGGAACTTGGCTTAATAAGAGCCGAATAAGGCCCAAACGGGAGGAAAACATGATTTTCAAGAGCTGAGAGTGGTATTACATAGTTTCAATGTTCAATTACTAATAATTGACCTTATTTCTAGTGTTAATTGGAAAGTTTGACCAAAAGTCAAAATTTCAGCTCCACTTGGTCTGAACTAGGCCTTATACGAGCCAGATGGGCCCCAACTGGGAGAAAATAAGGTTATCAAGAGCCGGTAGTATTGTTACATAGTTTTATGTATAATTACTACTAATTAGACTTGTTTTTATTCTTAATTTAAAAGTTTGACCAAAAGTTAAACTTTCAGCCCTAATAAGCCGAACTAGGCCTTATAAGAGCTGAATAGGGCCCAAACGGGAGAAAAATATGGTTTTCAAGAGCTGAAAGTGGTATTACATAGTTCCTATTTATAATTGCTACTAATTATCTTGTTTCTATTGTTAATGGATAATTTAACTAAAGGTCAAACTTTCAGTCCCGATTGACCAGAATTAGGCATTATAAGGGCCGAATAAGGCCCAAACGGGAGAAAATGATTTTCAATAAGGCCCAAACGATGGTTTTCAAGAGCTGAGAGTAGAGCCAAATACGGCCCAAACTGGAGAAAAACAAGGTTCTCAAGAGCTAAGAGTGGTATTACAAGTTTCTGTACACAATTACTGCTAATTAACTTTGTTTCTAGTGTTAATTGGAAGTTTGTCAAATTTTCAGTCCTGATTGGCTTGAACTAGGCCTTATAAGAGCCGAATAGTGCCTAAACGGGGAGAAAATAATGTTTTCAAGAGCCGGGAGTAGTATAACATAATTTTTTATATAACTATTATAAATTAAACTTGTTCCTATTCTTAATTTAGAAGTTGACCAAAAGTTAAAGTTTCAGCTCCGATTAGCCTGCATTAGGCCTTATAAGAGCCGAATAGGGATCGAACGGGAGGAAAACTTGGTTTTCAAGGGCCATGAATGGTATTACATAGTTTCTATATACAATTATTACTAATTATCCTTATTTCTATTATTTATTGGGAAGTTTGACCAACGTTAAACTTTCAGCCCCGATTAGCCTGAACTAGGCCTTATAAGAGCCAAAGAGGGTCCCAGCAGGAAGAAAATGCAGTTTGTAGTATTATAATGTTTTTAAGTATAATAACTACTAGTTAAACTTACTTCTAGTCTTAATTAGAAAGTTTGACAAAAGTCAAATCTGGCCCTTATTGGCCGGAACTTGGCTTAATAAGAGCCGAATAAGGCCCAAACGGGAGGAAAACATGATTTTCAAGAGCTGAGAGTGGTATTACATAGTTTCAATGTTCAATTACTAATAATTGACCTTATTTCTAGTGTTAATTGGAAAGTTTGACCAAAAGTCAAAATTTCAGCTCCACTTGGTCTGAACTAGGCCTTATACGAGCCAGATGGGCCCCAACTGGGAGAAACTAAGGTTATCAAGAGCCGGTAGTATTGTTACATAGTTTTATGTATAATTACTACTAATTAGACTTGTTTTTATTCTTAATTTAAAAGTTTGACTAAAAGTTAAACTTTCAGCCCTGATAAGCCGAACTAGGCCTTATAAGAGCTGAATAGGGCCCAAACGGGAGAAAATATGGTTTTCAAGAGCTGAAAGTGGTATTACATAGTTCCTATTTATAATTGCTACTAATTAATCTTGTTTCTATTGTTAATGGATAAATTTAACTAAAGGTCAAACTTTCAGTCCCGATTGACCAGAATTAGGCATTATAAGGGCCGAATAAGGCCCAAACGGGAGAAAATGATTTTCAATAAGGCCCAAACGATGGTTTTCAAGAGCTGAGAGTCGAGCCAAATACGGCCCAAACTGGAGAAAAACAAGGTTCTCAAGAGCTAAGAGTGGTATTACAAGTTTCTGTACACAATTACTGCTAATTAACTTTGTTTCTAGTGTTAATTGGAAGTTTGTCAAATTTTCAGTCCTGATTGGCTTGAACTAGGCCTTATAAGAGCCAAATAGTGCCTAAACGGGGAGAAAATAATGTTTTCAAGAGCCGGGAGTAGTATTACATAATTTTTTATATAACTATTATAAATTAAACTTGTTCCTATTCTTAATTTAGAAGTTGACCAAAAGTTAAAGTTTCAGCTCCGATTAGCCTGCATTAGGCCTTATAAGAGCCGAATAGGGATCAAACGGGAGGAAAACTTGGTTTTCAAGGGCCATGAATGGTATTACATAGTTTCTATATACAATTATTACTAATTATCCTTATTTCTATTATTTATTGGGAAGTTTGATCAACGTTAAACTTTCAGCCCCGATTAGCCTGAACTAGGCCTTATAAGAGCCAAAGAGGGTCCCAGCAGGAAGAAAATGCAGTTTGTAGTATTATAATGTTTTTAAGTATAATAACTACTAGTTAAACTTACTTCTAGTCTTAATCAGAAAGTTTGACAAAAAGTCAAATCTGGCCCTTATTGGCCGGAATTTGGCTTAATAAGAGCCGAATAAGGCCCAAACGGGAGGAAAACATGATTTTCAAGAGCTGAGAGTGGTATTACATAGTTTCAATGTTCAATTACTAATAATTGACCTTATTTCTAGTGTTAATTGGAAAGTTTGACCAAAAGTCAAAATTTCAGCTCCACTTGGTCTGAACTAGGCCTTATACGAGCCAGATGGGCCCCAACTGGGAGAAAACAAGGTTATCAAGAGCCGGTAGTATTGTTACATAGTTTTATGTATAATTACTGCTAATTAGACTTGTTTTTATTCTTAATTTAAAAGTTTGACCAAAAGTCAAACTTTCAGCCCTGATAGGCCGAACTAGGTCTTATAAGAGCTGAATAGGGCCCAAACGGGAGAAAAATATGGTTTTCAAGAGCTGAAAGTGGTATTACATAGTTCCTATTTATAATTGCTACTAATTAATCTTGTTTCTATTGTTAATGGATAAATTTAACTAAAGGTCAAACTTTCAGTCCCGATTGACGAGAATTAGGCATTATAAGGGCCGAATAAGGCCCAAACGGGAGAAAATGATTTTCAATAAGGCCCAAACGATGGTTTTCAAGAGCTGAGAGTCGTATTATATATTTTTTTATATATAATTACATCTAATTAAACTCGTTTCTATTTCAATTTGAAAGCTTAACTAAAAGTCAAACTTTCAGCCCTTTTGGCTTGAATCATGCCTTACAAGAGCCGATTTGGTCCCAAATAAGGATAAAACATGGTTTTCAAAAGCCAAGAGTGGTATTACATAGTTTTTATGCATCATTAATAAAAATTAAACTTGTTTCTAATCTTTATCTTAAGTCAACCCTAACTGGCCTAAACTAGGCCTTATAAGGGCTGAATAGAGCCGAAACGAGGAGAAAATGTGGTTTTCAAGAGCCGGCATCAGTATTACATAATTTCTATGTATAATTAGTACTAATTAAACTTATTTCTAGTCCTAATTAGAAAGTTAGACCAAAAGTCAAACTTTCAGCCCCCGATTGACCTGAACTAGGCATTATAAAGGCCGATTAGCGCCCAAACGTGGAGAAACCGAGGTTTTCAAGAGCCAAGAATAGAACTACATAGTTTTTATGTATAATTACTACTAATTAAACTTATTTTTAGACTTAATTGGGAAGTTTGATTATAACTCAAACTTTCAGCCTTGACTGTCCTGAACTCAGCTTTATAAGAAACGAATCAAATGGGGAGAAATCATGGTTTTTATAGAGCCAGGTGTAGTATCACGTAGTTTCTATTTATAATTACTACTAATTAAACTTGTTTCAAGTCTTAATCTGAAAGTTTGACCAAAAGCCAAACTTTCAGCCCTGATTGACCTGAATTAGGCCTTAAAAGAGCTGAACAAATAGGGAGAAAATATGATTTCCAAGAGTCAGGAGTAGTATTATATAGTTTCTATATAGAACTACTACAAATTAAACTTGTTTCTTATCTTAATTGTGAAGTTTAACCAGAACTCAAACTTTTAGCCCTGATCGGCCTGAACTAGGCCTCATAAAAGTTGAATTGGTTCCAAACGAGGAGAATTATGTGGTTTTCAAAAGCCCAGAGTAGTATTACATAGTTTCTATGCAAAATTAATATAAATAACCATGTTTCTAATCTTAATCTTAGTCAAACATTCAGTCCCGATTGGCCTAAACTTGGCCTTATAAGAGACGAATAAGGCCCAAACTGGGAGAAAATATAGTTTTTAAGAGCTGGCAGCAGTATTACATAGTATATTCAATTACTACTAATTAAACTTATTTCTACTCTTTATCTGAAAGTTGGACCAAAAGTTAAACTTTCAGCCCCGATTGGTGTTAACAACGGCTTATAAGAGCCGAATCGGCCAAAATAGAAAGAAAACATGATTTTCAAGAACCTTGAGTGGTATTACATAGTTTTTATATTGATTTACTATTAGTTAAACTTGTTTCTAGTTTTAATTGAGAAGTTTGATCAAAAAGCAAACTTTCTGCCACCAATTGGCTTGAAATACCTTATAAGAGCCGAATAGGGCCCAAACGTTTATAAAACGTGATTTTCTAGAGTCGAAAGTAGTGTTATATAGTTTTTATGTATAATTAACTTGTTATTGGTCTTAATTCATAGTTTGGTAAAAGTCAAACTTTCAGCCCCGATTGACCTGAACTAAGCCTTATATGAGCCGAATAGGTTGCAAACAGTGAAAAAAAACATGATTTTCAAGGTCAAGAGTAAAATTATTTAGTTTCTAATTTGAATTACTACTAATTAAACTTGTTTCTAATTTTAACTGAAAAGTTTGACTAAAATGTCAAACTTTCAGCCCTGATTGGTATGAACTTGATCTTATAAGAGCCGAATAGGGCCCAAACATAGAGAAAACACAGTTTTCAAAAGTCGGGAGTAATGTTACACAGTTTTTATGTACAATTACTACTAATTAAACTTATTTCTAGTTTTAATCTGAAAGTTTAAGTTTAGTCAAACTTTCAGCCCCGATTGACCTGAATTTGGCCTTATAAGAGCCGAATTAGGGCCTAAATGGGGAGAAAATGTTGTTTTCAAGAACCAGGAGTAATATCACGTAGTTTCTATGTATAACTACTACTATTAAACTTATTTCTATTCTTAATTTGAAATTTGACCAAAAGTCAAACTTTCAGCCCCGATTGGCCCGTTAGGTATAAGAGCCAAATAAGGTCCAAACGGGAAGAAAATGCATTTTCAAGAGCCCAGTGTTGTATTACATAGTTTTTATGTATAATTACTTATAATTAAACTTGTTTCTAGTCTTAATTAGGAAGTTTAATTAAAAGTCAAACCTTCAGCCCTTATTGGTCGAAACTGGGCCTTATAAGTGTCGAATAGGGCCCAAACGATGGTTTTCAAGAGCTAAGAGTCGTATTACATAGTTTCTATGTGTAATTACTACTAATTAACCTTATTTTTTGTGTTAGTTTTGAAGTTTGACCAAAAGTCAAACATTCAAACCCTAATTTACTTAAACTAGGCCTTATATAAGAGTCGATTAGGGCCTAAATGGGGAGAAAACTAGGTTTTCAAGACTCGGGAGTTGTATTACATAGTTTTAGGTATAAGTACTATTAATTAAACTTGTTTCTAATCTTAATTAGAATTTTTGACTAAAAGTCAAACTTTTAGCCCCGATTGGTCTGAACTTGGTCTTATAAGACTCGAATAGTGCCCAAACGAAAAGAAAACATGCCTTTCAAGAGCCGGGAGTAGTTTCATATAGTTTCTATATATAACTAATACTAATTAAACTTGTTTCAATTCTTAATTTGAAAGTTTTAACCAAAAGTTAAACTTTCAGCTCCGATTGGTCTGAACTCGGCCTTATAACTGCCAAATAGGGCCCAAACTGGAGGAAAATATGATTTTCAAGAGCTAAGAGTGGTATTACATTGTCTATATATATATATATATATATATATATATATATATATATATATATATATATATATATATATATATAATTAATGCTAATTAACCATGTTTTTAGTTTAATAGGGCCCAAACGGGGAGAAAATGCAGTTTTCAAGAGCCGGGAGTAGTATTACATTATTTTTATTTGTAACTACTATTATTTAAACTTGTTTCTAGTCTTAATTGGGAAGTTTGATCAAAAGTCAAACTTTCAGGCCTGATTGGCCTGAATTAGGCTTTATAGGAGCCGAATATGGCCTAAATATGGAGAAAAAGTTACTTTAAAGAGTCAGGAGTTGTATTACATAGTTTCTATGTACAATTACTACGAATTAAACCTGTTTTAATCTTGAAATTTAACCAAAAATCAAACTTTCAGCCCCGATTTGCCTGAATTAGGCATTATAAGGCCGAATGGGGCCAAATGGGGGAAAATATTATTCTGAAGAGCAAGGAGTAGTATCACATAGCTTTTATGTATAATTACTACTAATTAAATTTGTTCTATTCTTGATTAGAAAGTTTTACGAAAAGTCAAACCTTCAGCCCGATTAACCTGAACTATACCTTATAAGAGTCGAATAAGGCCCAAACAGGAGGAAACATGGTTTTCAATAGCCGTGAGTTGTGTTACATCATTTTAATATGCAATTATTACTAATTAACCTTATCTCTAGTGTTAGTTGAAAGTTTAACTAAAAGTCAAATTTTCAGCAACGATTGGTGTGAACTAGGCCTTATAAGAGCTGAATAGGATCCAAACGGGAAGAAAATGTATTTTTCAAGAGCCGAGAGTCAAATCTTGGGAAGTCTTAATTAGGAAGCTTGATCCAAATCTTTAGCATTTATTGACCGGAACTAGGTCATATAAAAGCCGAATAGGGCCCAAACGGGAGAAAAACATAATTTTCAAGAGCTTAGTGTGGTATTACATAGTTTCTATGTATAATTACTACTAATTAATCTTGTTTCTAGTGTTAAATAAAAAGTTTGATCCAAAGTCAAACTTTCAGCCCCGATTATCATGGAATCGGCCTTATAAGAGTCGATTAGGGCCCAAATAGGGAGAAAATGAGGTTTTCAAGAGCCATGAGTAGTAATACATGGTTTTTAGGTATAATTACTACTAATTAAACATGTTTCTAGTCTTAATTGGGAAGTTTGACCAAAAATCAAACTTTCTGCCCCGATTGGCCTGAACTAAGCCTTATAAGAGTAGAATAGGGCCCAAACGGGGAGAAACATGGCTTTCAAGAGCCGGGAGTAGTATCAGATAATTTTTATGTATAACTAGAACTAATTAAACTTGTTTCTATGCTTAATTTGAAAGTTTTACCAAAAGTCAACTTTCAGCCCGGGTTGGCCTTTATATAAGAGCCGAAAAAGGAATAGGAGGAAAGTATGGTTTTCAAGGGCCGTGAATGGTATTACATAGTTTTTATGTATAATTACTTCAATTAATCTTGTTTCTAGTGTTAATTGAAAAGTTTGACTATAAGTTAAACTTACAGCCCCGATTGGCCTAAATTAGGCCTTATAAGAGCTGAATCGGGTCCAAATGGGGAGAAAATGTAATTTGCAAGAGAGACAAGTAATATTACATAGTTTTATATATAATTACTACTAATCAAACTTTCAGCCCCGATTAGCTTGGACTAGGCGTTATAAGAGCCGAAAAGGGACCAAATGGAAGGTAAACCATGGTTTTCAAGGGCCAAGAATGGTATTACATAGTTTCTATGTACAATTACTGCAATTAACCTTGTTTCTAGTGTTAATTTGAATGTTTAATCATGAGTCAAATTTTTAACCCTGATTGATCCGAGCTAGGCCTTATAAGAGCCGAAAAGGGCCCAAATAGGGAGAAAATACAATTTGCAAGAGACGCAAGTAGTATTACATAATTTTTATATATAATTACTACTAATTAAACTTGTTTCTAGTCTTAATTAGGAAGTTTGATAAAAAGTCAAACATTCAGCCTTTATTGGGCTGAACTAAGCCTTATAAAAGCCGAATAGGGCCCAAACGAGAGGAAAACATAGTTTTCAAGAGGTGAGAGTGGTATTACATAGTTTCTATGTAAATTACTATTAATTAACCTTCTTTCTAGTGTTAATTGGGAAGTTTGATCAAAAGTAAAAATTTCAGCCCAATTGGCCTGAATTAGGCCTTATAAGAGCCGAATAGGGACTAAACGTGAGGAAACATGATTTTCAAGGCCGTGAATGGTATTACATAGTTTCTACATATAATTACTACTAATTAAACTTGTTTCTAGTCTTAATCTGAAAGTTTGACCAAAAGTCAAACTTTCAGCCCCGATTGATTGGCTTGAACTTAGCCATGTAAGTCAAAATAGGGCCAAACCGGGGGAAAACATAGTTTTCAAGAGCTAAGAGTGGTATGCATAGTTTTGATGTCCAATTACTGGTAATTAATAGTATTAATTGGAAGGTTTGACCAAAAGTCAAACTTTCAACCCCGATTGGACTGGACTGGGCCATATAAAAACAGAATAGAGCCCAAACGGGGAGAAAAATGTGGTTTCGAGAGCCAGGAGAAGTATTACATAGTTTTTATGTATAATTGCTGCAATTATTTAAATTGTTTCTAGTATTAATTGGACGGTTTAATCAAAAGTCAAACTTTCAACCCCGATTGACCTGACTTGGCCTTATAAGAGCCAAATATGTCTTAATCGGGGAGAAAACGTGGCTTTAAAAGAGCTAGGAGTTGTGGTATATAGTTTCTATGCACAATTACTACTAATTAAACATTATTTTAGTCTTAATCTTAAAGTTTGAACAAAAATAAAACTTTCAGCTCCAATTGTCCTGAATTAGGCCTTATAAGAGCCGAATAGGGCCCAAATATTGTTAAATTTTCAGCCCTAATTTACCTGAACTAGGCATTTTAAGAGCCGAATAGGCTCAAATAACAGGGAGAAAACATGATTTTCAAGAGCCGAGAGTAGTATGACATAATTTTTATGTGTAATTTTTACTAATTAAACTTGTTTATATTCTTAATTGGGAAGTTTGATCAAAAGTCAAATCATCAGCCTCAATTAGCCTGAACAAGGGATTATAAGAGCCGAAAAGAGCCCAAACAGGTGGAAAACAAGGTTTTCAAGAATAATAAGTGGTATTACATAGTTTCAATATGCAATTATTTCCAATTAACTTTGTTTCTACTGTTAATTAAAAGTTTGAAAAAAAGTCAAATTTTCAGCCCCGATTGGCCTGACTAGCCTTTAAAGGGCCGAATGAGGTCTAAACGGGAACAAAATGCATTTTCATGAGTAGAGTGTAGTATTACGTAGTTTTTATGTATAATTAAATCTAATGAAACTTATTTCTATTCTTGATTAGAAAGCTTGACCAAAAGTCAAACTTGTAACCCTTATTGGCCTGAATTAGGCCTTATGAGAGCTGATTTGGGCCCAAACGGGGAGAAAAAAAGGTTTTCATGAACCAGGGAGTAGTATGACATAGTTTTTAATTATAATTACTTTTTCTAGTCTTAATTTGAAAGTTGACCAAAAGTTAAACTTTCAGTCTCGATTAGCCTGAACGAGGCCTTATAAGAGCCGAATAGGACCCCAAACAGAGAGAAAACATGATTTTCAAATGCCGGGAGTAGTATCACATAGCTTATATGGATAACTACTATTAATTAAACTTATTTCTATTCTTAATTTAAAAGTTTTACCAAAAGTCAAAATTTCAGCCTCGATTGATTGGCCTGAACTAGGCCTAATAAGAGCTGAAAAAGGGCCCAAACGTGGAGAAAACGACGTTCTATAGAGCCTGGAGTAGCATTACATAGTTTTTATGTATAACTACTATAAATTAAACTTGTTTCTCTTCTTAATTTAGAAGTCTAACCAAAAGTCAAACTTTTAGCCCCGATTGGCATGAACTAGGCCTTATATGAGCCGAATCAGGATCAAACGAGAGGAAAACATGGTTTTCAAGGGCCGTTGATTGAGTTTTTCCTACACACAAAATATAGAATATTAGATTTAGAACAAGATGTGCAAGGTGCTCAATTCTAATCCGCGGTAGCAATGGCTATGCGGGTCGTGATCCTCAGGGAGGGACTAGCGATGGAAGCGTTTAAGTAAGTTCTCTAAAAATTTCTTTTTTTAGCTAATAAAAGGAAAAGTTAGGTTAGAAAGAAAGCGGTAGGTTAAGAAGATGGAGAAATATAAGCGGTATTTATAAAGAGTCGGGAAAGAAAGAGTTGGAGTGTTGGTGATTTAATCTACAAAAATAAAAGAAAGAAAAACTATAAACACATACCTACCTCTTCTGCCCTGCTTACCTTTGCTCTGTTGCAACGTCTTACCTTGTCTTGGAAGGCGTTCAAGTATGGCGTATAGGATCGTCCACCTTCGCAATCTACACTACGAAAAGAAAAGACAAACTAAAGAGAAGGCTTGTTCATCTCCATAGGCCATCAAGGGCACTTCTTCGGCTAGGCAGTTTTGAAGCGACCGGTTCTCACGGTTTGCAAGACATCAGAGAAAATAAACCAAAAATAGAAGAACAAGAATAAAGCAACAATAGAAGAATAATAGATAAAAAGAAACAAACTTCGAATTGATTTTATTAACAATGAAAGAGAGGACTACTTACACCGATGTCACCTCAATACAAGCTGGTCTCCTTCCTCCATGAAAATATCCTCTCCTCTCAGTTACAAAAATTACAAAAGAAAACGAAAATAAAAACTAACCTAAATTACAAGTTAGCCTAAAAACCCTAGCTTTTTACTCTGTATTTTCTGTACGCCCTTCTCGGTTGCACTGCAGGGGTATTTATAGGTGCAGAAGGAAGTAGAGTCCCAGAACGACTCCTCCACGAAAACCGTTGCCCTGGCTCATCCAGAATGCCGCGGAAACGCGGCTTGGGCCGCGTTTCCGCGGCCAAGTTATGACGGCTGGCCACGCGCTTTGGCGCGTGGCCTCCCCTGGTCCGTCCATCTGGGCGTTTCTTTCTGGAAGTTGAATCTCGACTCTTTATTTTGGATTTTCGGGATAACTTGGGAAGCAAGTTACCCTAAATCCAAATCTTTTATCAACGAATTTGTGATTTTGAATTCTCCTTCTTTGGCTTTTATCCTCATCCTGCAAGTATTTAGGGTTGAATAGAAGTCTATCCTTCCCTCTTCTTTTGGTATTTGCAACTCTTGCCCTTAGTAATTGCAATTTTGACATTTGATAATTGCAATTTTTACATTGGGCTTTAAACAGGGGCTTTTGGGCTTCTTTTGAGGCTTTATTCCTTTATTTTTATTTCTCGAGGCCTGCACACAATAAATAATAAAATATTAGTAAATGTGCAGAATTATAGGAATAAATATGAAAATGTGATGGTAAATGTAATGATAAAATGCACTTTTCACTACCAATCAGCCGTGAATGGTATTGCATAGTATCTATGTACAATTAATACTAATTAACCTTATTTCTAGTGTTAATCTGGAAGTTTGACCAAAAATTGAACTTCAACCTTGATTGGCCTAATTAGGCCTTATAGGAGCCGAATAGGGCCTAAACAGGGAGTAAATACGTGTTTCTATTCTTAATATAGAAGTTTGAGAAAAAGTCAAACTTTCAGTCCAATTGGCCTGAACTGGCAATATAAGAGTTGAATAGAGCCCAAATGGGGAGAAAACTTAGTTTTCAAGAGCAGAGAGTAGTATCACTGATTTTGATGTATAATTACTTCTAAATAACTTGTTTCTAGTCTTAGTTGAGAAGTTTGACCAAAAGTCAAACCTTCAGCCCTTATTGGCCTGAAGTAGGCCTTATAAAAGCCGAGTAGGGCCAAAATAGGGAAAACATGATTTTCAATAACCGTGAGTGGTGTAACATAGTTTATATATGCAATTACTACTAATTAACCCTGTTTCTATTGTTAATTAGAGATTTGACCATAATTCAAACTTTCAGCATCGATTTGCCTGAAATTAGGCCTTATAAGAGCCAAATAAAGCCTAAAAAAGGAGAAAATGAGGTTTTCAAGAGCCGAGAGTAGTATTACATGCCTTTTATGTATAACTACTATAAATTAAACTTATTTCTATTCTTAATTTGAAATTTTACTAAAAGTCAAATTTTCAGCCCCGATTGGCCAGAACAAGGCCTTATAAGAGCCGAATAGGGACCAAAAGAGAGGAAAACATAATTTTCAAGGGCCTTCAATGGTATTACATAATTTCTATGTACAATACTACTAATTAATCTTGTTTCTAATGTTTATTGGGAGATTGACCAAATTTCAAATTTTCAGCCTCGAATGGCCCGAACTAGGCCTTATAAGAGCTTAATAGGACCAAAACGGGAAAAAAATGAGGTTTTCAAGAATTGAGAGTAGTATTACATATTTTTTATGTATAATTACTATTAATTAAACTTGTTTTTAGTCTTAATTGGGTTGTTTCACCAAAATTCAAATTTTAAACCCGAATTGGCCTGAACCAAGCTATATAAGAGCCGAATAGGGCCAAACCAGGGAGAAAACATAGTTTTAAAGAGACGAGAGTAGTATCACATTGTTTCTATGTTTATCTAAAACTAATTAAACTGGTTTCTATTCTTAATTTGTAGTTTGACCAAAAGCCAAAATTTCAGCTTCGGTTGACTTGAACTGAACCTTATAAGAGCCAAAAGGGCCAAAACGTGGAGAAAACGAGGTTTTATAGAGCTGGGAGTAGTATTACATAGTTTTTATGTATAACTACTATACATTAAACTTGTTTCTCTTCTTAATTTGCTCCGTTGGCCTGAAATAGGCCTTATTAGAGCTATATTGGGACCAAACGAGAGGAAAACATGGTTATCAAGGGCCGTGAATGGTATTGCATAGATTATGTGTACAATTACTACTAAATAAACTTGTTTCTAGTGTTAATTTAGGAGTTTGACCAAAAGTCAAATCTTCAGCCCTGATGGGCCATAACTAGGCATTATAAGAACCAAAGAGGGCCTAAATGGGGAGAAAACATGATTTTCAAGAGCCGAGAGTAGTATCACATAATTTTTATATATAATTACTACTAATTAAACTTATTTCTATTCTTAATGAAAAAGTTTGACCAAAAGTCAAACCTTCAGCCACGATTGGACTGAACTAGAAATTATAGGAGCTGAATAAGGCCCAACAGGTGGAAAACAAAGCTTTCAAGAGCAGTGATTGTATTATATAGTTTCAATATGCAATTACTACAATTAATCTTATTTCTAGTGTTAATTGAAAGTTTGACCAAAAGTCAAAGTTTTAGCCCCGATTGACCTGAACTAGCCTTTAAAGAGCCGAATAGGATCCAAACGTGAAGAAAATGCTTATTTTCAAGAGTGGAGTATAGTATTACATATTTTTTATATATAATTACTTCTAATTAAACTCGATTCCAATTTGAAAGCTTGACTAAAAGTCAAACTTTCAGCCCTTTTTGGCCTGAATTATGCCTTATAAGAGCCGATTAGAGCCCAAACGGGGAGAATACAAGATTTTCATGAGCTGGGAGCAGTATTACATAGTTTTTAGTTATAATTACTTGTTCTTAGTCTTAATATGAAAGTTTGACCAAAAGTCTAACTTTCAGCCTCATTGGCCTGTATAAGAGTCGAATAGGGCCCAAAAAGGGAGAAAACATATTTTTCAAGTGCCGAGAGTAGTATCATATAATTTATATATATAACTGATATTAATTAAACTTGTTTTTATTCTTAATTTGAAAGTTTTGCCAAAAGTCAAAATTTCAGCCCGATTGGCCTGAACTAGGCCTTATATAAGAGCCAAAAAGAGCCCAAACGTGGAGAAAATAAGGTTTTCAAGAGCCGAGATTGGTATTACATAGTTTTTATGGATAACTACTGTAAATTAAACTTGTTTCTATCCTTAATTTGGAAGTTTGACCAAGAGTCAAACTTTTAGCCCCAGATTGGCCTGAACTAGACCGTATAGAGCCGAATCGAGATAAAACGAGAGGAAAACTTGGTTTTTAAGGGCTGTGAATGGTATTGAATAGTCTCTATGTATAATTACTAATAATTAACCTTGTTTCTAGTGTCAATTTGTAAGTTAAACCAAAAGTCAAACTTTCAACACCGATTGGCTTGAACTAGGCCTTATGAGAGCAGAATTGGGACAAACGAGAGAAAACATAGTTTTTGAGGGCTGTGAAAGGTATTACATAATTTTTATGTATCATTACTACTAATTAACCTTATTTCTAGTGTTAATGGGGAAGTTTAACCAAAAGTCAAACTTTCAGCCCTGATTAGCTTGAACTAGGCCTTATGAGAGCAGAATTAGGACCAAACGAGAGGAAAACATAGTTTTCAATGGCTGTGAAAGTTATTACATAGTTTTTATATATAAGTACTACTAATTAAGCTTATTTCTAATGTTAATGGGGAAGTTTAACTAAAAGTCAAACTTTCAACCTCGATTAGCCTGAACTAGTCCTTATAAGAGGCGAATAGGACCCAAATGGGAGAAAATGAGATTTCAAGAGCCGAGAGTAGTATTATATAGTTTTTATGTATAATTACTAGTAATTAAACTTATTTCTAGTCTAAATTGGAAGTTATACTCAAACTTTCAGCCCCAATTGGTCTAAAGCAGGCCTTATATGAGCCGTATATGGCCCAATCAGGGAAAAAATAATTTCAAGAGCCGGGAGTAGTGTCACATAGTTTCTATATATAACTACTACTAATCAAACTGGTTTCTATTCTTAATTTGGACTTTGACCAAAAGTCAAACTTTCAGCCCTGATTGGCCTGAATTAGGCCTTATAGAGCCGAATAGTGCCCAAAGGGAGAAAATACGGCTTTCAAGAGATGGGAGTAGTTTCTATGTATAACTACTTCTAATTAAACTTGTTTCTATTCTTAATTTGAAATTTTGACAAAAAATCAAACTTTTAATCACGATTAATTTGCCTGAACTCGGCCATATATGTGCCAAATAGGGCCTAAACCGCGGGAAAATATAGTTTCCAAAAGCTGACAGTGGTATATATGCGATTACTACTAACTAATAGTGTTAATCGGGAAGTAGTATCACATGGTTTTCAAGAACTGGTATTATAAGAGCCGAATAGGGCCCAAACGAGGAGAAAACATGTTTTTCAAGAATCGGGAGTAGTATCACATGGTTTTGATGTATAATTACTACTAATTAAACTTATTTTTAGACTTAATTGAGAAGTTTGACCTAAAGTCAAACCTTCAGCCCCTATTGGCCTGAAATAGGCCTTATAAAAGCCAGGTAGGGCCCAAACAAGAGGAAAACATGATTTTCAAGAGCTGTGAATGCTGTTACATAGTTTCTATATAAATTACTACTAATTAACCTTATTTCTAGTGTTAATTGAAAGTTTGACCAAAATTTAAACTTTCAGCCTCGATTTACATGAATTCGGCCTTATAAGAGCTAAATAGGGATTATAAGGGGAGAAAATGAGGTTTTCAAGAGACAGAAGTAGTATTGCATAATTTTTATGTATAACTACTATAAATTAAATGTGTTTTTATTCTTAATTTGGAAGTTTACCAAAAGCCAAACTTTCAGTCCTGATTGGCCAGAGCTAGACCTTATAAGAGCCGAATAGGGCCAAATAAGAGGAAAACATAGTTTTCAAGAGTCTTGAATAGTATTACATAGTTTTATGTACAATTAGTACTAATTAACCTTATTTCTAGTGTTAATTGGGAAGTTTGACCAAATTTCAAACTTTCAGCCCCGATTGGCCTGAACTAGGCCTTATAAGAGCTGAATAGAACTCAAACGGGGAGAAAATGAGATTTTTAAGAGCCGAGAGTAATATGACATTTTTTTATATATAATTACTATTATTTAAACTTGTTTCTAGTCTTAATTGAGAAGTTTAACCAAAATTTAAACTTTCAGCCTCGATTGGCCTGAACCAAGCCTTATAAAAGCCGAATAAGGCCCAAACAGGGAAAAAACATGGTTTTAAAGAGCAGAGAGTAGTATCACATTGTTTCTGTGTATATCTATAACTAATTAAAGTGGTTTCTTTTCTTAATTTATAGTTTGAATAAAAGCCAAAATTCAGCTTCGATTGACTTGAGCTAGGCTTTATAAGAGCTGAATAGGGCCCAAATAGGGAGAAAACGAGGTTTTCAAGAGCTGAGAGTAGTATTACATAGTTTTTATATATATTACTACTAAATAAACTTGTTTCTAGTTTTAATTGAACAGTTTTATCATAAGTCAAATTTTCAGCCTCGATTGGCTTGAACCAAGCCTTATAAGAGCTGAACAGGACCGAAAAGGGGAGAAAATATGCTTTTCAAGAGCCGGGAGTAGTGTCATATAGTTTTTAAGTATAACTACTACAAATTAAGCTTGTTTCTATTTTTAATTTGAGAATTTGACCAAAAGATAAACTTTTAGCCTGGATTGGCCTGAACTACGCCATATAAGAGCCAAATACAGCCCAAACTGAAGAAAAATAAGGTTCTCAAGAGCTGAGCGTAGTCTTACAAGTTTCTGTGTACAATTATTGCTAATTAACTTTGTTTCTAGTGTTAATTGAAAGTTTGTCAAATATTCAGTCCTGATTGGCTTGAACTATACCTTATAAGAGCCGAATAGTGCCTAAACAGGGAGAAAATAAAGTTTTCAAGAGCCGAAAGTAGTATTACATAATTTTTTTTATATAACTACTATAAATTAAACTTGTTTCTATTCTTAAATTAGAAGTTGACCAAAAGTTAAAGTTTCAGCTCCGATTAGCCTGCACTAGGCCTTATAACGAATAGGAACCAAACGGGAAGAAAACTTGATTTTCAAGGGCCATGAATGGTATTACATAGTTTCTATATATAATTACTACTAATTATCCTTATTTCTAGTATTTATTGGAAAGCTTGACCAACGTTAAACTTTCAGCCCCGATTGGCCTGAACTTGGCCTTATAAGAGCCGAGAGAGTCCCAGTAGAAAGAAAATGCAGTTTGTAGTATTACAATATTTTTAAGTATAATAACTACTAGTTAAACTTGCTTCTAGTCTTAATTAGAAAGTTTAACAAAAAGTCATATCTCCCGCCCTTGTTGGCCGGAACTTGGCTTAATAAGAGCCGAATAAGGCCCAAACGGGAGGAAAACATGATTTTCAAGAGCTGAGAGTGGTATTACATAATTTCAATATACAATTACTAATAATTGACCTTATTTTTAGTATTAATTGGAAAAGTTTGACCATAAGTCAAAATTTCAGCTCCACTTGGTCTGAACTAGGGCCTTATAAGAGCCGGATGGGCCCAAACTGGGAGAAAACAAGGTTATCAAGAGCCGGTAGTATTGTTACATAGTTTTAAGTATAATTACTACTAATTTGACTTATTTCTATTCTTAATTTGAAAGTTTGACCAAAAATCAAACTTTCACTCCCGATTGGCCTGAACTAGGCCTTATAAGAGCTGAATAGGCCCAAACGGGAGAAAAATATGGTTTTCAAGAGCTGAAAGTGGTATTACATAGTTCCTATGTATAATTGTTGCTAATTAATCTTATTTCTATTGTTAATTGATTAGTTTAACTAAATGTCAAACTTTCAGCCCCGGATTGGCCAGAATTAGGCGTAATAAGGGCCGAATAAGGCCCAAATAGGAGAAAATGATTTTCAATAGCTAGGAGTAGTATTATATAGTCTATATGTAGAATTACTACTTACTAAACTTGATTCTAATCTTAATTGGAAAGTTTAAGCATCAAACTTTCAGCCCGATCAGCCTGAACTAGGCCTTATAAAAGCCGAATAGGGCCCAAATAAGAAGAAAATATGGTTTTCAAGAGCCAAGAGTGGTATTACATAGTTTCTATGCATCATTAATACAAATTAAACTTGTTTCTAATCTTAATCTTAAGTCAGCCCTGACTAGCTTAAACTAAGCCTTATAAGGGTTGAATAGGACCGAAACGAGGAGAGAATGCGGTTTTTAAGAGCCGGCATCAGTGTTACATAATTTCTATGTATAATTAGTACTAATTAAACTTGTTTCTAGTCTTAATCAGGAAGTTAGACCAAAAGTCAAACTTTTAGCCCCCGATTGACTTGAACTAGGCATTATAAGGGACGATTAGCGCCCAAACGTAGAGAAACCGAGGTTATCAAGAGCCGAGAATAGAACTACATAGTTTTTATGTATAATTACTACTAATTAAACTTATTTTTAGACTTAATTAGGAAGTTTGATTATAACTCAAACTTTCAGCCTTGACTGTCCTGAGCTTAGCTTTATAAAACCGAATCAAATGGGGAGAAATCATGGTTTTTATAGAGTCAGGTGTAGTATCACGTAGTTTCTATTTATAATTACTACTAATTAAACTTGTTTCAAGTCTTAATCTGAAAGTTTGACCAAAAGCCAAACTTTCAGCCCCGATTGACCTGAATTAGGCCTTAAAAAGCTGAACAAATAGGGAGAAAACATAGTTTTCAAAAGTCAGGAGTAGTATTATATAGTTTCTATATAGAATTACTACAAATTAAACTTGTTTCTAATCTTAATTGTGAAGTTTAACCAGAACTCAAACTTTCAGCCCCGATCGGCCTGAACTCGGCCTTATAAAAGTTGAATTGGTTCCAAACAAGGAGAAAATGTGATTTTCAAGAGCCTAGAGTAGTATTACATAGTTTATATGCACAATTAATATAAATAACCTTGTTTCTAATCTTAATCTTAGTCAAACATTCAGTCCCGATTGGCCTAAACTTGGCCTTATAAGAGACGAATAAGGCCCAAATGAGGAGAAAAATATAGTTTTTAAGAGCTGGCAGTAGTATTACATAGTATATTCAATTACTACTAATGAAACTTATTTCTACTCTTTATCTGAAAGTTGCACTAAAAGTCAAACTTTCAGCCCCGATTGGTGTTAACAACGGCTTATAAGAGCCGAATCGGCCAAAACAGAAAGGAAACATAGTTTTCAAGAACTTTGAGTGGTATTACATAGTTTTATATTGATTTACTATTAGTTAAACTTGTTTCTAGTTTTAATTGAGAAGTTTGATCAAAAAGCAAACTTTCTGCCACCAATTGGCTTGAAATACCTTATAAGAGCCGAATAGGGCCCAAACGGATATAAAACGTGGTTTTCAAGAGTCGGGAGTAGTGTTATATAATTTTTATGTAATATTAACTTGTTATTAGTCTTAATTCATAGTTTGATAAAAGTCAAACTTTCAGCCCCGATTGACCTGAACTAAGCCTTATATGAGCCGAAAAGGTTCAAACAGAAAAAAACATGATTTTCAAGGTCGGGAGTAGAATTATTTAGTTTCTAATTTGAATTACTACTAATTAAACTTGTTTCTAATTTTAACTGAAAAGTTTGACAAAAATGTCAAACTTTCAGCCCTGATTGGTATGAACTTGGTCTTATAAGAGCCGAATAGGGCCCAAATGAAAAGAAAACACGATTTTCAAAAGTCGGGAGCAGTATTACATAGTTTTTATGTACAATTACTACTAATTAAACTTATTTCTAGTCATAATCTAAAAGTTTAAGTTTAGTCAAACTTTCAGCCCCGATTGACCTGAATTTGGCCTTATAATATCACATAGTTTCTACGTATAACTACTACTAATTAAACTTATTTCTATTCTTAATTTGAAATTTGACCAAAAGTCAAACTTTCAGCCCCGATTGGCCTGATTAGGCCTTATAAGAGCCAAATAAGGTCCAAACAGGAAGAAAATGTATTTTCAAGAGCCCAGTGTAGTATTACATAGTTTTTATGTATAATTACTTCAATTAAACTTGTTTCTAATCTTAATTAGGAAGTTTAATTAAAAGTCAAACCTTCAGCCCTTATTGGTCGGAACTAGGCCTTATAAGCGTCGAATAGGGGCCCAAACGATGGTTTTCAAGAGCTGAGAGTCGTATTACATAGTTTCTATGTGTAATTACTACTAATTAACCTTGTTTTTTATATTAATTTGAAAGTTTGACCAAAAGTCAAACATTCAAACCCTAATTTTCTTAAACTAGGCCTTATAAGAGTCGATTAGGGCCCAAATAGGGAGAAAATGAGACTTTCAAAAGTCAAGAGTAGTATTACATAGTTTTTAGGTATAATTACTGCTAATTAAACATGTTTCTGGTCTTAATTGGGAAGTTTGATCAAAAGTCAAACTTTCAGACCCGATTGGCCTGATCTAGGCCTTATAAGAGCAGAATAGGGCCCAAACAGGGAGAAAACATAGCTTTCAAGAGCCGGGAGTAGTATCACATAGTTTCTATGTATAAATACAATTAATTAAACTTGTTTCTATTCTTAATTTGAAAGTTTTACCAAAAGTCAACTTTCAGCCTGGGTTGGCCTTTATGAGATCCGAAAAAGGACCAAATGGGAGAAAAGTATGGTTTTCAAGGGCTGTGAATGGTATTATATAGTTTATATGTACAATTATTACAATTAATCTTGTTTCTAGTGTTAATTGAAAAGTTTAACCATGAGTTAAACTTTCAGCCCCGATTGGCCTGAACTAGGCCTTGTAAGAGCTGACTCGGCTCTAAATGGGGAGAAAATGCAATTTACAAGAGAGGGAAGTAATATTACATAGTTTTATATATAATTACTATTAATCAAACTTTCAGCCCCGGTTAGGTTGGACTAGGCGTTATAAGAGCCGAAAAGGGACTAAATGGAAGGGAAACTATGGTTTTCAAGGGCCAAGAATGGTATTACATAGTTTCTATGTACAATTACTGCTAATAAACCTTGTTTCTAGTGTTAATTTAAAAGTTTGATCATGAGTCAAACTTTTAACTCTGATTGATCCGAATTAGGCCTTATAAGAGCCGAAAAGGGCCCAAACAGGGAGAAAATGCAATTTGCAAGATACACAAGTAGTATTACATAATTTTTATATATAATTACTACTAATTAAACTTATTTCTAGTTTTAATTAGGAAGTTTGACAAAAGTCAAACATTCAGCCTTTATTGGCTGAACTGAGCTTATAAAAGCCGAATAAGGCTCAAACGAGAGGAAAACATAGTTTTCAAGAGGTGAGAGTGGTATTACATAGTTTCTATGTATAATTACTACTAATTAACCTTCTTTCTAGTGTTAATTGGGAAGTTTGATCAAAAGTCAAAATTTCAGTCCCGATTGGCCTGAATTAGGCCTTATAAGAGCCAAATAGGGACCAAACATGAGGAAAACATGATTTTCAAGGCCGTGAATGGTATTACATAGTTTCTACATGTAATTACTACTAATTAAACTTGTTTCTAGTCTTAATCTAGAAGTTTGACCAAAAATCAAACTTTCAGCCCCGATTGATTGGCTTGAACTTAGTCATGTAAGTCTAAATAGGGCCCAAACCGGGGGAAAACATAATTTTCAAGAGCTAAGAGTGGTATACATAGTTTTGATGTCCAATTACTGGATAGTATTAACTGGAAGGTTTGACCAAAAGTCAAACTTTCAACCCCGATTGGCCTGAACTGGGCCATATAAAAACATAATAAAGCCCAAACGAGGAGAAAATGTGGTTTCGAGAGCAGGGAGAAGTATTACATAGTTTTTATGTATAATTGATGCTATTATTTAACTTGTTTCTAGTATTAATTGGACGGTTTAATCAAAAGTCAAACTTTCAACCCCGATTGACCTGAACTAGGCCTTATAAGAGCCAAATATGGCTTAATCGGGGAAAAAACGTGGCTTTAAAAGAGCTAGGAGTTGTGGTACATAGTTTCTATGCACAATTACTACTAATTAAACTTGATTTTAGTCTTAATCTGAAAGTTTGAAAAAAAAATTTCAACCCTAATTGTCCTGAATTAGGCCTTATAAGAGCCGAATAGGGCCCAAACAGGAGAAAAATATGGTTTTCAAGAGCCGAAAATAGTATCACATAGTTTTTATGTTTATAATTAATTAAACTTGTTCTATTCTTAATTGAGAGGTGTAGGCTGTCTAAAAATGACTAACAGACCAGCCATTAAGGAAGCAGTGTCTCAAGCTCTAGACGCGAGAAATCGATGCTCGCGTCTCAGCATTAAGACGTGAAGGCCCGAAACCCGCGTCTCAAGGCGCGTTTGGCTCGACGCCCGCGTCTCAAACTTCAAGGCGCGTTTGGCCCAACGCCCGCGTCTCAGTTGCAACTGCCCTGATTGCGGGGCCAGTCACCGCGCATGTAGCGGGTAGTGGCCCCTCATTCGGGAGCGTTTTCAGGAGGCACCTTCACCCCCTGAGACCCCTATAAATAAAGCCTTGTTTGCTATGAAGAGGGGATCGAAGCTTGAGAGGATCGAAACTTGGGCAGAAGATCGGAGTTTTTGGAGAAGGGAGAGAACTTTGAGAAGATCGAATCCAGGTAGGAGGATCATCAAGAGAGAAGCACGACTCTTCAGCGAGCTTACTGAGTACTAGCCGCTCTTCGCCTACCTCCTCTTTGAGAGTTTTGGTAGACGGAGCTGAGTTACTCTTTCTACCGACCGAAGAGAAGACCCCCGACGGTCTAGGACGGTCATCTGGTCAATGGAGAACAAGATTCACTCTCCATCGCCACACGAAGAACCCAGCTTTAAACAAAGGGAAGATTCAGACATCCTCCCTCCCTTGTAACTGGAAAAGAGGGAAGAGTAGTTCTTTTGGTTGTAATCGTTTCGCTTGAATCAAGGAAATCTTTTACAGCTAAAACCACTTTCTCCGACCACCAAACTTTCCGGCCCCCTACAAGAGATGGCGACTCCGCTGGGGACTACCTTCGTTACTGACGAGCGCACCGTGGTGCAAGATGACGTTCTCCGTAAGGGGAAAATGGTCGAATCCCTCGTCGTCGAGTTCGACCAGGCGAAGTATGAAGAGTTCCTCTCTTCTGGCTCCAAGAGCCCAAAGACCCGCGTCTGCCGCAGGGTCTCAAGTGGACAGCCCCCTGAAGCCCAATCTGAGGCTCTGTCGGGTGCTCCTGCTGCCCACTGTGCCAAGTTTGGTTCACGCGCCGACGCCTCCCAGAAGGCCCGCGTAACCTCAGACTCCTCTGCTGCGATCAACCGCGTCGCGCAGAACACACGCGCCAACGCCTCTCTGAAGGCCCGCGTGGTCCCCGGCACATTTACTGGTGCGATCGACCGTGTCGCACAGAACGCCCGCGTCAGCGTCTCTCAGGAGACCCGCGTGGCAAACACCCCTGGTTCTACAAACCAGGAAGTTGTTGGCTTCTCTCTTCCTCCACGGCGCAATCGGAATGCCGAGCGTCGACAGAGAAGACGCGCGCGTCAACACTCGGTCGGAACGTTGGTTTTCTGACTGGGGTTGAACGCAGCGTACGATCCGATGCCTTACCCGCACCTCGTCCAGTGCGAGAGATCCGCGTTTGGCGACCCAAACGCGAGACTCCCCAAGTTGAGCCTTCTGGAGACCAACTTGCCAAACGCCAAAGCGAAGCTTCTGCGTCTCGTCAAACGCAGGAAGCACGCGCCCATAGACGTGGGGCCCAGCAGCCCACTCTCTCCCAAGTCTCTCTGCTCCAACGCAGCAGACAGCAACGCGAAAGTCGCGTCTCATATCAACAGAGACGCCAGACGCGCGTGACGCAGCCGCGACGCGACAGCCGCGTTTCTGAAACCTGTGTCCAGACAGCACAGCGCATGACTTCCTCCCGTCTTCCACGTCGCGAGGCTAGTCTATTTAATCCCTCTCCCACGGATTTGAGGGATTATTTGACAAGGAAAAGGAGTGCCAATCAGGCCACTTCTCCATGCTGCTGTCAACAGCTCATCCAGATGCTTACTGGATGCCATTGCGAGTCAGGCGTGCACAGTCGTCTTTAATTAGACAGCTGACCCTGATTCCCCCATCAGCCAAGAGAAGACGCTCCCACAGGAGGAGAACCTTCTCAGATGTTGAATACCCGGAGCTTACTGCAAACATGACTAGCAGAAGCAAGGGAAAACAACTAATGGTCAACTCAGAGGAATCTGACTCTGAACCGGAGGGGGTGTATCAACACACTCGCACCCGGACAGGGGCCATTCCCCCAATTGACTATAATGCCTTAGCCCGCGGCATTAGAATGGGTGGTTCTCACTCCGCTATAGTGGAGTCGCAGGCTTCAAACTCTTCCGTCGAGAAGGAGGCTTCCGCCTACATGGCCGACACTCCTGAGGAGATGACCAGGCGTTTAGAACAGACGCAGAAGCACCAGATGGATATAATCGCCGATGAGATTGGCGTTAAAAATCTCGAGGCATACGGTGATTCTAAACTCATCGTCAGCCAAGTTCGCGGAGAGTATGAGGTCAGGCATGAAGATCTAGTACCCTACTACAACGCGACAATCCACATGGCCGAGAGGTTTTCAAACTTCTACATCGACCATGTACCGCGCAAGCAAAATGCGCATGCAGATGCACTTGCATCCCTTGCTGCCTCCTTAGCTCTTCCAGCTGGAGCAATGGAGAAGGTATTCGTCTATAGCCACGACCTATACTGCCCAAAAAGTCCCCTCGGAGACTACCAGAGGTCAACAGGAGATCGTCGCGGTAAGGAAACACTTGAAGTGTCGACCGATCCAGAACTTAAAGACTGGCGATTCCCCTACATTGATTTTGTCTTGTACGGCATCTTGCCCGAAGACACCAGGGAGGCGGCTGCCATCCGAAGGAAAGCCTCCAAATTCTACTACAATGCGATTTCGCGAACATTGTATCGTAGATCGCATGATGGGATCCTGCTCCGGTGCCTCTCATTAAAAGAAGCCCACGAAGTGTTGAAAGAAGCCCACGATGGTACGTGTGGAGCTCATCAACCTGGCCCGAAGCTGGCAAACCGACTCCAAAGATTGGGTTACTACTGGCCCAAGATGGTTGCCGATGCTGTTGCCTATGCCAAAAGATGTCACGCCTGTCAAATACATGGCGATTTCATCCATCAAGCACCAGGATACCTCCACTCTACGACCTCTACCTGGCCGTTCGAAATGTGGGGGATGGACGTGGTTGGTCCTATCAGCCCACCATCATCAAAGGGACATCGGTTCATCCTAGCGATAACCGATTACTTCTCAAAGTGGGCCGAAGCTATCCCTTTGAAAGAGGTGAAATCTTCTAACGTGATCAAGTTCGTGAAACATCACGTTATTTACCGCTTCGGTGTGCCTCGGCGGATTGTCCATGACAATGGACCCCAGTTCATCAGCCAGGCTTTTCAGAGATTCTGCGCCAAGTTCAGAATCCAGAGTGTGTCATCAACGGCATACTATCCGCCCGCTAACGGCCTCGCAGAAGCTTTCAATAAGACTATTGGCAAGCTTCTCAAGAAATTCGTCTCGAAAAGTCAACGAGACTGGGACGATAAGTTGGGCGAATGCTTATGGGCCTATCGCACGACTGTGCGAACCCCAACTAAAGCCACGCCATTTTCCTTGGTGTACGGATGCGAAGCCGTCCTTCCACTGGAAATCCAAATTCCATCTCTTCGCGTCGCCTTGACAGCGGAAATGACAACAGAGGAGAAGCATCGACAGCGACTCCAAGAATTGGAAGCCTTGGACGACAAGCGTCTTCAGGCCCAACAACAAATCGAGCTTTACCAAGCTCGTATCACCAGAGCCTTCAACAAGAAAGTCAAATCGCGAACTTTCAGGAAAGGCGACCTCGTCTTAGCCGTCCGAAGACCCATGGTCATGACACACAAGACGAAAGGAAAATTCCAACCCAAATGGGAAGGACCATTTGTGGTAGAGTCAGTCTACTCAAATGGATCGTATCGCCTCATAACCTCAAATGGCGATACACTCATGATGCCAATCAATGGCAAATTCCTGAAGAAATACTATCCCTAGATGGCATTCTTCCACCGATCAAGTTAAAAATACACCTCTGATCAAACATCCGACGCCCTTGACGGCTAAGGATAGAAGAAAATGTTGGCTTTTAAGTCCAACATAAGTCTTCGACAACTCATCATGCTGAGGGGAATAGCATGGCTAGCCCAACTCAAACGGTAGTTGGTAAAGGCACCTCAAATCCGTTGACAGCTGAGGGTTTGCTAAAAATCCTAAGTGGATTTGATTCCACTCTTCCCTCCAAAAATCCCTTACCAATTCTCATCCATAGAATGGTAGGACCACAAAATGCAATCATTACCATGTTAACACTATACCTCTGGTAATGAATACTCTTTGTCGAGTACAAACCTGGCTTGTTAACTCTGCATAGAGTAACAAACTCTCAAATTTGCCAAGTTAACACTATACCTCTGGCACCTCAAATTCCACTTGTCAATTCTCATCAATAGAATGACAGGTCCTCAAATTGCTCCTATCGCAAGCAAATTCTTGTCAAGTTAATATCACGCCTCTGACAAAACTACTGTTTAAGTTAACATTACACCTCTAAGCAGTACATCGAGTGCCTGTCAAGTTAATATCACACCTCTGATAGTCACCTTTCTTCAGACTTCCATATCGAAGCTGAAATGGACGATGCCAAGTTAACACTACACTTCCAGCATCCGAGTCATTGCTAAGTTCAACAATACACATATGGCTATGACCTTTCCTCGACTTCCTTGTCCAAGCCGAGATGAACGATGCCAAGTTAACACTACACTTCTAGCATCCGAGTCATTGCTAAGTTCAACAATACACCTATGGCTATGACCTTTCCTTGACTTCTTTAAGCCGAGACGACTAATGCCAAGTTCAACATTACACCTCTAGCATTTCTATCACTGTTAAGTTAAACATCACACCTATGACAGTGACACCCTCAGTTTTCCCAAATAAAACTGAGATGCTGATGAGTTAGGTTAATATCACACCTCTAACTCACGTCCTTGTCAAGTTAATATTACACTTCTGACAAGACTACTTCTAAACCGTTAAGTTAATATCACACCTCTAACGGTAAAAATCCTACTAGATTCCCCACGAGTCTAGTTTCATTTGATATTCTCCCCAACCGAGTATCAAATTCATTTTGGAGGCATTGTTGGTTAACATTACACCGATAAACAATGCTTCCATCAAAATCCCCAGCTGATCTTAAATCAAGTTAATCCCAAATCCTTGATAAAAGTTCACCTTCTCTGGGGGTACGCGCTCCACTCGTCACTTTCTTTTATAAAGTGGCGGGTCCACCAAAATTATTCTTTTGCTTCTAAAACAAAACGTTCAAGACAACAGAAAGAGGCAAAAAGAAAAGTGTCACTTTTATTCATATCCAAACACATGAAAGTGATACAAAACGCTCTCTTATACAATAAAATTGAGTGTTACAATTAAGGAGTACAAAGAAGTCCCTCTCTCTCTCTGAGGCCGTACTCACTCCTTGAAACTGCATCTGATCCCACGTGCACAATTGGAACCGGTTGCACTTTGATGCATGACCCAACTTCGAAAGCGCCCTAGCTGACCAAGCCGAGAGCAATGGTGTTCTTGAGGTCCGGTGGCAACAGAAGGTCCTGCAACCCTTCGTTCAGGCGCGTCTCTTTCCCTAGCAGATCATCCAACAAACATGGAGTCACTCTTGGGGTGAGAGCAGAAGTTTCGGAGTCATCACAAAGGATGCCACCCTCCACTCGGTCCAGCGGCAGCAGAGAGTCCTGCATTCATCACCATCCCTTTCCCCAGCAGGCCATCCAACGGAATGTCCTCGATGTCACTTCTGGAGTTGGGAGAGGAAGAGGATCTTCTCCGCCACCGTAACCGCCGGACCACCCTCGCCGATACTCGGCCTATCCATCTCTTGCACCAGATCTGAAGAGACCTTGGCGAGGGTTGGGTCCTCGTCAGAGATATAATTTAATCTCTCACAAACGACGAGGACCATAATTTAATCTCTCACAAACGAACGTGGAGCAAGTTCGCCAGCCGGTATATTCTTCCTGGGGCCCAGCAAACCTGAAAAAGGACAAGCAAGCCTACCTGCAAAGAATAAGCAAGAGAGTCAGAAAATCTGGAACTCAGTACATTTTCTATAAAGGAAACTGAGTAACAGAACGCAGCAGCCATTCAAGACTTCAGACGCGGGAATGACCCGCACAGTCAAACAGACGCAAGTCAAACTGCGCCATGCATAGGATTCAAACGCGGCCTCAGTTTGTACCCGCGCCTAATGCACCAGACGCAGAGAATTTCAGAACGCCAAAAATTGCCGTCTCTCTGTTGGGTGAACAGGAGTTGCAAGATTCAGGTCTGAAACGCGCCAAGGCAGTAAAACGCAATGGGCAAAGCCAGCGTCAAGCGCCTGCATTCAAAGAAGTCACTGGCACAAATTCCAGAGGAGGAATGCACCAGGACTTCATTCAGATCATCATGCCGAAGTTCAGGCTATACACATCATCGGGGGACATACCAGCAGAGACCTCTGGCCAGAGTTGGCCTCTCTGCACCCAAACGCAGGCGTCCAAGATGATCTGAGAGGGGGTTCTTCTTGAAGAGACCAAACCGAAGCGTGAGAGCTCTGGGTCATCTTCATCCTCGGAATTACTTTCGTCCATGCAGACGGAGTCCCTATCAAGAAACTCTTTTCTGAAGAAGGTGGATTCTCAGAGCAATCCACCAAAGAGAAATAATCCAAGCTTGGATTATAGAAGGGGAGCGCACCCTATTTATAGGCAGGCCCTAATAACTGCCATTAATGGGGCGTTAATTGGAACCGTCACGCACGATTGTCAAAGCCCAGTGGAGGATTGACGCGTGGAACGACGCTTTGGAAACCGTCGCAAGCATCGATTTTCAACCGCCCGCGTCGGTTTTGCCTTTAAGGGCAGTAACTCCTGAGTCCAATGAGGAGTTGACGCGTGGATACCTGCTTTGGGAATCAACGGATGACTCGGAATCCCAATCGACAGAGGAGACCTGACGAGCAAAGATCTCCTAAAAATCTTGAGTCAGATCACATTAGACGCAGGTGGGAAAGCCGCGTCCCTTCAGCAGACAAGGCTGCATCTCTTGCGTCTGCCCGATCCGCGCAAGACAGATTTTGCGTTGCGTCTCACCTTGTGATTGACGCTGCGTCTCAGGGACTGACAGCCGCGTCTTACTTTACGGATCAATGCCGCGTCTCATCTTTTGATTGACGCCGCATCTCATCAAGAAGACCGCGTTCCGATTTGTGATTGACGCCGCGTCTCATCAAAAGGACTTGGTAGAATCTAAGTTCTTATGAAATGATGACCGCGTCTCACTTTATGATTGACGCTGTGTCTCAGTAAAAGGACTTAGTGAAATCTAAGTTCCGGTAGACTGATGACCGCGTCTCACCCTGTGGGATTAATGCCGCGTCTCGCCAAGACCGCGTCTCATTAAAAGAACTTAGCCCTACCTAAGTTCAGTAATCACAACTAGTGATCAAGAGTTGGACTCATCCACAACAGGACAAAGAAATTGGGACAAAAGCTTCAAAGAAAACTTCTATTATATCAAAAAAATGATAGAAGTGGATACAAACACTCTTAATAAATAGAGTGTCCCTTTTCTTTACAAAAAAAAAAAAAAAGAAGAAAAGAAGGCTAAATGTCCTGGCTCGCCAAGGAACGGATTTGTTCCCTAAGGCGGTGAATCTCATGCTGGCGCGTCCTCTCAGCCTCACTGATAGCCCGGTCCCGCAGCTCCGCCTCAGATAAGAAACTTCTGGCAGCCAGCTGCATCCGCAGAGATTCCACCCTGGAAGATTGCAGGGATAGACTCTCTTCAGCACGCACCGTAGCAGCCCGTTGCTCCTCAAGCTCCTTTTTGAGGGAAACAAGTTTCTCCTCATTTAGCGCAAGAACAGCTTCCGCCTTGGCGATAATGTCCCGAGTTCTGAGGATGACCTGCTCCGTGCTCTGCACACTGAGCTCAGATTCCCTCGAATCTCCGGCTAATTTTTGAAATTCAGCCTTGGAATATTCAAGGTCACGGACCTCGGCAGTGATCTGCGCCTCCGCCTCCTGTCGCTCCCGTTCCTGAGCAGCTAGGAGCCTAGTCAGGATGGCCTGGGCCTCGCCGGAAGAACCTGCATCTTCCAAAGATTCCAGCTCCCGCAGGTTATCTCCAAGTTGCTCTACCACCTGCAGGCATGCCCTGGCAAGTGAAGGGCCTCCCGCCAATTCGACGCTCACGGCCATATTTTCAAGAAGCCTCTGGGCGAACTGGAAGGTGCTGTGTCCACGGAAGATGAGATCAATACATGATCCCATCGAGGTGAAGAATTGTTGCACCATCTGACGTGCCAGCTCCCCCATGTCTTCACCACCTAAGAAGCTTCCCGACCCTTTTTCTGTCACGGGATAAGGGATATAGGGCGGGTCTTCTCGCACAAGAGCCGTGCCAGCCGTCGATGTGGCAAGAACAAGACTACCCACTGGCGCTTCCTGGAGCGCTGCCTCTGCAGGAGCTTCCACGACCAAGGAAGGAGCTGTAAGCACAACCTCTTCAGAAACTTCCACCGAGGATTGAGCTGTGTGGCCTTCTGGAAGGGTGCTGATCGTCAGACTCCCCACCTGAGCCCCCTCAGTCAGAGCTGCCTTACTAGGTTCGAGGTCCAGAGGCGTCGAGTCCTGTAGAATGGGAGTCTCCCCAGCTTCAGCAGTAGCCTTCTCCACCGGCGGAGTGAGAGCCTCCTCAGCCTCAATGGTTGTTTCCCCTCCTGGCAAAGGGGAAGGCTCCCCAACTTCAACAGCTACCCCCTCCGAGGTTATCTCAGCGGCCGAAGCCTCAATCCCCTTGGGCTGGGTCAACTCTGTTTCCATCGCCTCGACAGGCGAAGAAGTTATACCTTCAGCAGGGATTATAGCCGGCGGTAACGCAGTCGATGATTCACCCCCGTATATTTTCCCCTCCGAGATGCGTGAGAACTTACTCGGGTCAGGAAAAGCAGGTTCATGGCCGTAGTCGACTTTATCTTCAAAGTCGCTTTCCGTATCAGACGCGGAAGACGACAGTTCAACGCAAAGGTCCTCGGTGACCGGAGCCTTGCCACCAATCACCCCAGTGGTAGGACTAGGGTCGATTATCCGAGCACTGGAGATGAAGACACTAGGAGGCCCTGACCGCTGTGCCTTATCTCTCCCTTCACGAGCAGAAGAAGGCTCAGGCCGAGCTGAGAACCCTGGAATTTGGACATTCCCTCCCACGAGCTGTACTTCCTCGTCAGCTATAGTGAGTTTGTCAACCAATTCCCCCTCTCCCGCAATCTTACAGGTCCCTCTGTGCGACCTAGGAGCACGGATTAAACTGGGGAGATTTTTATCCTCTGGCGGTTCCTCAACCATGATAAAGAGGTCTTCAGGACAGTCCTCAACTCCAGCAGAAATGCCTTCCGAGGGAGAGACTTCTGTTGCTAATTCCCTCCGAGCCCTCTTCGAAACAGGACCAGCAGTTGAGGTAGGACCCCGACGACGCTTACTCACCAATTCTTGAGCCTTGGTGGTAGAAGGCCCCTCCTGTGGCCCTAGCTTGGTTCTACTCCGGGTTACTCGGGGCTCCTCTCTTGAGCCTCCCTCGGCTTCTCTCTGAGATGCTCTCTCCAGCTCTTTCTGGACCTTTAAATACTGGGTGATCATGTGCGAGCCTTTGCCAGACTCCGACTGTGTTTTGAGATAGGCGTTAATGCCCTCAATACCCGTATACCCAGGAGCAAAATCCGGTGACTGGTTTACCCGAGAATACCAGATGCAGAAAGTGAAGCTGGTAAGGTTCTTCGGCTCCTCGACGGGCAAACGGAAAGTTACCTCTGTCCCCCCAGCCACGCTATAATACCAGGCTCGAGCACCTTCGCACAAATTCCCATTGAAGGCAAGTTGTGTATTCGGATTGCCGACATAAAGCTGAGCATAGCCAAACTGTCGGGCAAAACGACTTGGCATATACGGTTCGATAGTGCAGGAAGTCCCTTGGCGAAACAGCACATATCCTGGTCGTATATTGATCAACCACCGGAAGACTCCCGCAGACAGTTGGGTGAGGTCATCCCGACCTATAGAATCAGTGAATTGCTCACCAAAGGATGCACCAGGAATTCCAGGGAAGCAGCGGTTGAGCTGGTAATTGGCGGCATTTGAGAGACGTCTCCGAATATAATATATATAGGTGTCACTCCAATCCGAGTCTTCCAGCCGCCTCACAAAAGGGACAGGACTCTTACTCCCACGCGCCGTTGTCATCAGAGAAGGGCAATGCATCACGTACCAGGCCATGAGATACGTGTAAGGCAACTCCATTCGGGGGTTGGGGCGCCTTGCCGTCGGGTTTCCCTCTGAATCGACATACGGCTTGCCTTGAGAGTCGACAGTCCTTGGAGCCTCGCATAGTCTCTTGGCTAGCGCCCGCAACCCGCTCTGAATGCCAGCCGCCACGGCCGGAAGAAGGGCTATAGGACGGCCATGGGCCAGGAGCACTGCTGGATACACCACGTCGGCAATAATGACTTCATGTGGCCGTGTAGGTACCACGCAACGCTTCAACCACAGCATCAAGAAGCCCGCCAACAGCGCTCGACTAGAGATAGAAGCCCGGGCCCGGTGATGATAGCTTTCAAAAAAGCGTATCAGGTTCGAAGCCGTCCTCGTTCGACCCAGTGGTGTAAAAGCCCTCAGAAGCTTGTGCGACCATGTCATCAACTCCCTGTTCAGAGAGGGGAGCCAGTCGAGTTATCGAATGATCCTTCTTGCTGACATTGCTGAATAAGTAATTGGCCCAGGATAGATGCCTGACTCCATGCGTCCTCCAACCGGTTACCTGACCACAAATATGGAAGTGGCACATCACTTCCCAATAGGTCTCGTACACCTCAGGGGAATCCTTCTTTATAAGGTCAAGCTCCCTAGCAGTCGGGACATATTCTTCATAAGGGAACTCCCCATCACCAGCCCCGAGACCTCATGCAACTCATGCAGTGCAAGGCCCATTTCTCCAACCGGGGTAAAGAATGTCCCCGTCTGAGGGTTGTAGCGCTCCAAGATCCCGAAGAAGTTGTGAGAGCTCATTGGGATGCCCCATTGTACGGCCCTGACTGCTGAGTATAATCCCACGTGCTCAAGCAGATCTCCAAGATCGGAGAGGACAAAACCCACCATCCTGCCCCACCAAGAATTCTCCGTGGAGTGGACCCATCCTGGCAAATGGAACTTGGCCGGATAATCACCCTCTGCTTCTATGAACGAGTTGAGGAAGGTGGTGGCAAGCTGCGGGATCTTTCCAACTGGAAGCTCAGACTTGCGTGACCCGGGAAACAAGCCGAGGACCGCCCGGTCATGGCAATCATGACGGTATACGTTCTGGGATTTGAAATTCCCAAGGGTAATCTCAGAGATATCCCGGGACACGTCCCACCTCATCTTCCGAAGGACGGACAGATGTTGGAGATAAGACAACGGGAGCATCCTCTCCATGGCTGGAAGGAAGTATCTCCTCTCCCCTATCTGACGGAGCCACCTGTAATTCCCGTCATACATTGGGTTGCCACCGTCGCTGACATGATCTCCAAAGAAGAAAGCAGGCTTCTCCAGCTTGATGTGGGTATCCGTTGCGAAGACTGCATCGGTCATGAGCACCCGAGAAGTCCTCTCATTAACATGGGCAATCATTTCCCTGCGAACTGGCGACCTGTCAGCAGTCACAGGTATGGTCCTTCGCAGTGCAAAAGTCAGACGGTGGTCGGCACCACCCACGCGGCCAAAATGGTGCATCTTGGCAAGTGAACCTGAAACATGCGGCACTGCAAAAGAAAAAAGACACTTGGTCAGATACTTTGCCAAAAATAAGGGAAGACGCTAAGTGTTCATAATTCAAAACGCAGAAGAGATACTGGACGCAGGAATTTTTCGAATCCGCGTCCAGACCTGCAAAGCTGCGTTCTACAAACCAAGACTTATGAAAATTCGAAGTACTTGGACTCAAATGCCAGATTCTACAAAATCGGCGGTTGAAGACACAGAACGCAAGGATCAAATCCGCGTTCTGCAAACCAAGACTTGTGAAATTTCAAAGTGCTTGGACTCGGACGCCAGCGCCTGATGGCACAAAACGCGGCACAGAACGCATGGATCAAATCCGCGTTCTACAAATCGCGTCCAGAGACCTTCACAATTAGAAATATTCTAAGTGAAGGACCCAGAGTGCAGAGTTCACCAGCGTCGGATCATCAGGCCGCGCCCCGGTTATCATCTCAAGGACAGCGTCCGAAAATCAAACACGATCTTGTGTTAAAGGTCCTTAGGGTTCTATGAACATGTTTTAATGGCAGAACCCACACCGAAGGTACATTTTTACCTCGGAAAACACCCTCCTGCGCAGAGGAAGCATCCCTCTCAGCCTTGGCGACGGTCGCCCTTGAGGTCGATGCAGTCGGTTTTGTCTTGGGAGCCATTGAAGATCAAGAAATCCGAGCGAGGAGATGAATAGTTGGAGAGAGAAGGAAGTTTTTTTTTTCAGAGAATGCGTTCGTTCGGAGAAGAAGATACATCTCTCTAACTGTTGCCTTTTATAGGCACAGAGATTCGCGAAGATACGCAGCGTTTGGCCCAAAAAAAAAAAAAAAAAAAAACGCTGCAGCGAATCGCTGCCTGACGCGTGGAGCCAAATCATTGTTTAAACAGGGAAGATCATGCGTCGCGACCCCGCCACAAGTCAGAAGTTGACACGTGGAGCAGTTCATTTAATGAACCGGGGGATCCGCGCGCCAAAAGGCGAAATCTCGCCGTTTCCCCAGGCCAGCTGGCGGCGTAATCATGACATGGCACAGGTGCGCGTCCCAAAGTACGCGGCTCTTCGGTGGACATGCCCCGTAAACATCATCATAAATGCACCCAGAAAATCGCGTCTGCATTTCAAGAGATGCGTCTCTCCAAAGCCCGCGTCCCCTCAAACAGGCCAAACATCGCGTCTCGCTAAGAAGTCGCGTCTTTAAAGCAGTCTCTGCTTTTTCAAAAAGGAACCTGCGTCCAGTCTCCTGCTTCTGCAAAGTCGGTTCAACAGTACACTGACGCAAACAGACAACCAACCACTCCCGGCCAAAAGCGCACCCGTGACAGACTAAAAGCAATCGGGGAGGTCTAGACTGTGTATCTAGACACTCAACATGATCAACTCTGACGGCTTCAAAGAGTTCAACAGTACACTCACGAAGACCAATTCCAGATAAGATCAAACCCGAAGCATCAACAGTCCAGTCATAAAACGCGAACACGGCTAAAGATCCAAAGTATTCCGAAATCCGTCCCATTCAACTGCGGAATATCAGAAACTTTGGAGGGGGTTCTGTAGGCTGTCTAAAAATGACTAACAGACCAGCCATTAAGGAAGCAGTGTCTCAAGCTCTAGACGCGAGAAATCGATGCTCGCGTCTCAGCATTAAGACGTGAAGGCCCGAAACCCGCGTCTCAAGGCGCGTTTGGCTCGACGCCCGCGTCTCAAACTTCAAGGCGCGTTTGGCCCAACGCCCGCGTCTCAGTTGCAACTGCCCTGATTGCGGGGCCAGTCACCGCGCATGTAGCGGGTAGTGGCCCCTCATTCGGGAGCGTTTTCAGGAGGCACCTTCACCCCCTGAGACCCCTATAAATAAAGCCTTGTTTGCTATGAAGAGGGGATCGAAGCTTGAGAGGATCGAAACTTGGGCAGAAGATCGGAGTTTTTGGAGAAGGGAGAGAACTTTGAGAAGATCGAATCCAGGTAGGAGGATCATCAAGAGAGAAGCACGACTCTTCAGCGAGCTTACTGAGTACTAGCCGCTCTTCGCCTACCTCCTCTTTGAGAGTTTTGGTAGACGGAGCTGAGTTACTCTTTCTACCGACCGAAGAGAAGACCCCCGACGGTCTAGGACGGTCATCTGGTCAACGGAGAACAAGATTCACTCTCCATCGCCACACGAAGAACCCAGCTTTAAACAAAGGGAAGATTCAGACATCCTCCCTCCCTTGTAACTGGAAAAGAGGGAAGAGTAGTTCTTTTGGTTGTAATCGTTTCGCTTGAATCAAGGAAATCTTTTACAGCTAAAACCACTTTCTCCGACCACCAAACTTTCCGGCCCCCTACAAGAGGTTTGACCAAAACTTAAAACTCAGCCCCGATTAGTCAGAACTAGGCATTATAAAGAGCCAAATAGGGCCAAAATATGGTTTTAAGAGCCGGGAGAAGTTTCACATAGTTTTTATGTATAAGTACTGCTAATTAAATTTTGTTTATATTCTTAATTTGAAAGTTATACCAAAAGTCAAACTTTCAACCCCGATTAACCTGAACTAGGCCTTATAAGAGCCTATTAGGGACCCAAACGAGAGGAAAATATGATTTTCAAGGGCCGTGAACGGTATTACATAGTTTCTATGTATAGTTACTACTAATTAATCTTGTTTAGTGTTAATTAGAAAGTTTAACAAAAAGTCAAACTTTCAGCCTCGATTGGCCTTAACTAGGCCTTTTAAGAGCCAAATAGGACCCAATCAGGGAGAAAACAAGGTTTTCAACAGCTGAGAGTAGTTAATTGGGAAGTTTGATCAAAAGTCAAAATTTCAGTCCCGATTGGCCTGAATTAGGCCTTATAAGAGCCGAATAGGGACCAAACGTGAGGAAAATATGATTTTCAAGGTCGTGAATAGTATTACATAGTTTTTACATACAATTACTACTAATTAAACTTGTTTCTATTCTTAATTTGAAATTTCGACCAAAAGTCAAACTTTCAGCCCCGATTAATTTGCCTGAACTCAGCCATATAAGTATCCAAATAGGGCCTAAACTGCGGAAAAATATAGTTTCAAAAGCTGACGTTGGTATTACATAGTTTCTATGTACGATTACTACTAATTAATGGTGTTAATTGGAAAGTTAGACCAAAGTCAAACTTTCAGCCCGATTGGCCTGATTATGCCTTGTGAGAGCCGAATAAGGCCCAAACGGGGAGAAAATACAGTATTTCAGAGACTGAAGTAGTATTACATAGTTTTTATGTATAATTACTTCTTATTAAACTTCTTTCTACTTTTAATTGGGAAGTTTGATTAAAAGTCAAACTTTCAGCCCCAATTGGCCTGCACTAGGCCTTATAAAGCCGAATATGGCCTAAAAGGGGTGAAAACATGGCTTTAAAGAGCCAAGAGTTGTATTTTATAGTTTTTATGTACAATTAATACTAATTAAACGTGTTTCTATTCTTAATCTAAGTGTTTGACCAAAAGTCAAACTTTCAGTCCAATTGGCCTAAACTGACATTATAAGAGCCAAATGAGCCCAAACGGGGAGAAAACATGATTTTCAAGAGCAGAGAGTAGTATCACTGATTTTGATGTATAATTGCTACTAAATAACTTGTTTCTATTCTTAATTGAGAAGTTTGAGAAAAAGTCAAACCTTCGGCCCTTTATTGGCCTGAATTAGGCCTTATAAAAGCCGAGTAGGGCCCAAACGAGGGAAAATATGGTTTTCAACAGCCGTGAGTAGTATAACATAGTTTCTATATGCAATTACTACTAATTAACCCTATTTTTATTGTTAATTGGAGGTTTGACCATAATTCAAACTTTCAGCTTCGATTTGCCTGAATTAGGCCTTATAAGAGTCAAATAGGGCCGAAAAGAGGAGAAAATGAGGTTTTCAAGAGTCGGGAGTAGTCTTACATAGCTTTTATGTATAACTATTATAAATTAAACTTGTTAATCATGTTTATTAGGAAGACTGACCAAATTTCAAATTTTCAACCCCAATTGGCCTGAACTAGGCCTAATAAGAACCAAATAGGACCTGAACAGGGAGAAAATGAGGTTTTCAAGAGTTGAGAGTAGTATTACATATTTTTTATGTATAATTACTATTAATTAAACTTGTTTTTAGTCTTAATTGGGTTGTTTCACCAAAATTCAAACTTTCAACCCCGATTGACCTGAACCAAGCTATATAAGAGCCGAATAGGGCCAAAACAGGGGGAGAAAACATAGTTTTAAAGAGACGAGAGTAGTATCACATTGTTTCTATGTTTAACTACAACTAAATAAACTGGTTTCTATTCTTAATTTGTAGTTTGACCAAAAGCCAAAATTTCACTTCGATTGACTTGAACTGAGCCTTATAAGAGCCTGAAAGGGCCAAAATGTGGAGAAAACGAGGTTTTATAGAGCTGGGTGTAGTATTACATAGTTTTTATGTATAACTACTATACATTAAACTTGTTGCTCTTCTTAATTTGGAAGTTTGACGAAGAGTCAAATTTTTAGCCTCAATTGGCCTGAAGTAGGCCTTATTAGAGCTGAATCGGGACCAAACGAGAGAAAAACATGGTTATCAAGGGCCGTGAATGGTATTGCATAGATTATGTGTACAATTACTATTAATTAACCTAGTTTCTAGTGTTAATTTAGAAGTGTGACTAAAAGTCAAACCTTCAGCCCTGATTGGCCATAACTAGGCATTATAAGAATCGAATGGGCCTAAACGGGAAAAAAACATGGTTTTCAAGAGATGGGAGTAGTATCACATAATTTTTATATATAATTACTACTAATTAAACTTGTTTCTATTCTTAATGGAAAAGTTTGACCAAAAGTCAAACCTTCAGCCTCGATTGGGCTGAACTAGAAATTATAAGAGCTGAATAGGACCCAACAGGTAGAAAATAAGGTTTTCAAGAGCAGTGATTGTATTATTTAGTTTCAATATGCTATTACTACAATTAATCTTATTTCTAGTGTTAATTGAAAGTTTGACCAAAAGTCAAAATTTTAGCCCCGATTGACCTGAACTAGCCTTTAAAGAGCCGAATAGGATCCAAACGTGAAGAAAATGCTTTTTTGCATGAGCGGAGTATAGTATTACATATTTTTTTTATATATAATGACATCTAATTAAACTCGTTTTTATTCCAATTTGAAAACTTGACTAAAAGTCAAACTTTCAGCCCTTTTTGGCTTGAATTATGCCTTATAAGAGCCGATTAGGTCCCAAATAAGGATAAAATATGGTTTTCAAGAGCCAAGAGTGGTAGTACATAGTTTCTATGCATCATTAATAAAAATTAAGCTTGTTTCTAATCTTAATCTTAAGTCGGCCCTGACTGGCCTAAACTAGGCCTTATAAGGGCTGAATAGGGCCGAAACGAGGAGAAAATGCGGTTTTCAAGAGCCGGCATCAGTATTACATAATTTTTATGTATAATTAGTACTAATTAAACTTGTTTCTAATCTTAATCAGGAAGTTAGACCAAAAGTCAAACTTTCAGCCCCCGATTGACCTGAACTAGGTATTATAAGGGCCGATTAGCGCCCAAACATGGAGAAACTGAGGTTTTCAAGAGCCGAGAATAGAACTACATAGTTTTTATTATAATTACTACTAATTAAACTTATTTTTAGACTTAATTGGGAAGTTTGATTATAACTCAACTTTCAGCCTTGACTGTCCTGAACTCAGCTTTATAAGAACCGAATCAAATAGGGAGAAATCATGGTTTTTATAGAGCCAGGTGTAGTATCACGTAGTTTCTATTTATAATTACTATTAATTAAACTTGTTTCAAGTCTTAATTTGGAAGTTTGACCAAAAGCCAAACTTTCAGCCCCAATTGACCTGAATTAGGCCTTAAAAGAGCTGAACAAATGAGAGAAAATATGATTTTCAAGAGTCAGGAGTAGTATTATATATTTTCTATATAGAACTACTACAAATTAAACTTGTTTCTAATCTTAATTGTGAAGTTTAACCAAAACTCAAACTTTCAGCCCCGATCGGCCTGAACTAGGCCTTATAAAAGTTGAATTGGTTCCAAACGAGGAGAATATGTGGTTTTCATGAGCCCAGAGTAGTATTACATAGTTTCTATGCACAATTAATATAAATAACTTTGTTTCTAATCTTAATCTTAGTCAAACATTCAGTCTCGATTCGCCTAAACTTGGCCTTATAAGAGACGAATAAGGCCCAAACGGGGAGAGAATATAGTTTTTAAGAGCTGGCAACAGTATTACATAGTATATTCAATTACTACTAATTAAACTTATTTCTACTTTTTATCTGAAAGTTGGATCAAAAGTCAAACTTTCAGTCCCTATTGGTGTTAACAACGGCTTATAAGAGCCGAATCGGCCAAAACAGAAAGAAAACATGGTTTTCAAGAACCTTGAGTGGTATTACATAGTTTTTATATTGATTTACTATTTGTTAAACTTGTTTCTAGTTTTAATTGAGAAGTTTGATCAAAAAGCAAACTTTCCGCCACCAATTGGCTTGAAATACCTTATAAGAGCAGAATAGGGCCCAAACGGATATAAAACGTGGTTTTCAAGAGTCGTGAGTAGTGTTACATAGTTTTTATGTGTAATTAACTTGTTATTGGTCTTAATTCATAGTTTGGTAAAAGTCAAACTTTCAGCCCCGATTGACCTGAACTAAGTCTATATGAGCCGAATAGGTTGCAAACAGGAAAAAAACATGATTTTCAAGGTCAGGAGTAGAATTATTTAGTTTCTAATTTGAATTACTACTAATTAAACTTGTTTCTAATTTTAACTGAAAATTTTGACTAAAATGTCAAACTTTCAGCCCTGATTGGTATGAACTTGATCTTATAAGAGCCGAATAGGGCCCAAACGAAGAGAAAACACAGTTTTCAAAAGTCGAGAGTAGTATTACATAATTTTTATGTACAATTACTACTAATTAAACTTATTTCTAGTCTTAATTTGAAAGTTTAAGTTTAGTCAAACTTTCAGCCCCGATTGACCTGAATTTAGCCTTATAAGAGCCGAATTAGGGCCCAAATGGGAAGAAAGTATTGTTTTCAAGAACCAGGAGTAATATCACGTAGTTTCTATGTATAACTACTACTAATTAAACTCATTTCTATTCTAATTTGAAATTTGACCAAAAGTCAAACTTTCAGCCCCAATTTTCCTGATTAGACCTTATAAGAGCCAAATAAGGTTCAAACGGGAAGAAAATGCATTTTCAAGAACCCAGTGTAGTATTACATAGTTTTTATGTATAGTGTAAAATACTATGATACACAACAGAGGCTGATATGGGACCGGATCATCAGCCACGCTGAGAGACTACATTTTCAATACAAAAGAGTAAACTCCAAACGGAACAGGTGATACAAACTGTGGATCGTTGGCTGAGACATCGATCCATATCATGGAACAGCATTATATTTTACAACAGAATAGGATTACAACAACATGGTGGTGTATAATACAGTTGTCATACTGGTACATTCCCTGCGTCCGACTTGCTGCTTTGGTCGAGTCCACAGCATCAAGGTTAGCTTGTTTTAGATGGGTAACCATTTCTGATTGAGATGCTAGTGAAGGTGACAGCTGATGTGCACTCATCGACTCTCCAGAGAGTTGCAAATGGATCTGAAGAGGTCGCAGCCAAAGCATTTGCCAAGTAATGCACACAAAAAGAAAATGGTTAAAGAACAAGTGTAATATACTGCAATGGAGCCGTACAAAATGAGAAAAACATGTACGTAACTCCAAGGCGTTGGAGATGAGAAGTATATTTTCTTGTTGTAAATATTAAATTACAGTCTTTGATAAATCTTAGTGATGTGACCAATTTGGGCATTATCATCCTTCGAGAGGGGAGAGGAAAAGTAGGTTCTAATATTTCAGCTGTAGCTTAGCCCTGAATCAGCCAATAGAGAGAGGAACTACTGTATAAGCACCATGACATCCAGAGACAGCCATGAGATTGATTGATTTATTTTATTTTATTTTATTTTATTTTTGAGGGGTGGTGGTGCAAATCAAAAATAAATAATAAGATTATATCAAAGAGTGCACTAAAATTATAGAAAATTGTTACGATGCATTAAAAATTACAATGATCTTAGCATAATATACATAAACAGCCAGTCTAAATTGATCAAAATCACATACTAGATTACTAGATAGAAAACTTACATGAGGTGGACTAAGGATTTTTTTTTTGAATTGTAAAAGAAGAAAGATCAATTTTTAATTGCCGACAATGCCAAACTGGAGAAAAATTATAGAATATTCTTTATTTTGTAATTGTATTTAAATTTGTTAACAATCACATGTTCTGTCAAGCTACTAGGAATAAAGATGATTTGATTGGTAAAATCTAAGAGATGCAGCTGGGTATGTGAAAAGAGGGTCAATATTTGGAGGGTCACTAAATGAAAAATGATAAAGAGACTGTTCTCTTGAATACATAACTAGGCTATTCTCTTGAATATATAACTAGGCTTATTCCTTTAGGGGAGTAGTCACATGATTTAGGTTAACTAGAATGAAGATGAAAACTGAAAACCCATAAGTTTAATAGAATTTTGAAAATCTTTTTTTTTTTGTTTCGGGGTGGGGGGGGTGGTTTTGGGGGGGGGGGTGGTTAAGGACACTCCAACTATTAATGTGGCTCCATCCTTGATGGCATCCCCAGCATATGGATGTAAGTTGGCGTTTTTAAGTAAACTTCATCTCATTGTGAGTACTCGAATTACATACATAGATCATTATACTGGCCAACTAAATTCACAAAAGCCTAGCCTTATTATATTTCATACCAATCGCATGCATTCGTTTGGTTGATCCAAATGTACAATAAAAACTTATATCAGTTTGATCTCACACCTTGACGATGTGATCCATTTCTTGCAAAACTGTGATATTTGAGTAAAAAGAAAGAGATAACAAAATAAGTATCATTAAAGTTTTTTTTTTAAAACTTCTAAGAAAGAATCACATTCATCAGGCAGGGCAATACTAAAGTCTATGTAAGGCCCTAGTCTTAACAGATTCAATATCATATAACTGAGCTCATTTGCGCACTCAGCTTGAAAATCTAAAAACTCAAGCCAAAACAAAAATCATGTCAAAACTATAGAAATTTTGCACAGATATCTAGGACAACTAATTTTCCACTTATCTGAAGACAAGAGCCCCTAAGTGCCAGGTTGCTCACGACATGTGTACTTCACAGACAAAGTACCGATCTCCAATATGTACCCAATATACCGGTAGACAATAGCTGGATCCTCCCTAGTATTTATAACATATTCTCTGTATGCAACAAAATAACAGTTAAGAAGTTAACAACTCAATGCATGAATGATGGGGTTTGCAATTCAATACTGAATTTATATAATTTGCACAGTTTCACAAAGAAGAATGTAAAGAATAATAACTGTTCTATAACCTGGAAGTCCTTTTCTTCTTCTTCTTCTTCTTCTTCTTCTTCTTCTTTTGATAATATACAATTTTATTTAACCATTAAAGTATTTTATTCATTATTTTAGTATTAATAATTTATCACACACAGTCGTATCCACGATGTATCCGTATTCTAAACATTTAGGATTTACGCTATCCAAGTACTTGTAGTGTGTCGTGTCCATATCAATGCAACCTAGCCTGGGCACTAGGCTTCTCTATTTGATTCAACAAGTAGTTTGAAGTTGAGAAAACATTTCCATTTTCACTTTTTCATCCTCGGGTGTTGAACTGTCTGCAAGTTTACAAAAGTGGAGTCACTTTTTTTTTTTACAAGTAAAAGACATCTACATCAGCATGTAAGTCAGAATTAGCTGACTATCTTTTTGTATGCAAACTAACGTAGGAATGTTCAAAGAGGTAGGTGGTGTGCCATCATTATCCATACCCTTGGGTTTTTTTTTTTTGAATTATTTTTTTTAACCTTGTCTTAACTTTCTTCAACATTTGCCCTTCTTTTATATTTATCATCTTATTATGCCTCAGTGTTACTTGACATCTATATTGCACGGATATATCAACGTTGAAATGGACACGACACGTGAACACATGGCAAATTCTTAAAAATACAAACGACACGTGTATCCGACACGCGTGTCGGACACGTTTCGGACACGACATGGCTCCATGATAGAAGTGTCTGTGCTACATAGCTTGATATATCTTTTCTACAGAATTTTTTTTCATTATATTTACGCTAATGTACCCTTTTATCCTATCTTTTTTTTTTTTTGCTTTTGAAATACTCGCAATTAAAATACTTGGATCTACTGCAGAAATGATTTGGAAGATCCAAAAAACTAAAAAAGTGGTATTTGCTAGGAACAACATCATGGAGGCAGTCAATCAATATAGATTGTTCTGAAATCTGATTCATCATATATTCTTCGTGCTTTGAATGCAATTTTTTTTTTTAAAATGCATGCCACGACTTTTTTTATGCAAGTATGAGCGTTGGTGATGCTAGATTATGCCCTAAAAATTATGAATGCTGAAAGGCAACAATACTATGTCATGGTGTGATATTACAAAATGAAAATGCTCAATTGAAAATGATGCAAACTGAATTAATGGCCATTCCACATAGTTGTTCCCTGTGATGTTGCGAAAACCATGGAAATTAGGATCCCAAGACACAACACCACCTATGATGCAAGGAATCACTTACATCACGCTATCTTTTTCTTCCTCATTCTGATTTTGGTTTCGTATCACGGATCTTTGTTCACGATTTAACTCTAGCAAATCTCTCAAATCATTTAGCGAAATAAAAAATCTCTCAAATCCTCCTCTCGCAGATCAATAGGATCCCTATCTTGTACAAACTATTGCGGAGTAAAAACTCCCATGACTATTGTTCATGTTTCATTTGCCGCAAGATGTTTCCTTGTCGGATTTTGAACTCCTCAAATTTCATGTTGTGCAGTATGAAATACATTATTAGAACACTAACATAGTACAACAATGACCACTCAATTGCTTTGTTAGGTTTTAGAGAATAGACGACTTAACCCTAGATAAAAGTTGTCGTGGTCTCTTTTTATATATAGATGAGAAAATGAATAGAAAAATACAACGATACCCTTACACACTAGATGCCCTCCCTTAAGCTGGAGCATAGATATAAATCATGCTCATTTTGTTACAAAAACTAATGAAACATCTCCTAAACAAATATTCTTAAAAAACTGAAAAACGAAATAAATATTGAAAATATTGAATACAAATACTGAATTCCTAAAGCTAATGACAATCTATTGAATCATTAGCGTTGATACCGAAGCTACAAAGCGAAGCGAACTAAATCTAAGTTGAATCAAACTTGGACGAAAACTGCATGAAAGAGTGTACTCATCTCCTTGAATAGAATTAGGATTTTAGAGATTTTCAAACCCAGTAGAAGAGGTTTTTGAGATCCACAAATTCAATAAAAATGGAGGTTTTGAGAGGGATCCTCAAATTCATACTCAGTATTAGTAGATGAAGACGTCAACAGTACTTTAGTGTCAAAATCAATCAACAGCTGCAGAAATTAGCAGCATCAAAAGAAATAGTCGGTAACACTACCTGATTAGTCAACAATAACAACATTTGACGATGAAAGGCAGTACATGAGGCAATAGTTGATGACGACTAGAGTTTTGGAGCATGAAGATGTCTATGGTTTTGAAACTTGAAGGTGAAGGTTTTATTTTTTATTTTAATGAAGATTGACGGCTAGGGTTTTGGAGATGACTAGTACCCGCATTATTATTCACTGTGAACAGTTCCTGTACTATTCACAATGAACAATACCGTCGTGGTACTGATCACATGAACAATAATTTTTTTCCGGCAATATCACATCACATTAGCCTAAAAAAAGATAAAAAAGAAAAGAAAATAAAAGAAGATATGGAGATTTGATGAAGAGAAGTAGGACATCCTATAGATAGGCGATGGCTAGAGTTAGGATTTATGGAGACAGAAGATGGTGGTTTATGGAGAGAGAAGATGGTATTGATTGATGGATGATGACAGAGGAGCAGGTGATGATGAAAGAGGGATCACTCTAATAGCATGTTAGGTTTAGGAGAACACACGATGTTGCCTCTCTTTATATATATGAAGAATAAATAGAAAAATACAAGAAAACTCTTACACACTCTAATAGGCTCAGCATGTCAATAAGGCCCGGAACATGGGAACAAAATGAGTACTTCCTAGAGCTTGATCAGTCCCTTTATAATTGCTTAAAATCTACATATATCCATGCATATGCACATTCAAATATGCACCAGATCTACACCCCACCATAGTCTGAACCATGAGTTAAGGACGCTTCCAAAATAACCTAAGGTCTAAACTCTATCGAGGATATAAAAATTCAAGTATATTAGTAAGGATATCAAAACCTAGCAGTAACTGTAGCCCAGGAAGCAACTGAAAGGGGACAGTGCAGTGTTTCTCTATAACTTGTTCCATGAACTAATGGTACTAGATGTTAAAATCTGCTTTCTCATTTCTAGTGCCAGAAAGGGAAAAAAAATTATCTGAATAGGGAATTTAGAAATGCGAGCTTTTATATAAATGTGGATTTATTATTAATATTGCTGGAATCAGGTATCAAACCTGCTGTCGTTCACAAAAAGAAATAAGAGGAATTCATAGATATTGGATCCTATATAAGGTACTCCTAAAATTATTTCTGCATACTCTGTAGTAAAAATGATCAGCATGCAAAGTCGTAGACAATCACCAACATGATACAGAACCATCTACCAAATCTACATCAGACCAGCAGTGACATTCTCTAGAGAGTCCTTTTTGGGGTATTTCAATAAAAATTTAGATAAAAATAAGACAAGAGTAAATTAGTTCAAGTAAAATAGAAAAATTGTAGAAAATATATGTCAAATGATAGAAGGGTATAGATGATAAATATAAAGAAGGGGAAAATGATGAACAGTTTGTCTTCGGCAATTCGTCTTGGTTCAGCTTGGTTTTATTCAGTTCGGCTTGGCTCTGGATCATGCCTTTTCTGCGAGAGGAGAACATATGTTTGGATTTTTGGATTTGACTTTGGTGTTCCGGAAATTCGTTCTCCACAACTTGGTAACTTGTCTTGGGCATTTCGGTAATTCAACTCGTTTTCGGCAATTTGGCAACTCATCTTGAGTAATTCACACGAGCAATTCAACAATTTTAGCATCAACAATTTGCACTTTTTTCAATACTTGATTTTTAGTTTTTGTTGGGCAAACTCTCGATGTTCATACCATCCTGAGTTTGAACATCATCCTGAGTTTGAGGGAGAATGTTAGAAATAATAGGTTACTATATTATAGAAATAGTATTTAGAGCATTTGAGTTCTAGTAGTATTTGGAGTCATGCTTAGATTAGGATTTGATCTTGTGTGGTCTATATAAGGAGACTCAGTTTCATGGATTTATGTAACTTGTATTTTGTGGTTCTCTTAAATATCAATAAAGATGTAGTTATTTAGAGTCGATGAATATTTACTTTTGTAAATTGAACATTTGAAAAGTACTTTAGAAGGAGATGTCATTTCACGTTTTGAGACCTTTCCTTCCCATGAATTCCCACTCAAATGACAATGGATGCAAACTAAGCACTCACATTTTCATTCACTTTCCATATTGGAGTGGTGAAAGTGAAAATGGAAGTATTTTTTTTTATCTAGAAAATAATTCTATAAAGCAAAAAAAACACTTAAAATGTGTCATAAAGAGTATGTAAAGTGTGCAACAAAGAGAATAAAATCACAATGTACACCAAGATGTATTGAATTCCTGGTGTTATACAATGATTTCTCCACTCTAATGACCATGGGTGCATCAAGGGCAGAGAGGGAATATAAAGAAAAACTTTTGCACCCCTCTCCTGAAAGATGCTAAAGCCCTAGTTAGTCATTATAAAGGCACCATAAGAGAGCCTCTTGAGGGAGCACAGACAGTATTAGAAGTGGTCATTAACTTCACCTTTAAAAATTACTTTTTTTAAGGGCTCTCTCACATTCCACTTGACTGAATACTTCATCTGTTTGTGTGGGAAGTCATTTTGACAAGAGAGGCCTATAAGCAAATTTGACAACCACCACGTTTGGAGACTTGTGTAAGGTTCTACCACTCTTTTGGGTATAACACTTTGTGCCTCCTAGGCAGGCCCATCAAATGGGTATAATGATACTTTATACCTAGAAGTGTTTCTGTATAGCTTTCGGGTAGTAGGGGAATTGTGGGAACAAGAGAGACAAAAAGTTGGATATCATCTAGTTCCTAGTTTCACGGGTGTTTTCGAGTATAAAGGGCATAAATTGATACAAGTGAATTTTAGGGTGTTCCGCAGGTATACGAGAAATAGAAGTGCTCATACCTCTTATTTCCCTCTTATTCCACATTCCACATGGGCCATAAAAGTGCCCACCCCACCCCCCCACCCCCCACCCCCCGTTATGAGAGAAGGCTGGTAAAGCATTTTCCAGATTAACTTTCCACCATTTCAACATCTACCATTTGAAAAGTGAGGGCTACTTTTCTCCACCTTCCTACTTTCCATTTGACTTTCAACTGTGATAATTCTAATACATGGAGAATTTTTACCTACAAACTTGAAATTCTATATTAAGAATATGTCAGAGCTTGCATGCAAAGAAGACAGTGAAAGCGAGAGGGAAAAATCAATTCAGAATTTAAGCAAGAACTTAAGCTTAAAAAAACAAGACGAAATTATCAAGGTAACTAACATGAGAATACATGAGAAAAGCTTGTAATAATGGAAACTAGATGCCTAATAGAAAATAAATGGTGTAAAATCTTAGTGAAACTGGAAACTTACTCCAAATAGCTGGAACTGGCCGCTGGACTAAGGCCTGATGATTAAGACTAAGATGTGAAAATTAAAGTTAAGTTGTAGGGTGATAGTTAAGGTTATTGCAAAAGAACATAAACACGTTAGGAGCTGAACTCAATTAAATCAACTTGAGAATTGCATTTCTTGGAATAGGAGGCACAAACTTGGAAATTATTCATCGTCAATTTCTCGGTAAGACAAACCAAATTCTGGCACTGAAGATATGTGTCAAGAAAATGTTAATAGGAAAACTATATAGGGATTAAAATGAACACGTTCTCCAATATCAATTGTTAAATCAGGTAAATGATTAGATGGCATCATCTGATGGATAATGGAAAAAAGAAAGAAAAAGGTGAAAAGCAGGTTTCTGCAGTTAAAAAACTGCCAAAAATTCGTTAAGCACTTTGGTTGGCATTGGTGCAAGGTTACTAATTCTTTACATGGGGAGAAGATTACAGTTCAAGCAAAAAAATGGAGACAGTAAACACGATTTCCAAAAATATACCAGCTGAATTTATATAATTCAAGATGTAATTCATGGAATTCATGGAACCTGTGTATAGAATTATGAATCTTTCTTCTTGGAGAAGTGTCTAGGTAGTCTTCAAATAACATTTTCATCCACTATCCTGTAGTGCCTGGAAAACTTCTGGTGGACCAGTCCAGCACAACGATCCACATGTTCTTCGTATTTACTGTATAATGCTGGAACTGTAATTGATACAATAGTCCCTGGCAAACATTCGGAATTGATAATATGAACCAAGGTAAAGAAGTATGCAATCTCAACAAAATGACTAGACAACACCATTCTGGAAAGACTCGAAATTAACAGTCTCTCAGTCAGTCAATTGTCATCAACCATAGGACAATACTCCATAATTAGTACAGTTACTATTAAATCAATGCTGCACGGTCATGCTGCTTGTTGGTGGTGGGATGCAATGTATGCGGTTGGGTGGCTGTTTTCCCCCCTCCTTTTTTACTTTTTTGGGTGGTGGTGGTGATAGTTATGAGGGGGCAGATGTATCAATGTGCCGATGGAGAGGATGGTAAGATGATGGTGATAATTGAAACAATAATATGTGATTTAACAGAGTTGCAAATGAAAGATCAAGGATCATACCAAGATATGCAAGAGTAAAGAATGAGAAGAAACTGCCAATGACAGACAAAATCCAAAGGAAGACTACCACCTGTTCGGAGGAGAATATAAAGGAGCCTGTTAGCAGTACTCGTTCAACTTGTCACTAGGAAACAAGCATCCAACAGCTGCTCATACAAAATTTTGACCATGTCTGACCTGAAAAAATAGCCTGAAGTCCTTGCCAAGAGTGATATCATGTGCCATCAGCAACATATTGTTCACTTTAACACGAAAGGAAGCAGCAGCATTGTTAACCATTTCTTCTGATAGAACCAACTCTGGTAATGGTTTAAGTTGTCTTTCCGGGTTTTTTTTTTTTTTTTTTTTTTTGGTGGGTGGGTTGGGGGTGGGGGGGGTGGGTGGGGGGGCAAAAGAAAAATGTCATACCCAACATGTTTGCTGTATAATAGAACCAGAAAATGTAGTATTGACTTACGTATTCAGCATAACAGCACTGTTTGCCCGAATGAACTGAATTACAATCAAAATAAGCAAAATGCCTGAGGAGATTGTCAGGAATGATAATCCTGATCGCTCAAATAGAAGCCATGCAACAGTTGCAACAATAATTACAGCAAATGAAATTTGATGCTGTTTCCACAAGATGACATCGGCAGCTGTTTGCCATCAAAAAATATGTTAAATTAAACAAGATTTCAAAGCAACATGATATCCCAAACAAAACTTTTTGCCGGTCTTGACTCCTGATTTAGCACCAGGTAGAGGTATCTGACAATAATTAGTAAAAGTTTGTTGTAGCATATGTACACTAAAAAGAGGAAGTCGTTGAGTAGGGAGGCTAAATTTGGTTTCACATACTCAGGGTTCAACAATATTATTATATTAGTTAAAATCCATATTTTTTTCATTGTAAGCAAATTCCAGAGATCTAGCATTAAATGTATATAAAGGTAGCATTACCTTGGAATGAAAATGGGTCAATATGTCAACATATGGAGGTGATATTGCCTTTTAAACTAATTGATAGTAACAGGTATATGCAGAAATACCATTGATTCCTCCAAACAGCTCAGTAGTTTGGTTTGCCCAACCAGACATTTGATGGCTGATTATTGCATCGCCCTGTTCGTAAGTTTAAATTACAGCCTATTTAGGCATTCATAAGCTGTAAAAGTTTAACTGTCCATGAAATCTATAATCTGCACGACATCCTGTCCAAAACAAATATGTTCCTGATGATATCACAACTGCTCCATGACGCAAATACTAAAACTGTAAGCTTCACATATGTTCTGCTCCCAATTATAAAACTCAACTCCAAGGGACATAATGTTCATCATTCAACTAAACCCAAATCCGTGTCCAAATGCTGATCAAAGATGGCACTTGCTCTGGCGTACCTTAAAATTGACAGGGAAAATTAAAATAGGATAAACAAGAAACTGACAGGGTTTATGGATCTCGCACAGGCAACTAGATATACATTTTACGGTGTCGCAAATAGGCATCACAATGTGATGATTTTAGCAGTTGCTGTAATCTTACACTAATTTAGACTCAATCGGAGAAATTTGGCAAATGAACCATTTTTCTGACTATCTGAGACAAGAACCACTCGAATAATACAAGATAACTAAGATGCACTAAAGCCACCTGTTTAATAAATTTTACTGATGCATAAATGAAAGAACTCCTGTCAAACTAAAATGATAAAGAATTATACTCAATTTGTTATTTTAACAATGAAAAGGTGGAAGTACTAGTCCAAGGTAGTAGGGCTTACATAAAATGTTTTATATCTCAGTAAGATTATTCAAAATTTACAACATTAGGCTCGTGATAAAGATGCTTCTTGAATCATTGAGTACTGTTGGTGGAGTGATGTTTCCATTTATCCATGCCATAAACTTCACAACCCACCCACTCACAGTTTTCCTCTCTTGCTAATACCCATCTTTCCCATATTTGCAATGCTCGAACAAAGAAAGGAGAAAAGGACTCCAAAGATGATTTACTTATATGCACAGTCCAAATAAAGATAACTAGAAATTGCCTATCACATTCCTGAAGCACCATGCTTTTAATTAAGAAGAATGTAGCATTGAGCAATGAGTGTCATGCCATTTCTGAACTTAAAAGAAAATATATATAAGAAACTCCGGACATTAGACATACTTTACAATTTACATGATGAATGAATTACTAAAATGCCCAAATCTAGTGAAAAGTTCTCTACTAACACAAGTATGTAAGTATGTTCAACACATGGATGTGTTTTTATTAGTCCTAATAATATTTGGTGTCCTAAAGTCTTAGAAATATTATGAGTCATAGTTTCCTTTTTTTTCCGAGAGGAATTATGAGTCATAGTTTTAGTAGGAGTTTGTCTTGTATAGGTTGCTCATGACTATATAATTTGTGGTTTGTAATTTTTCTCAATATCAACAAAAATGTGGTCTTGTGTTAGTTTTCCATGGGACCAGAGCCTCAGAGTTCTTGATAATGTAAATCTCGAGCACGACCGGACACATCCTCGCCATATTTCTTCTTCTTTCTTATTTCAACCATCATTCCTTCTTCCTTTCGCTTTTTTTTTCTTTTCCTTCCTTTCTTTCATTTTTCTTTCTTCCTGAAGCTATAAAAAAAATTATTGTTCACGTGAATAGTGTGGTGTTCATCGTGAATAGTGTTAGCGGTTACTATTCATCCATAATTTTTCTTTATTTTCATTCCAATCTATCTTTCTCAATTTTTTGATCGAATTTACAACTCAGTTTCGAAGATGATCGTGACATTTTTTCCAATCCTATTACAACTCTATTTTCCTAATCTTATTACAACTCTATTTTCCCAATATGATTTATTTTAAACCTGGATTTCTAAACTTAGATCCATGCTTGTTGCAATCTAAAAGACTGAAACAGTTTTGACCATATATCGAGATTTCAGTGATTCAAAGAATCGACTCCTATGTTTTCGGACATTTCAAAAGCCTTGACAGGTTTTATTATATTTGCTTCTATTTAGATTTGACAACTCTGAGTTCGAGGATCTCACAAAAGTCCCGTGTCTACTGAGTTTGAGGATCTTTGAGAACCTCCTCTTCCTCTTCTATTAAGTTTGAAGATCTCTAAAATCCTAAAGTTATCCAAAGAGCTAATATTTGCACGTCTTCACATAATGGTTTAGTTTTCAGCACGGCTCAGATTTTCATTAATATGTAATTTGTATTTTATAATTCTTGTCAATATCTATAATAGTTTAACAGTTTTAGGAACAATGTGTGGATATGGTTTTGAAAAGGATTTTGTAATTCTTTCCAAAAGGATTTCACTAGGTTTCCTTTTGATTGAGTGAATCTCTTTTATCCTTTTGTGGATGTACACTGACAGGGAAAGAAATTCACTCATTGTAAGAGACCAAGAGCTCCATATTTTCTCACATATATCCTCTTTCCATCATAAAGAATAAGATTGATGGGAACTAAGATAATTGTATGTACCAAAAAGTACCCCATCACTTTGGAAGTTTTTCTAACCAAACCTTTATTGAAAATAGGATATGACCTAAAATCTTATTGGGCCATACTTAAGGTTGCGTTCCTCATTGGATAAATCCAAAACCCAACAGTCTCCCACTTGGTCCAATTTGATGTAAGCCATTAAATAGTATTTGAAAAGAAAATTAAAATAAACAATAAGATTAAATGGGTTGCAATATTTTGAAAAACATATGTGGACTACATTTGAAAAAAAAAATAATGAACTTCCATATATACAATGGGTAATATTGCTTAATACCTAATTATAATATAACAACGATATGAGTCATGGCGGCAAGTAACCTTTATGCAAGTACGACCTTCCAAGTACTACAATACTATTTAATGCTATGTACAACTATCACTTATCAATCTCATATATATTCTCTTTGATGAGAAGAAAATAGATGTGAGAAAATATAGAGCTCTGGTCTCTTACGATGAGTGTTTTTTTCCATGTGAGTGTCCATCCACAAAAGGATAAAAGATATTCACTCATTCAAAAAAAACCTAAGTGGAATCCTTTGGGGAAGAGGATATCCACGTCTCAAATTGTAGATTCAAATTGAAATAGATAAATTCAAGGCAAGGGAATTGGACTGTGAAGCGATATAGCTTCACGTAAGTCTTTCATTTAGTGAACCGGTATTTCTATATTATCGACAGTTATTTTTATCAACAATAAATAATTTGTTGGTTTAAATAATTGTTTACTTAATGTTAAATACACGGTTTAATGGTGGCTAATTTACATTTCTATTACTAACTACTATTTTCAAATTTATATTTTAACAAAGACCTGACAGTCCAACTCTACCCTCACCAATGCCACTATCATCACTAGCATTGTTTTCCGCCATCTCTCTTGCATTGAAAATCATTTACAAGTTTTTTCCGCCATCTCTCTTGCATCGAAAATCATTTACAAGTTTTTTCCGCCATCTCTATTACGTGTTCCGCTATTTCACTAAATTACAAGCAAGCAAGGTCATCATCTTGCTAGTTTTGCTATTGCAGCTGATACTCTTGCAGGGGATTTGCCTTGAATAGTCATTTAAGAAGAAGATAGGGTAATTAACCAAGAAAAAAAAGGATCCAACATTTAAGCCAAAGATGCGAGAAGATGATTTGTAGTCTAGAAGAAGGCAAAAGGAGATAAAGATAGTGAGGTTGCTGATTGATGGTTGAAGATCCTCTCATAATATAAAGCTGAGAAAGGGTGCAAAGAAGTTGAGAAAAAGGACACTCAAATCAAGTAAGGCTTTGTTTTATAGAAACATGTTATTCCTCTATATTCGATGGAAGGCTATATCAACATGGACACAACACCCCAACACGTGACAAATTCTTAAAATATATACACAATGAGTGTGTACGACACGTTTGTCCAACAAGTTCAACACGACACGGCTACATATTTCTAATTTGAATTTTAATATATGTAATGGATCACTTGGATTTCAAAACCAAACCTGACCTTTTGCCATCTAAAAGTGACTAGTGCCAAATTTTAAAATCTAAGTCTAAACCAAGTCGGACTAACACATAACTTACGAACCACCTGCTTATTTATCAAACACCATAACAACTCTTGTATCTAAAGAGGGATGACCGTCACTACAGTGCATGAGTTGGGTATTTTTTCACGCGTTGGACATTTTTGCCCTTGATGGCGAGTAGACGGCGTCAATTATGTACATGTTAATAAATACAAATTATTTGTCTTCATAACCACTACTGAAGTTGGCATATTGGTTCAAGGCACCGAGCACTTGCGTGGGAAACCCGGGTTCAATTACGAGCATACACAATTATCTTTTCCAATTTGTTTTTTAATTTTAAAAAGAAAAAATTAAAAGTGAGAAGAAAATTGAGAATGTGGGCTTGAGCTCATGTGTGTGTGTGTGTTTAAATTCTTTATTTTATTTTACATAAATATATTTACTCCTTAAAATTTATTTATCAATATTATTTATAAAAATTCCCATATATTTATACATACACGCACATGTAAATGAATATCTATTTATTTGTTTTAAAAATAATATTTTCTTAACAAAATAAATTTGCCAATATATATAAATCAAACAATTAAAATTATTGACGTTAATTATATTAATCAAGTATTACTGGATAGAGAATTTCATCTAAATCTCTGAGAAAAAAAGAAAATACATACCTGTGGGTGTTTTAACATATATTGTATGTATATAAGACTCTAATTAATATACAATAATATAAATATGTACTAATTATATGGTACTATAGTACATCATAATAATTACTATAATCATATAATATAAATATTTATAGTAATATATAATAATATAGTTATATATACATTATATATAATTGATATATTAATTAATATATATTATAATATGTACTAATTATATAATATTATATTTTTAAATATAATATAGGTATTAATTAATATATTAAAAATGATATTATTAAAATATACTAATATATTATTATTAAGTTATATATTATGTATATATTATATATTTATAATTATTACATATTGTCATATTTATAATTATTATAATGTTAAATAATTTGAACATAAGTAATATATTAAATATAATATTATTATAATATACAGATAAATTATTATTAATATATATTACATGTTATTGTATTTAAATTATTATAATATTAAACAGTTTGAGCAAACATATTTATTCATTTTTAATATATTATAATAATATAATATTACATATATTTATGTATATATTTTAAGATTCATATTACATGTACTGATGATGATAAATAACTAATATATACCTAATATTAGGAGATCACCAATAATATATTATAATTTGTATAATATTTGTATTAATGTCATATTGTTATATATCAATATAATTATATTATCGCAATGTAATGTTATACTAATATGCTATTAAGAATATTAATTAATATTATAATTAAATATTATGTTAAATATTATAATTATACTATATAATTACTAATTAATGTTATAATTAAAATATTTAATGTTTGTGCCCCCGCTAAAAAGGGGGGATCACTTCTTGTAACTAACAACCAGATGTGCATGATTATAAAGGTTATTGGAGAGCAGAGGTGCACTGAACCAGAAACTAAAGAAGTAAAGAGTAAATAGATATATGCTAGGAATGTAAAAATTTACCCCCTTACTAATTTACCCACTTACTAGATTTTCAGGAACATTGATGTCACAATATTCAAGAACATTGGTGCTGTCACAATTATTCCTCAAACTAAAGCTTCTTATAAATTCGAAATCCCATCTTATATATTTAGATGACTTGCTAAACCAAGTAACCCACGTCACTCTCACAAGAGAGAACCTTACATAAACAACTTCCATAAACAATGATCAACAAGACCTAAATATTCCCTAATTAAAAATGAAGCCAACTAACAGCATCAATCAAAGATGAGAAAATTATAAAGAAATGCAAAAAAAAATGATAAACTTTGTGCTGCCAACTAGTAAATTGGCACCAGCTCTTCGGTAGTCGATATCAGACTCCTAGGTGACGCAACCATAAATAAGCAAGAGAGCTTACATAAAACTTTGGCAAGAAACTTTATAGTAGGCAAACCTATCTTTCTTGTTTAAGTTCATCAACAAAGGAATGGCCTCCAATTCCAAAGACCATGCAAGAGTCTAGACGAAGACATAATACATCAAGCTAATGGACATAGACACATAAGGCAACATGACAGCATATTGTGCACACATAGTATACAATGTTCATTGGGTCAAGCAAGTTGGAGCATTAATGATCATGCTGAAAATAGTTTCATGAATCATGTGAGTTATTAGCGATCAACCCTAAGTCCTAAAACCACGACCTTAACTATTCTTCTCATATATGTAAGTCCTCCAAAAGTATTTATAATCGGCAATGATAGTCTCATTAATTTGCGCGTTGGACCTATTAAGAGCATAAGCTCAGCTTAATTGTTTACACCATATGAACACCATCATCATAGGGATGGCAGAAAATGCACCTTAGGGTCTGTTTGGTAGGTTGCAATTGGATTGTTGTTTGTATTCATGAAACTTGATTTTTTGAGGGGATTGTAGCAAATTTTAATCTGTTGTGTCCTTTTTTTTGGTTTTTTTTTTTTTTTTGGTTTTTTTTTTTTTTTTTTGGTTTGGGGGGGGGGGGGGGGGGGGACAAGTTTTCCTTCTATTTTAGTTTCTTTTATTGGCTAATTTTTATGATTGGTGTTTTGATCCAAACATTAACTTATTCTTTTAAGGTGTAGAAACAAGCAATCGTTTCTGATAAGCATCCAAGCATTTCTCAGAAAAGATCAAGCATTTCTATGTGATTGATATCATGATTATTTGTGATTAAATTTGCAATTAAGAGGATTAACGGGGAGGGTTCTCGAAGACTATAAAAGAGAAAAGAGCTTAGAAGCATAAATTTGAGCTCTTTCGCTCCTCCTTTTCCTATTCTCTTGATCCTATTCTCTTGACTTACAATCTCTACTCAAATATTTTCTCCTATATTTTCCCATATATTAGTTGGGCATATCCTAAAGCGACATTATGGTTTTGGGACTTAATAGCTCAAGCACGCTTGCTGCTTGGGGGGCCATAGTATCACTGCAATTATGAACTCTTGGGAACCCGGAGGAGGGATCCTAAAATTTAGAATTAATTTGTTTGGGAATTAATTTGTGATTAAATAAACCAGTAGAATTGATCCTAAAATTTAGAATTAGTTATAAATTAAAATTTATTTTAATTTTCTACATATATTCCTAACTGTGTGGTCAAATTTGACTCTCGTCAGGATGATGACACGCGTCAAAACTTCTTGTAGGGAATAAAAAAACCAGCTTACCACGGATTGGACCCACCACAAGCGAACTTTGGTCGCTCCCCAGAGATATTACCTATCAGAGCACACACTGAAGACACTTTTGTAGTCGTGATGTGTGTGTATGCTCTAAGGATTAGGAAGTGATCGATCTCCTTCTCTAGGAGAGGAAAGATCGTTTGTACCTGACAGGGATGCTGGCGTGGAGGCAGAATTGGCGAACAGTTATAACTGCACAATATGCACGTGCTGGATTTGTTGTAATGGCCATGAATGTTGGCGCTGATTAATCAGGATTGCATGCCGAAAAATCTGCTGACATGTATAACTGACCACTTTAATGTAGAGCGTTACACGTCTTCAACCTGACAGGGATGCTGGCGTGGAGGCGGAATTGACGAACGGTTGTAACTGCACGATATGCATGTGCTGGATTTGTTGTAACGGCCATGAATGCTGGCGCTAATTAACCAGGATTGCATGCCGGGGAATCTGCTGCCATGTATAACTGACCGCTTCAATGTAGAGCATTACACGATATGCACGTGCTGGGGAGTATGATGTTGTGTAACGGTAGGCAGAGATTTCGGTGGGCTGTTGTTGAGAGCCTCTGGTTTGGAGTTGGGGTCTTTAGGTCGGGGAGGACCTCAGAGTGGAAGGGACCTCAGAATAGTGAAAGACGGCTAGAAGATGGAAGGATCTTCGGGACGAAAGTTGCCTTGGGGAAAGTTGGATGTGGCGGATATGGTTTCGAATTTGAGTGCCTTCGGAACTGTGGTAGCCCCGGTAAGACCAGAAGAGGCAAAGGATCCGGGATAGATTCAGGGACTTGTAGATGTCTCGGGAAAAACTTTTGGTAGTTTGGACACGTATCTCATCATCCTGGCTAAGGTCAAAATTTGACCACTACAGTTGCCCCCCTTCCCACTTGCTGGAATCTGCGGAAGAGCAGTCGGGGAAGTGAAGTGAAGTTTGTTGCAGTGGATGCTTTAGAACTCATCATGAAGTTAGCCCGGCAAAACTCTTCAGATCGCAACGGATCTTTTGGAATTAATTGATAGTTGCACAGTTGGCTGACAGTTATCGCATCGGGCGGCCGAATCTCCTAAAAGGCTGAGTCGTGTACCTCTTCGAATTCTAGCGTTATTATGACTGAAATGGTAGGGTTTTATTATTTGGCTGCGACAGTTGATCTTCCGTCTTTATTGTGACCGAAAATCTCAGGATCGTGGATTGACTTTTCAGGGATTGAAAATTTAAATTGGAGGCGGTTGGACTTCTTGTCTGTCTATAAATAAAGAGGGATCTGTGAGAGGAACTCATCTTCCATCTTTTTCAAAGAATTCTTGCTTTAAAACCCTAGTTTCTTTTCTTGCTGCGCCATCATGTCATATTTTCTTCTTTCATCAAATGGAGAAAGGAGAAAGAGAGGGAGGAGGATGATAAGGAGATGGTGACTGAGCTTTCTTCTGCAGAGTTTGGAAAGTGCATCGCATTAGTTCTCGTGAAAGGGATGTTAGTCGCATTAGTCGTCGTGATAGGATGTCGCCATTGGGAGCGACAGTTGGGAGCCTTGCTCCCACTGGAATGGGTGATTTGATTTCCAGTTGCTCGATTTTTTAAGGGTGAGGTTCGATCTTAGGGCTCAGAGCCTCTTTCTTGATGGCGTATACGAGGAAAGAGGAGAGAGAGCTCATCGCTGGGTGTGTTAGTGAATAGATTCTCACAGTGGAGTCGGATCTCTTCCTCAACACACCTTGGAGGGGATATGATACCATCACTTTCTTGCACGTCTTGCCGGAGTCCATCTCGTAAGGATGTCACTGTTGCTCTCCTGGAAGGCTTCCTAGGAACCTTCGCACTTCTCGCAAGGCGAAGGAGACAGTGGTGTCGGTCTGGCTGCCTTGGAGTCGTGGGGACCGGTGAGGAGGTGTTTCTACCAGATGGACCTTCATTTTTGTGGAGAACCCGCCTAGTCTTCTCCTCTCTAGTTTTGGGATCTTTTGAAAGTGGCTCAAGCAATGAGGCTGTGTTTTCCGGCACATGTTCTCTGGAGAACACGTTCTCGGAGTTCAAAGGAAAAGGCGTCGGATTGCTTGTTCAAGAGCCATGGCACGAATGAAGGTGGATAACTACTCTCGGGAGAGATCATCCGATGAACAAACATTTGTTGTTCGGTATCGGGATCTATTAATAGTGGCAGGACTGAAGGGACCGAATCTGAATCATCTGTATTACTTTTCAAAAAAATGTAAACACAGATATGTAAAAGAAAATTTGTATTACTCCTGTCAGATTAATCAAATATATTTAATGGAATACTTGGGATGAAAAGATTTTCGGAATAGAAATGCATATATAGTTCTGAAATTGAATTGGTAGTTTGAATCTTACCTGGTTTGTTTTTACCATTGGTTTTTTTTAAATTGATATGGCCATGCCTCTTCGGATTGCTAATATCTATCTCTGGTGTGGTTGATTGGACATAAAGTGGTTTGACGAGCCTGCGGTATTGTTTTCGAGTTGGGGTAATCCCATCAACTGTACCTGCAAACTTCGGAGGGCTCTGAGAGAGAAAAATCCCTGCAGCAGAGTAGAGAGTCTGAGTGGGCTAACTGAGAAGGTTCGATCGCCCATGAGCTAACCGAGATGAAGCCTGTAGGCAGGTGATTGTGTTGCCGACTCTGAGTGAGGGACACTCCCACAACGAGACGTACAAACATTTTAGATCAGATGGGGGACACTCCCATCAGCGGGGCAGGGAAGATGCGCACACAAGCATGCAATGGAAAATCTTAAATCAACCGTTAGACATAGCATAATAAGCATAACAAAAATCAATATAAAATCTAACAAAGTGGATTAACGAAATTGTGTACATTTAAATTCCAAATGCACAAAACTAGTACGTCGAAAGAATAATCCAAACAAACAAACCCTCATGTATATATTGTTTGTCTTGTGTGGTTATAGGCTAAACATGCATAATTCATGTTAATCCGAGATGAACAATACATGCAGGCAGATTCAAAGACTACGTTATCAAAATAAAAATGGTTTGGTGTTCGGATAATACCTGAGCGATTATACCTTTTCGAAGTGTTTAATCTGTAATTCTGATAGCGTTGGAGTGCTTTGGCAAGCATGTGGTATAGTCTTCGAGTAGGGATAATCTTATCAACTGTACCAGCAAACTTGGCAGGGTTTGAAAGTGGGGGTGAGACCCAATTGGATGTAAGGCTGAGCTCGAGATAGGACTTCACTCATTCGAGTGACGTCATGCTTCAGTAGGTGTTTGTGCAGTGGGTAAAAGATCTGTAGCTCGTTGATGAATGTGAGTGCAGAGACATTCTCACCGCAGTTAGGAACTTGACGAGCCGATGTAGGACTTGAGGCTATCACCCTGCCTCATCTTAACGGAGAAGATGTGGTGGTTGTTCTTCTTGACCTCCCAGTAAGAGGCGTATTGAGTGAGGAACGCTTCGGTTACCTCCTCGAAGTTGTGACGGGATTGGGGCGGCAAAGAGTAACACCAATCCGAGGCCACGCCTTTCAAGCTGGATTAAGTACATGATCGGATTGTTGCAGGAGTAAAGCACCATCTTGTCCCGAAAATGCTTGATGTGTTAGATTGTCGCTCACTCTGGAGTAGTAGTCGAAGGTTAGAATCAAGAATTTTCTTAGAAACTCGCACTTCAAGATCTCTTTGGGGAGAGGAGAATTGAAGACTTTGGCAGCTGAAAGTGTTGATCAGCTATTGAGCTACAACTTAGCCTCCTTGATCAGTCTTTGGATCAACTCCAGAGTAATAGTCAAAGGTTAGAATCAAGAATTTTCTCAGAAACTCGCATTTCAAGATCTCTTTGAAAAGAAGGAAATTGAAGACTTTGGCAGCTGAAAGTATTGATCGGCTATTGAGCTGCAACTTAGCCTCCTTGATCCGTTTTTGGATCAACTCGTCGAGGATTTGGATATTAAGAGATTCTCTGATTTCAGACTCGCTTTCCGATGGTGTTGGTTCCTGGATGTTCTGGAAGGTAGCGATTTGGGCCTAGAGTTCGTTGAGTTGCCTCAGCGCCTCCTGTTCACATATGGCATTCTCGCGATCGAGAGTCGTCTGCTCTCGGTCAGGATCTGACTGAGCTTGTCGCTCCTTCAAGTCGGCGAGCAACGGAAAGATCCGGCCTTCGAACTACGGCGGGGGTGCTTGAGGCGGTTGCCGCTGAGGCAAGGAGGAGTCGTTGTCTTCGGTAGTAAGCGGTTGATCGACGGCTGGCGAGGGGATTGTGCCCCCAATGACGTTGATGGCCTTGCCCTTTGTCATAGTGTCGTTGAGTGTGACAATTTGCTCTCTTGGTGCCATTGGCCCTACGGAAGAGGCTTTTTTAGGAAAGTTTTGGATTGGATGGGAGAAAAATCTTAACTCTGCTCAAATTCTCGATGAAAGCACTAGTTTGTGGTGGATAAAAACTGGACCCAAGCGAAATTTGATCACTCCTCGGAGATGTTACCTGTCAGAACCCACATTGAAGACACCTTTCAAGTTAGGAGCACCAATGTGGTGCCGGCCTAAAACCCTCGGACGTGAGAATCAGTAGTCAGAATGAAAAAGTGGGTGCACCGAAGCAAAGGATTATTGCTGGCATGTGGTGGCGGACTGGAATAGAAAAACTTCCAGCGTATTGGATGGGCTAGCATAAGGAATTGCTAGTATGGTGATTGGACTAGTACGGGAAACTACTAGTGTAGCAAAACGGTGAAATGAAAAAGAAAAGCTTCTAGTGTAGTCGTAACGTGTGTGTGTATGCTCTAAGGATTAGGGAAGCGATCGATCTCCTTCTCCTAGGAAAGGAAGGATCATATGTACCTAACAGGGATGCTGGCGTGGAGGCGAATTGGCGAAGGTTGTAACTGCACGATCTGCACATGTTGAATTTGTTGTAATGGCCATGAATGCTAGAGTTGATTGGTCAGGATTGCATGTCGGGAAATCCGCTGCCATGTATAACTGACCGCTTTAATGTAGGGGCGTTACACGTGTTCAACGTAGAGAATATGGTGCTGCGTAATGGTAGGCAGAGATCTCGGTACGTTGTTGAGAGCCTGGATTAGAGTTGGGGCCCTCAGGACGGGGAGGACCTCTGAGTGGAAGGGACCTCGAAATAATTAAAGACCGCTCTAGGTATAAGGATCTTCGGGACGGAAGTTGACTTCAAAAAGTTAGACGTGACGAATATGGTTCCGAATTTGGGCGTCTTCAGAACAGGAGTAGCCCGGGGAAGGCGAGAAGAGGCGGAGGATCCGGGATGGACTCAGAGACTTGCGGATGTCTCGGAAAAAGCTCTTGGTAGTTTGGAGACGTGTCATCATCGTGATCGTGGTCAAATTTTGACCACTACACTATCGAGAGCTTTCCCTGAGAAATCCACAACTCCCAGAGTCTAATCTGTAGCATCTGTCACTCCTAACCATCCTGGAGCCCCCCTCTGTCCCGAAGACATCCCCGGTCCAGAGCCACCTTCCACCATTCCGAGACCTTACCTCTCCAAGTTCTTTTCTACTCTGAGGTCTTCACCGTCCCGAAGGTCCCAACTCTAAACCTGAAGCTCTAACAACAGATCATCGATGATCTCCGCTGATACTTATGCAACGCCTTCCTCACCCACGTTCATAACGTGTAACACCCGTATAAACACGTGCAATTATGGACAGTGACAGATTCTTCGGCATGCAATCCTAACCGATCAGCACCAATGATCACAATCGTTATAATAAATTCAGCACATGAAGATCATGTAATTAGAGCAGCTCGTCAATACCGCCTTAACGCCGACATCCTTATCAGGTATATATGATCCTTCTTCTACTAAGAGAAAGAGATCGCTTCTCTAATCCTCTGAGCATACACATCACACACTACACCAGGCAGTTCTCCTCTGCCAGCACACCAACACACCCACAGTTGCCCTCCGCGCGGTCCTTCTATCCACTACACCAACAGATACCCTCTGTCGGTTCTTCTTTCCATTCCACCTACTGATTTTCATGCACGAAGGTCTTAAGCTGGCACAACATCGGCACTCCTAACCTGAAAGGTGTCTTTTCTCTGTGTGCTCAGACAGGTACCATCCGGGGAGCTCCTCAAATTGCTTGTGGTGAATTCGATTCACAATAAGCCAGTTTTTTCCACCACAAACTGGTGTTTTCATTGAGAGCTCCATACTCAAGATTTCCTTCTTCGCAATCTCCTTCCGCCATTTGATGAAAAGAAGAAAGGACAATATAGCAACATAGCAAGGGAAAAATTAAGGTTTTGAAGCTTGGGTTTTTTTAAGAAGAAGATGATTTCCTCCTACAAAACTCTCTATTTATAGACGAACGAGAAGTACAACCGCCTCTAACTCAAAATTTTTAATCCTTAAAGAGTCAGCCAACGATCCCGAGATTTTCAGTCAACAGTAAAGGCAGAAGATCAACCGTCGCCGTCAAACCACAAAACTCTACAATCCCAGTCACAATGGCGTCAGGATTCGAAAAGATGCACGACTCAGCCTTTTAAGAAATTCAGCCGCCCGATGTGACAACTGTCAATCAACTGTGCGATCGACAATCAATTTCAGAAGATCCAAAGAGATTCGCCGACAAGCGTCATAATGAGTTTCAAAGCGTTCACGATCCAAGTATCTTCGCTTTCCGGACTTCTCTTTCGCAGACTCCCACAAGTGGGAAAGCGAGGGCATCTGTAGTGGTCAAAATTTGACCCTCATCAAAATGATGGCACGTGTCCAAGCTACCAAGAGCTTTCCTCGAGAAATCCACAACTCTCAGAGTCCAATTCGGAGCATCCACCACTCTTGGCCATCCCAGAGCTCCCCTTTGTCCTGAAGACATCCCCAGTCCAGAGTTGCCTTCAACCATTACGAGATCTCTACCTCTCTGAGGTCCTTTCCACTCTGAAGTCTTCCCTGTCCTGAAGGTCCCAACTCCAAACTTAAAGCTCTAATAGCAAATCGTCCATAATATTCGTCGATACTTATGCAACGTCTTCTTCACCCATGTTCATAACGTGTAATGTCCCTATCAGCGCGAACAGTTATGGACAGTGACAGATTCTCCAGCATGCAATCTTAACTGATCAGCATCAATGATCACAGCCGTTACAACAAATTCAGCACGTGAAGATCATGTAGTTACATGAGCCCATCAATTCCACCTCAACGTCAGCATCATTGTCAGGTATATATGATCTTTCTGCTAGTAGAGGAAGAAGATCGCTTCCCTAATCCTCTGAGCATACACATCATACACTACACCAGCAGTTCTCCTCTGCCAGCACACCAGCACACCCACGGTTGTCCTCTGCGCGGTCCTTCCATCCACTACACCAGTAGTTACTCTCTGTCGGTCCTTCCTTTCATTCAACCTATTAATTCTCACGCCCGAGAGTCTTAGGCAAGCACCACGCCGGTGCTCCTAACCTGAAAGGTGTCTTTTCCCATGTGTACTCAGACAGATACCATCCGGGGAGCTCTTCAAATTGCTTGTGGTGGGTTCGATCCACGGTATGCCAGCTTTTATCCATCACACTAACCATTATCGAATATGAAATAAGTTGTTTGAGAAGCACCAAAATGTTTTTTAGATGTGTCCAAACTTAAAAATATTTTATAAAAATTGAGAACACGATTGAAGGGCAATTTTTCAAAAAAACCTTTTTTAAAAAATAATTCCAAAAAAAATTCAAGAATATACCCACGTTAGCGCAACGTCGGTGGCCAGCGTGGCGTTGGCGCTAGTGGGGACAGTTTTTGGTTCACCCCTGGGTTAACAACCCCAGACAAACCAATATATTTTTGCCCTCTGTTCGATCAACCTGGGTTGCGGACCCCGGTCGACCATATTTTTTTTGAGTTTTGGGCTTGGCCGGGGTTGCTTGCCCGATCAAGCCAAAGTTAGTTTTTTTTTTTTGTTTGTTTAAGGATGAATGCGGCTTCTCATGAGTGAGTTGGTTTTGAACAATGATTTGTTAATGCATGATAACGCAAGTGCATGTGAACAGTGATTGGTTTTGAACAATGTTTTGATGATGCATGTGAACAATGCATGTGGGCTGTTGTTCAAAAAAATTCAGGTTTGGCTTAGCCGGGGTTGGTAACCCCGTCAAGCCCAAAACTTATATATGTGTGTGTGTGTGTGGTCGACCGGAGTTGGCAACCTGGTTAACCGAGCAGACGGTAAAAAAAAATATTGGCTCACCCGGGTTGTCAGCAAAAACCACCCTCCGCCAGTGTCATGTTGGCAGCCATCGCTGATGTGGCATGTCAGAGGTCTATTCTTGAAAAATTTTTTGGTAGAGGTCTATTTTAAAATTATTTTAAAAATAGGGTTTTGTTGAAAAATTGCCTCACGCTTGAAAAGTGTATACACGTGTTTGAAGAGTGTAAAAGAATTACATTGCATTGTTTGTGCACAATGTGCAAAATCGAACACATTCCCAAATGCTTCTAATTTGATTTCAAAAATACCCATGAAGGTTTCTAAAACTATTTTCTGAATTACTTCATACTCAGAATTATCCCATACTAAGAAAATAATCTAAAAGTGGGATTCGGTAGCAACTAGGTCAGTTATCAAATCAATAACCCAGGTTTATGTATTCCTTACTTAAGATCTACCTGAACCCAAAATAAATAAAGTGGATGATAAGTTATTCATTATGGCACCCTTGAACAAAGCATAAAGAACCCAAAATTACACAGCAAGCATGAACACTGTTTGAAGAACATGGTTAACATGCTTTAAAATGCATACAAGTGTTTGAATAGTGTACAAGAATTACAGTGTCCATGCACACTGTGCAAAATCGAACACATTCCCAATTCCTTCTAATTTTGATTAAAAAAATATACATGTCAAGACTTCTAAAATGCTCTTCATCGCTCCATATACAAAATTATCTCATACTAACGAAGAGATTCTAAAAGTGGGATTCAATAACAAGTGGGTCAGTTATCCAAACAATAACCCTGGTTTCTGATTTCTATATTCCTTTTTTAAGGTCTAACTGAACACAAATTAAATAAAATGAGCCATAATTTCTCGATTATGGCATCCTAGGACAAAGCATAAATACCCCAAAATTAGACAGCAAGCATCAAAAAAAATTAACATAAATTTTCTTGGTTCCTACTTCAAAAATCTAATAAAAAAAAAAGAAAGAAAGGAAATTACTTTCTCCACCGCCTATAATTTGGTGAATCGTCCGCCGCCGATCGAAGAGACGGTACCCACCGCTGACCTGCTCCGGCGATGGCTGATCGAGGGACTTCTTCGATTCGGCGCTCGTCTCCCCATTCGGGTGATTATGGGCGCCGGTACTTTCCATTAACCCCCAAAATTTAAGTGAGGGGAGAGATTGACTTGATTCTTCTCTTTTTTCCCCAATCATCGTCGTCTTTTGGGGAACCCTCGGAGAAAAATAATAACGAATGAATCAAACAGTTTCGGTTCGAAACATGAAACTTCAGTATTTTATCCTCTTATAATATGGAAGTGCGAGAGCCTCACATATAAATTATAATATATTATAAGAACTTTAATTCACGTGTCAACTCTTATTATATGTGTGTGACTCACACACATGAACTAAACCCTCACGACTGTGAACGAGAAGAGAGAGAAAACGGGCAACTCTTTAAGGAGGAAAAAAATCACCTTTATAGGGCAACCGCTCCGTCTCCGTGGCATTTTTTTTGCAGTCTTTTAACAATGTTTTTGTGCTTTGAGGATATCAGTCTGATTTCCAGAAAATTCAACAGAAATTCACTAGAACATGATCAAGAATTGTTGAGAATTTTTGGTAATAAGTTGCATTTAGATTTGGATTATCATGTTACATTTGAATTGGGGCGAAACTTGTGGAGTATTTTTGATAATTAGTTACATTTGGATTTGTATTAGTAAGTAAGATTTGAATAAGAGAGAAATTGTGAAGATTTTGAACGATCAGCTATGATTGAATTTGGATACGGGACGGCAGGAATCGACTGGCAGAGCGGCGAAGACAGAGGAGGGACATCGGGGGAGTCGGCTGAAGACAGACAGATAGATTGACAAAATTCATGAAAGAGTTACGAGAAAAAACCTCTTTACGATCGGTTTTCATAAATATAATTTTTCTCAAAAAAATTATTAATATGAAAAAACATCAAAAATTTATAGCATATTGCCATATAGCATGGCCTCTCAAAAACTATATGAAATATTATTCCAGTGAAAAACTATATGAAGAATTTATATTTAACATGTCTACACTACCTACGATGATTGACTAAACTGAACACTCCGCAAATTTAAGAACATGGATAGCAATCAACAAAACTTCAATATTTAGTAGGGTAAAAAAAAAAAAAGGATACCACGGCTTTAACAATTGAAAATGAGATGATAAATATTGGGCTTTATGCCTTTATCATTAAAACGAACATGTGAATCATTTTTGGAGAATATTGGATTGGGTTTAGCTCAAACCAAACTAACACAACCTGGAACCAGCCCGCAGAAGGACATGACAAATATAGACGTAGAATCCTGTAAAGGACTCGACGTACGGATCTCGGATCAAAATAGAAAATAAGTTTGACGACATTTGGATTCCTACAAAAGAATTTTGTAACATCCACAATGCAAACATATGGCATGTTTGGCCCTCCAAGAAATTTTCAGATTGCTGAGTGCTTGTCTTGTCGCTCAGCAATTCTACACGAATCTAACAAGTTGTCAGATTTCTGAGTGATTTTCAGCCTTTTTTCGCGATGAAACCGGGTGAGAGATCACATCAGATGTTGTTAGACACCACAACTGTTTTTATTTTTTTACGACCAAACAAAAAGTTAAAATCTGACACAAAGTTGCAGGTAGAGTAAATTTTCCCGAGAAGCTTCATTCAAACAAACAGGCTCATAGTAGGATGGTAAGATCTAATAGAGGTGGAAGAGGATCGTGTAAAGGGTTAGCATCCACAATGCTAGAATATTGTTCTTGATGACCATGGAACAAGATGAGTAACTATAAAATTACATAAATAAATTTGTCGGCAGCTTATTAAGTCACGTTAGTTTGTTTGATCATTTGTGTTTCTATAAAACCTTAATAATGATTTAGGCTGCAATGTTGACATGAAATAATTGCAAATTAATCAAAATTTCCTATACAAATGAAACCCCTTCCAAAACACCTAAAAAGAAACCATCTGTTTTCATTGAAATCCCTTGTGCTACTTTATTCGTGATTTGCATGTTCATGCAAAAAAAAAAAAAAAAATCCTTTGTTTTCTACATCCGTTGCAAGTTGCATGTAAAATTTTGAAGTTAAACATAAAAATTACAAGCGCGCACAAGACTACCTAAGTACATATTTATTTGTTGTAATTTATCAGCTGAGCCCTGCATTTAAAAAACCAAAAGGAAAAGGAAAGGAAAGAAAAGTAAACATCTATAGTCACAATATAGTTTACTTTTTTTATCTTTTGAAGTTAAACATAAAAACTACAAGTGCGGACAAACAATAAATTAGAACCAAATCCATCTCTTGTGTCACACCTGTTTGTCTGATAGCCTATTTGGATCAAAGGAATTAAACTCAGCTAACTTTTTCTATTGAGATCTGACTCAGTGATAGAAACGTAAGAGTGAGTCGTGAAAAAATTCAGATTCAAATTTCAACTAGAACTTATTTATAATAAATAGATAAATAAATAGCTAGTTGAGTTTTTTATTTGCACTAGATCCATGTCACATGTACGTCTTTTTCTTTAGAATTCAGGTCCAGATTCATCCCTTTAAACATAGTCTGAATAATCAAATTAAACTTATATTATCTTTTGAGACCAAGCAAGTGATGCTTACCATACAACATATCCAAGTCAATGCTGCCTGATCAAATTTATGATCTATTAACTGCCAAGTTTACTCCATACATTTTTTGTTTTTAATTGTGTCAGACTCAAAAAGTGGACTTGCAACCATCATCAAACTTGGATGCAAGTAGGATTATCATAACTATCATAACTTTGAACATAATTATCATATTACGTTGAGCATAAGCAAATGCTAGCAATGATGTATCATATAATTTGTGTATGTTTAATATTTAATGAGTGAGAATGCAAGTATTTTATATTAATGAGGTGGCTAAATCATTCTAAGTTCCTCCTCTTGTTCTCACAGTCATCCTCAAAATCATTATTATCCTGTAACCCTTCTTTTTCAATCCTGATTAAATTGGTAATGAAAGTACGCTGAAAGGAGAAGTCGATTATGAAGTCAAAACGGGTTTCTTGCGATTGAACCGTAGGTCAACTAATATTTATCTGAGTTATTACCAAGTTTTTGGGCCGTTAAAGAGACTTGCCATAATATCTTACATTTCAATTAGTTGCTGGGGAAAAAATTTATTTGTAATGCAATTTAAGCTCATGCAATCAAAATTTTTATTCCAATTAGTTGTTAGGACAAATAATTTTTATTTGTAATGCAATTTAAGCACATGCAATCAAAAATTTATTCTATATTTTGATCATAGATCAAAATTAACATCTCTTTGATGTTGAAAAACACAAAGGGTTTGTTTGGCGCGTCAGCCATCGGATCATCAGGATGCAGGAGACCGTGGGCGAGATCGTGGGGCAGAGAGCTGACGGCGAGGGATTCGAGGGGTTACTGGCTGGGAGTTAGGAGGAATTTGTTGAAAAGATTTGGGTTGGAGAGGAAAGAGAGGAGGAATAGGAAGAGGAGAGAGAAGAAAGGGTTACAGTTGCAGTGCTTGGAGGAGAGTGCTCAGGAGATGTAGAATGTAAAAGTTTACAGAGGACGTGGATTTTTTTATATATAATATTAGAAAAAATAGTGAACGCGTGAAGTTTTTTTTTTTTTTTTTATGTATTTTGTGACTAGAATGTAAATTTATACATGAATAAAAATGGACTGTCATATTTTAGATGAATAATTAGCCGAATTTCCCATAGCAAGCTATCTAACTTTAAGTCTAGCTTAAAGCTCTGTAAAATATGAGGTTGTACATAAACGTAATTTCTAGTAGATAATCTCGATTTAATCTAAAATAAATAAAAAATAGTAATTTTCTAATTAAATAATATTAATCTAATAATAAAAGATATTGATAAATTGAAAAAAAATTGCAAATGGATCTGCCAAGTGGTGTTTGTAAGTGGCATTTGCAGCCCACTTGCAACAAACCAAACAACGTAAATTGAATTCTCGTTTAACTTTACAGTTCAACTAAAAACTGTAAGTGACAATATACTTTTCTACTTATATTTTCATATTAACAATCAAAAATTCAAAAACTTACTTGCGCAAAATTCACTTGCAGTCACAAAAGAGTTTCTTACTTAGCACTTACGACCTATGACCACTTGTAGGCAACCAAACATGCCCTAATTTATTTATTTGCAAGCCTCACAATAATATTTGAAAATTTCATTATTAATCCACTTCCATCACTTGAGTTACCCATCACAATAACCTATAGTATTAACACAGGACACACAAGCAGTGTACAACACATGATACAAGCACGATCCCAAAAACATGAAAAATGTATATATATTTATATATATGTGTGTGTTTATTCTATATGTGCAACTGCTTCAAGTTGATTTAGAAGTCTCATTAAACAAATGCGAGAGATAAGTTAGAAATAATAGTCATGTAGAAAATATTTGGAATGTAATTTTTATTTAAATATAATTTTAATATATATTTTTAATTCACACTCTTCGGGCAATAATTTTTTTTTAAAAAATTCTACATTTCAAGCCAATGTAAATAGTTTTTTTAATATTTTTTTTTATGTAAATGAATTCTAAATATCTTTCCCTAACAAATATTTTATTTTTGATTTATTGAACAATAAAACTCAGTGTCGCACGATTTTCCCATGCAACTTGAGCAATATTAGAAAAAGTGCTCGAAAAATGTCTTATAATATTATAAATACGGTGTTCTATTAGTATTGGAAGTTTTTCCCTAGTTTTTTCCATATAAACGGTGCCCGTGTCACAAACTATTTTTCCCGCACATGAGTGTCCCACCTACATGTAGGGCCTATTTGGTTAAGGGTGAAAGTGAGGAAGTCAAGAAGTGAGGAAGTAGTAATAGTTCCCTTTGGAACTTGAGAATTAGTTAGTAAGTTTTCCAGTGTTTGGATGTTATTGGGAAGTGTGATTTAGAAAATGTTTTGTCATTTATGGTGTTTGGATGGTAATGTGAAAACGGAAGTGAAAAAGTTGACCAAAAAGTTGACCGTAAAATAATATTAAAATAAAATTAATTAAGAAAAATAAAAAATAGACTGTAATTAGAATGCAAGTGAGATTTACATGACCAAAAAATTAACTGTTTTGTGTTACAACTATTACAAATGAGATTTACATGACCACAAAATTAATTGTAACACTTTAGAAGTAAGAAAATGGTTGTGTAAAAGAGAAAAGAGAAATGGAAAAAGAGTTTTCTTATTTTTCTTTTCCAGTGTTTGGATAGATAGGAAAGCGAGCAATTATACTTCCCCATTTCGTTACTTCCGCTCACTTCCTTGCAACAAACACGCCCGTAGAGTCTCCAGTAACTATAAAATAATCACTCCAAATTCCCATCTCCTTAGAAAGCTGCCCTTTTCTTGGAAAACAAGGGTTATTTAAATATATACCCCCAATTTTTGATATTTAAAAAATTTCCCCTCAAAATCTTCCACACCTTACAAGTTTATCTCTTTTCAGGATAAAAAGAGAATATTCTGATTTGATTTCATTAACTTGTCTATTTTTTTTTAAATGACTAAATTATCACTTAAATGATTGGACACTACAATCCAATTTAAAACTATTGTCTCATCTTTTTTTCTTACCCATTTCTCTTCTTTCTACAATTTCTCTCTTAAATGGAGCAAGACTCTATTTCATACATTTATCATTAAGAGCTCACATCTTCTTAAGAAATTTGAGGAAAACACCAATAATATTTTGAAGTGAAATTTGTAGATAATTTTAAAAGAATTTAGGTTTAATGAAATTATGAGAGAGAGAGAGGAGAACAAGAATGAAGAACGAGATGAAGGACAAAATTTTGAACTTAATAGAATTTAGATTATGTTATATGAAACAATAAAGAAGAAAGAGAAGGGTATAATAAGTAAACGCTTTTATTTTATTCAAAAACTAGCTGGAGCGATAAGGTGTTAAGATAGGGCCTGTTTGTTTCGCTGCAAAATGTCGCAAGTCGTAAGTCGTAAAATGAGAATGAAAAAAGTGAACTGTAGCAAAGAAAATATATTGTGTTTTACAGTGTTTGGTTGGTAAAGTGAAATTGTAAATGGAAAAGTATATTGTATTTTACGGTGTTTGGTTGGTAAAGTGAAAATGTGAATGAGAAAGTATATGTGTTTTACGGTGTTTGGTTGGTAACTTAAAAGTGTAAGAGAAAAAGTTGGCCACAAAATTAACTGTAGCAGTGATTTAAATATTATAAATACTATTAAATTAAATATACTATTGAAAATTAAATTGTACTAATAAATTTGAGATAAAATATTAATAATTTTAATATTTTAATTATAACAATAATATTAATAAAATATTAGTAAAATTAGTAAAATATTAACTAAATAAATAATTATAAAATTTTAAGAAAATATAAAGAACATTAATAAAATTTTAAGGATACTAATAAATTTTATTATAATAATATTGTAATATTATAAAAATATATAATAAACAAAATAAAATATATTTTTAAATTTAATAATAAAATATTATTATGATATTATTATAATGAATTATTACAATATTAACATAATAAAATATTAATATAATTTTAAAGTATATTATAATATTAATAAAGTAATTATTTATATTAAGAAATAAATAAATTAAATATAAAATAATTTTATATTAAAGCATATTATTGTTATATTAATAAAATATTAAATCTAAATAAAATATTAAGAAAATTGGTGTAAATATTAATAAAATAATAAAGTATTAAATAAAAATATTAAATTAAAATAATTAAATATTAAAACAATATTAAAAATAATAAAAAACTAAAAAATACAAATATAAAATATTTAGATAAGAAATTAAACACTATTAAAAATATTAAAAATATAAAATATTTAATAATATTAAATTATATATTGATTATCAAGTAACTGTTTTGTGACTGCAAGTGTACTACAAGTAGAATTTACATGACCACAAAATTAACTGTAGCAATTGCACGTGGGAAAATGTGAGTGTAAAAGTGAGATTTACATGACCACAAATTTAACTGTAGCAACTGCAAATGTGAAATTAGAGTTGTATTTTGCAAGTTGTTTTGCAGCGAAACAAACAGCGGAAAATGGAAAAGAGGTTTTACGACTTGCGATTTTGCGGTCTTTTGCGGGGATACAAACAGCCCCAGAAGATTTTCAAAATAAATTTTTAATATAAAAAACTTGAGAGCAGGATTAAATTTCTGAATATTAAATATTAAAGATATATATATAAATAATCCTAGAAACAAATTCCCCGCATAAATCACGTGCTATCTGCCTCACATTAAATACTGTACCCGCCAGCTTCGCGTTGTGCCCGAGTTTTGAAACCGAAGCAACGGCTCCCTCACCGAATCTACTTCGGGGCTGTTTGTTTCGCCGCAAAACACCGCAAGTCGTAAGTCGTAAAACTTCTTTTCCATTTTCAGCTGTTTGTTTCACTGAAAAACAAGTTGCAAAATGTAACTCTCATTTTCCCACTTGCATTTGCTACAGTTAAATTTGTGGTCATGTAAATCTCACTTTTACACTTACATTTTCCCACTTCCAATTACTACAGTTAATTTTGTGATCATGTAAATCTCACTTGCAGTACACTTGCAGTTCAAAGCAGTTATTTGATAATCAATATATAATTTAATATTGTTAAATATTTAATATTTTTAATATTTTTAATGGTGTTCAATTTCTTATTAAATTATTAATTATTTTATATTTTTAATCTTTAGTTTTTTTTATTATTTTTAATATTGATTTAATATTTAATATTTTACTATTTTAATTTACTATTTTTATTTAATATTATTATTTAATACTTTATTATTTTATTAATACTTATACCGATTTTTATTATTTTATTTAGAGTTAATATTTTATTAATATAATAATATAATACCTTAATATAAAATTACTATATATTTAATTATTTTTTAATTTAAATAATTAAATTATTAATATTATAATATACTTTATTATTATATTAATATTTTATTATATTAATATTGTAATAATAATTAATTATAATAATATTATAATAGTAATTTATTATTAAATTAAAATTATATTTTACTTGGTTAATTTTACATTTTTATAATATTACAATAATATTATAATAATTTTTAAGTATTTTAATATTATAATATTATAACTATATTTTATTATTTTTCTTGAGATTTTTTAATATATGTTTTATTAATATTCTTAAATTTTATTAATATTCTTTAGATTTTCTTAAAATTTTATATTATTTATTTAGTTAATATTTTACTAATTATACTAATATTTTATTAATATTATTGTTATAAATAAAATATTAAAATTATTAATATTTTATCTCAAATTTATTAATACAATTTAATTTGTAATAGTAGATTTAATTTAATAGTATTTATAATATTTAAATCACTGCTACAGTTAATTTTGTGGTCAACTTTTTTACTTACACTTTTACATTACCAACCAAACACCGTAAAACATAATATACTTTCTCATTTACACTTTCACTTTACCAACCAAACACCATAAAACACAATACACTTTCCCATTTATACTTTTACTTTATCAACCAAACAACATAAAACACAATATATTTTCCCTGCTACAGTTCACTTTTTCCATTCTCATTTTACAACTTACGACTTGCGACGTTTTGCGACGAAACAAACAGGCCCTTCATATATACTTGGTGCACTTAAAATCCCCAAATAACCCAGGATGAGCCCACGGATTTCCTCTCGTACAACTGGTGGTTGGATCAGTGGTCACCTTATTATAGGTCTTGGTAGAGAGAAAAAGATCGCACTTTTCTTTTTTAATTTTTTATTTATTTAAAATTTTAATTTTAAATAAAAAGGAGTCATAAAAAGAGTAAACACGAAGAATCAAGAAACAAGAATCCACAGACCTCGCCTCTAGTGCGCGCTCTGCTTGCTTAGGGCTCCTCAAATCTGAGCGAGATTAAGGTCAGTCTCAGATCTAACCACTCCTCTTAGATCTAGGGTTTGGTTGTAGTTTCACTCTCTGAATCTTGATCTCGCTAGGTTCTTGAAGAATGATGGCGGGGTTGATTCGGAGATGTTTGGTTGAAGCTTCGAGCTCTTGTGTTTTGGCGTTTTAAAACTAGATTTTGTAGTTAGTACCGTTGATTTGGCGATTGGGGATGGGAGAAGGCGAGAGGTTCCAGTTGGGGACCATCGGGGCTCTGAGCTTGTCAGTGGTCTCGTCGGTCTCGATCGTGATCTGTAATAAGGCGCTCATCAGCTCGCTTGGTTTTACTTTCGGTGAGAGATCTATGTTCTTTTTTGGGATTAAATTTAAGCTGGATTGCATTTCTTTATATAAACGGAGAAACTTCTGTCCTAATTTAGCTTGCTATAGAGTTTGGAAGTAATTATATTGTTTTTGGATCGAGAATATGGAGGTATTTGTATAATTGCACTAATTTTTGTCCAATTTTGGTATCTTGAGTGAATGTACCTAACTGTATGTAAAAGGAAACTTTTGGGTGATATGTGCTGCCTTTGTTTTTTTAGTCCAGCAGCATGAGGGCAATTATAGAGGGGTTTGTGGTGTTAATTTAGGATTAATCTATGATGACTTATAGTTATATTTGTCATAAATCTTTAAATTCTAGGTCTGCACTTTGAGTTCTCTAACGTTTTGATTCTATGACTTTTATGCTGTAACATGTACACTAATCACTGAGGGATTTTTGGTAGTAATTTAAAGCTACTTCATTAACTATACACTTTTACTTGCCTCCCCATAGATCTCAAAATTTACTGACTTCGGTATAAATTCCATCCCGAGGTGGTGGTTATATTAACTGTTTCTGCCAAAAAAAAAAAAAAAACTTACGTGGATCGGGAACGAATAAGAAACTCCAAGTTTTGCGGATGAAATATCCAAATACAAGAAACAACATCAGGGACATCGTGGCTTGGGCCCAATCAAACCCCTTCGATGCCTAAGTCAATCGCCATGAAAATAGCATAGTGGTTGTTGAGTTTTTAGTTTCCAGAATGTATCTTTTATTCAGACCTTTTTAGTCTATTTATAGGGATTTTGTAGAGGGTTTTTACCCATTTGGCCAATTCACCACAGTTGTTGTTCCTTGCACAGGTAGATTTCTTGGGTAACAAGGAAGCCGAGAAGTTCCTATCATAATAGGACTCTTCTTAATAGAAGGGACCCTAGTAGATTCTACTTGGACCTAGGGCCTGAGGTAGGCTCGATCATAATAGGCCCTAAGAGATTAGGCCTGAGGTGGGCTTTTAGGCCCATAACAATCATATAATCGATGGTTCTTCGGTGGGTGAGGGCCCAACTTTGACTAGTCGTGTGCCTCACGTGCTTGGGCGTGGCCCACACATTTGCCTCTGAGACCGGGATCTCTAACTTAGTGGGACCTTGGTCTCCCAAATATACGTGTGACATATCTGGTGAGTTCGAGAGGAGAATTCAAACTATTGTTACCGGTTGTCATCGAGCCGAGCCGAAGCTTGAGGTTTGACCTTCAAGCTGGAGCACAGTTCTTGCCCTCAAGTTAAGACGCGAGGATTAACCCTTAAGTTTTTATCTCAAGGTTCTCTCTCTGAGTCGTAGTTCAGTTGATGTCTTCGAGCATAAGCTTGATTTTTACCCTTTGAGCTTGAGCTCGAGGTTCCATTTTCTTTTCACATTCGAGCTTTTAGCTAGAGGTTCTTTTCTTATGATCTTCAAGTTTTTAACCTGAGGTTCTTTGCTGTTGACCTTCGAGCATTCTACTCGAGGTTCTTTTTTGTTGTAGTCGTAGCTCAATCGATGTCCCCGAGTTTGAGCTCGAGGTGTTTCCTTGGAGCTCCAAGCTCTTCTTTGTTGTAATCTTCGGGCCTTTCTACCCGAAGTCTTTTCTTCATTGGGCTGTAGCTTCCCCTGAGCTTGAAACCAAGGTGTTTTCTTGGAGCTCAAGGCTCTTTTATAGTTGCGACCTTAGGTCGACTATCTCGAGATTCCTTTTCATTAGGTCGTCGCTTTGACCTCGAGCTTTTTAGAGTCCGAGGTGTCCTTCAGGTTTCGCCACAGCTTCGTAGCTCAAGGTGACCTTCAGGTTTCGTCACCCGAGGTTCATTTTACTGCCGAGCTTTTTAGCACGGGGTGGCCTTAAAGTTTCGCCACCCGAGGTTCATTTTATCGCCTAGCTTTTTAACTCGGGGTGATCTTCAGGTTTCGCCACCTGAGGTTCATTTTACCTTCGAGCTTTTTAGCTCGAGGCGACCTTCATGTTTCACCACCCGAGGTTCATTTTACTGCAGAGCTTTGTAGCTCAGGGCGACCTTCATGTTTTGGTACCCGAGGTTCATTTTACTTTCGTTGAGCTGTAGTTCAGTTCATGCCTTCGAGTTTTTAGCTTGGGGCTTTTTTTTCCTTTGGCATCGTAGCCCAGTCGATTCCCTCGAGTTTTTAGCTCATGCTTTTTGTCCTTGAGCCGTAGCTGAGTCGATTCCTCCAAGCTTCTAGCTCGGGGCTTTTTTTTTTCCTTTGGCATCTTAGCCTAGTCGATCCCCTCGTGTGTTTAGCCCGTGCTTTTTGTCCTTGAGTCATAGCCGAGTTGACTCTAAGCTTCTAGCTTGGGCTTTTTTTCCTTTGACATCTTAGCTCGATTCCCTCAAGCGTTTAGCTCGCCTTTTTGTCCTTGAGTCATAGCCCTCCGAGCTTCTAGCTCAGGCCTTTTTTTTCCTTTGACATCTTAGCCCAGCCGATTCCCTCGAGCATTTAGCTCGCGTTTTTTGTCTTTGAGCCGTAGCTTAGTTGATTCCTCTGAGGTTTTAGCTTGGGATGAGACCTTGAAGCCAAAGCTCGAGGTTCTCGCTTGGTAGTGCATGGCGGTGGTTGGAATCACAAGTAGCCTGCATTTTCAACTTGTTGAACATGGACATCATAGTGGTATTTCAACAAATAAGATGAAAGTGTAAACTGAAGATTCACATATAGTGTCAATCTCTATGTAATTCATTAATAAGGAGCAAGCTTTTATATCACATGACTCATGCCAGTGATATGCATGATGATGAGTTGATCTCATACGATTTTGTTGCAATCACATGGCAATCATATCAATCTAAATCAGATAAGCCGGAGCTCGGACTTTTATGTGCAATAATGATATATGCATATCATTTAATCAATTAAAGAGTCCAATCGCGACCCTTAGTTAAAGTATCTGAATTCAAACCAAGGTGCTTGAATGATACTTCAGTATGCATAATGTATTTAAAGTCGAGAAATACATGATTAAACGACTACCTCGTGCACCTCATTTTTACATTCAGGGCTTAATTCAGAATAAAATAGATGAGTACCACCCAAGTTATCTCAAATACCAACTTTTACTAGAGAATTAAGTTTATAAACAAATATTTATGGATGACTCCATCATCATTACCACTTTGGTAGCACTTGCACAGGAGACCAAAAGATTCAAGCTTGATCACGATAACTTCAGACATCTTTTCAGGGGGTGCTGGATAGCTTAGAAGATCTATAGCCATTCTATGCCTAGTGATTTGGCCAATTCCATACTTGAAATCCAAGGATCCAATCAATGGTGGAAAATATGTCAAAGATTGAAAATTTCAATGGTCTATGAAATTTTAATGGTAGAAGAAACATTGAAACACAAGGACCTGATTAAACTCATTAAATTTTGTCGAGAAGGTATGATGTATAGTTTAAATCATGGTTTGAAATATTGGCTGATTCCGATACATATCAGTTGAATTGTAGAAATATAATATCGGCTAAAAAAATTAGAGTCGGTTTGATCAGCATGGAATCACCAGATACAAATATAATATTGGCACGTATTGGCCTCGTATCAGCCTCGTATTTGCCGATACGACTGGTACGAGCCAAGTTAGCTACAACTTCTTCCCCAACGATAGAGAGAGGTGCACGGGGAGAGAGATCACAGCGAGAGAGCGATCACCGGAGAGAGATAAGATGTAAAGAGAGTTTGGGGGGAGAGAGATCAGGGGAGAGAGGCGTGAGGAGAGACAGTCACGGAGAGAGAGATTGAGGGGTTGCGTGAGAGAAGGGGGAGAGGCACGGAGAGAGAGTCAGAGAGAGATCGAGCAGGGGATTGCGTGAGAGAAAGAGGGCGAGGAGGGAGAGTGTGTGCGCAAGGAGAGAGAGAGTCCCAGAGAGATCGAGGAGGGGGTGCGTGGAGATTGGGTTTGGGATCCTCTCTGTTGCCTTGACCTCTTCTTTAATCTCAGTCTTCCATTATGTATGAGTGGCTGAAAATAAAAGCATAATATAAATAACTAGGGCAAGATGTTTTGGTGAATTGTTTCTTTCTTTTCTTCTCTATTTTCTTTCTTTTTTTCTTTTCAGATTTTCTTCTTTTTTGGTCTTTTATCTGATAATTTTTTTTATTAAACCCTTAAAAAAAGATGTGGATAAAAAATATCTATATATGCGTAAATACAGTTAATTAACTATTAATGAAATAACTATTTAATTTGTTCGTTACCACTTAGCAAAAACATAAAAATCATTATCTAATTAGTTTATCCACTTTTCATATAATTACTCTTAGTGTGTGTATTATCTTTACACAAGCTATGGTGTCCTGTAAACTTTATCGAAATGTGATTCAAATTTCATGAATTATTCTAAAAAATATGTTAAAATGATACTAATTATCTGGATAATTTTTTAAATATTTTAATTATTATTTTATTTTTTTGGCACTTACCGATATCATCGAGACGAAATGACCGATTCCGATACCGAAAATTGTTGGCCGCTTCCGATTTTGATTCTAAGTTTTCAAATCATGGTTTAAATCAGGTCTGAATATTTGGAATATATACCACATCTTACCTCATCTTGAATCGACTAGGATCTGAAATGACCTAACATGAGTTAGTGGACATGCGAGTTTGATGTATCCCATTTGATATCTTCGTATCCGAGAATCAACAAATTCCACCTTGCATTCTTCACAAAATTTCGGGTCCTCTATCCAAGTGCAAAGAGTCTAAATTCTTGATCCAAAGCCTTTGTGTTGGGAACTGCATCAGTCTACATTGGATTACAACCTGAACTACTTATCTCTAAGTAGATCAATTTCATTAATGTGAACAGATAATATATGAAGAACTAACACCATAACCATTGGGCATTGTCCTAACTGTTAAGACCAGCCTAAACATCATCCTTTGCTAGTCATCATGTTCTGTGAAGACATTTGAATAGACTCATTCTTTTTCTCCTCACTGCTATTAACCTGATAGTAACCTTCCGTATTGAGTTTTGAATGGCAGCAATGGTGTTAATGGAAGTTCAGGGGGAATATATAGTTGCAGATATAAAATTCTGCTTGATAGTTGAATCTCCTTGACCGTAATCTTTCAGGTAATAGTATTACCTATGTATGCCTTGCCTAGACCACTGTACATTGCCCAAAAGTTTGTGGATTCTGCAAGATATAGGAAGAAAACACATCCAGTTGTCAGATGCAAACTATCTGGATAATACCTCTAATTCAAACCATCTTGCAATACCACAACGATTTCCAGCACTTAATAAGTCGCACAATATAGCACAAGCAATGTTACTATTTACACCTTTGTGATTTATGACTTTGTGACTTAAGAATTTTTGAAGATAAATCACATAGGCATAAGTATTTTCATTTTTTCCTCATCTGTTATATTTTATTTATTTAAGAATTACATTCTTACCTTCCATTTACGATTTGCAGCTACTATTTTGACAAGCTGGCATCTCCTGGTCACATTTTGCTCTCTTCACATGTACTATGGATGAAATTGTTTGAGCACAAACCTTTTGATGCAAGGGCAGTAATGGGCTTTGGAGTACTCAATGGATGCTCCATTGGGCTATTGAACTTAAGTCTGGGTTTCAACTCTGTTGGTTTCTATCAGGTTGCCACTTTTTATTGGTTTAGTGATTGCCTTCTTCTAAATCACCTTTTAAATGATATCTCATCGCTACTGGCCTGAGACAATTATTTCTGAATACATTGTTCGTTCTAGTTCAAATTTGATCCATCTGATATTGGCAATCTATCAACCACAGTTCATTTTACTTCATTTATTTATGTATTCTGATAACTGGAATGGCATATGCAACAACAAAATAGTGCATAAATTACTTAAAGCAATCAAATGTAGAGTCATAATTGGAGATTTGGAATAACCTTAACCTTAAATACTGTTCCTATCCATTGTATTTAATGCCTAGAATATGATTTCTCAAAGTTGGGGAAAATATTTTATCATGTATACTAGTGCTAAATCCTGACCAGAGCATGTTTGGACTAGATGGAGGCCTTGCTCGAAACCTAGAAGGCTAATTGACCTTCATGAAGACTTGCACTAAAGGAATCCAATGGGACTGGCTTTATGATCGTACACATATTTTGCATTCTTTTCCTTACATTCCTACATTTATCGTGTAATAAATCTACTAATTTTTTTATCTTAAATGTCTATTTTGCAGAAGATAATCATGGAGAGAAATAGAATTAAACCAAATAAATACCAGTTAAAATCATATTTAACTGGATCTATTTGGTTAGCTGAGGATGATCCCAGATCTAGCCAGTTAAAAATTAAATTTTGGTGAATCAATTCAATTATTTAAAGATCTATGAGGATATCACCACATCTAGAACAAATCAAAGATTGGGCAAATATTCTGCTGAAGATCAGAGCAAATTAAAAAGATAACACCAAATGAAAATCGATAAAATTTGGATTCTTATAAATCCATTTTGGTTAGCTAAATATCAACTGAGGATAACATTAAATACAGAGTCCAAAATCAAAATCCAAAGGGATAAATGGATAGAGAGAAGATCAACGGATGAGATGAAACAATTTTGACTCAGATTCAGACTGGATACATTTTAGTATTTGAATCATAACGTTAGTTATCGAAACTCAAATCTGATGATTCAAGATGATCCACAAAGAAGACTGAAAGGGCTATAACTCTTACGTTGATCATTGTTTCTAATTCTATCATTTGATAAGTTATATTCAGCAATCAACACGCTAACAAGTTACAGATCTGAATTGAATATCCACATCAAATCAAGTTTGGAGATAAGGGGAGGATTCAAATTCAGAAATAGCCAGTTTCCCCTATCTTCGTACTCCTCTACCCTCTGCATTTCTTCTATAAATACCTGCAATCTCAAAGGCAAGTGAGACGATAAAGCAGAGAATAGAAGAGATTTCTGCAAAGGTTTAACTTAGATTTCTCTCTCTTTTAACTGTAAATTCTTATTTTTTTTATGTAACTGAGATCGACGAAGAGTTTCGTGGGAGAATAAGAGTGATGCTTGTACTGAGAGTGACACTGGTGTAAGTATTCTTTCTTTATTTCATTGTTATTAAATTCAATCGAAGTTTCTTTTCTACTCTTGTTTTTGTTACTTCTCTCTTCTATGTTTGTGAATCCAAACGACTCCAAAAGCTTCGAAGTTGCCTCGCCCTTGTAAGTGCCGTTGATGGCCTATGGTGATGAACAACCATTTCTATGGAAATATAGCAAAGGAACAACGTTGACAAGGATTCCAGGTAAGTCATTAACCAGAAGAGGTAGGTAAGTTCTTTAGTTTTTCTTTCTTTTCTTTTAATCTTTAGTTTAGATCACCTCCATCACCAAATCTCTACCATTTTTCACTTTCTTTATACAAAATCACCATCTCCTTCTATCTAACACTTTCACAATTTAACATGACTTATTTTCTTTTTTCTTTTTAAGAACTAAAAGAAGAACTTTAACCATTATTTGTAACTTAAGAGAGAATTTGCAAAAAAAAAAAAAAAACTTCCATCGCTGGTCCCTCCTTGAGGATCACGACCCGTATAGCCACTTGCTATAGCGGTAGCATTGCGTACTTGCACTTTTGTTCTGTATTCCTGAAATTCTGTATTTTCTGTGTGCAGGTTTAAACTCAATCACTTTACCAAACATTTTTTATATGACTGGGACAGTTGTTCCTGGGCAAACCGGTGACAACATATTGCATTATAAGACACTTGTTCCTGGGGAAACTAGTGACAGCATATTGCATTCTAAACTTATAGAGCAACAATTTTGATACTTAAATACTTTGCATTTTTATTATTAACACTTCTCCTAACTTGTCCAACATGCTTGGAAAATGACATTTTACTTACTATTATAACACACTTAAAAAAAACTTTGTCATAGAAAACTTCGAGAAATGAATATATGCTTCTTTGACAAACACTTAGGTACAAGTTTATAGAAGAAAAACTACTCTACATGTATCATATATTCCTTATATAATATAAGATGATATTCTTTTGAAAAATAATTTTATATAAATTGGTTTCAAATATAGAGCGATTAAAAAAGATTGTGGAGTGGAGATAAAGAGTGTTGGTGTGCGTGTGCACCCAGTGTCACTGGCATGACCGTCACGTACTGTATCATGTTCCAATGTCCAGTGTAACTGTCACATACTGTCACATACTATATCCCATTTCCGAGTCCATTCCTGGTAACTATGGGGCCGCTCAGGCATTCTTCTAGACCTGGAAAGAATCTAGATTAATAGGAAAGTTTAGAGCTGTTTCATTAGTAACTGCAGTAGCCTCCAATGCACAAATCATATGGCAAAGAGCCAAAGAAGGAAGCAGCCCCGAATTAACATGCTAGAGTATCCATTCAAATGAGTTCTGCTAGAATCCTTATTACTTGGGCTTTTTTGGTAGAGCATAATGTTAACTATTAGGCATATGGTAATATTTAGTCAAAAATTTTACATTTTCAGTTTAAAATTCTTCTTTTCATTTTCTGTGTGGAGTTGGGTATCTAGTTGCTTCTGTTTGCTAATTTCTTTTGTTTCCTTGCTAGATGACAAAGCTGGCAATCATTCCTTGCACTGTTTTTCTGGAGACTGTCTTCTTCAAGAAGGCATTCAGGGTGGCCCTTTCACACATTTGTACACACAAACCATTTCTTTGTTTTTTTTTTTATTTTCAATTCAGAAACTTTGTTTTTTTAATACTAATCAACTAACGACACACTAGCCCATCTCTTATACCAAGTTGGTCTCACAGTATTTTTGTTTTTTAAATTCTATATAAACCACTACCATAAAGAAATGATGATTTTTATTTTTTATTTACTATCGACCCCTGTTGCAACCAACTTCCCATATAGTTTTTACTGTAATCCATTCATATTATCATTTAGAATGGATGCTGGTCATGAAATCCCATATTCAACCATCGAGTGAATGAATTGCACATTTGGGCTGTGTTTTCTATATGGTAGAAATGATTTTGGTTTTTTCTTTGCAATGAACTCGAATTGAGTTTCCTTTTTTGAGTGAACCACACATATAATCAGTTAGTTGCAGCATTATTTACAACTTCCCATATAGTTTTTACTGTATTCCATTCATATTATCATTTAGAATGGATGCCGGTCATAAAATCCCATATGTAACCATGGAGTGAATGAATTGCACCCTTGGGCTGTGTTCTCTATATGATAGGAATGATTTTGGTAAGAAATTGATTTTTCTTTGCAATGAACTCAATTGAATTTCCTTTTTGAGTGAACCATGCATATAATCAGTTAGTTGCAGCATTATTTATCAAGGTTCTAGATATCAGGATCGTATCGGATGGGACTTTTTCATATCGGATATCGGATATCGGGGGAGATATCGGGGATACGCGCGCATATCGGGCATTCATATCAGATAATATATATAATGAAATATTGATAACTAAAAGTTGGTTTAGTGTCATAGATATCATCTACCAAATAAAATTGATGTACTATGAATGTAAAGACGGTAAAATATATATATATTTACACGCAGTCGTTCAATAAATAAGTTATTTCATGGAATTTAAAAATATACGATTAAAAATTGTATAATCTACTTACCTGAAAATCAATGAACGAAAAAGATAATAAAAGAGATGAAGTCCGTTCGTCTTTAAATTTGAATGAGACTAACCTGCAAAAAGAAATAACTATTATTAGAAAACATAAAACAAACGATATCTTAAATTTAGTAGAATCTCAAGTGAAAAAAATAACATAAACAACACAATCTGATCACATTATAAATTGACATATAAAGTTAGAAAAGCAATAATCAAGACTATCAAGTACATATCAAAAGTAACCCAAGTACTAAATAAAGTATCTAATCATCACATGATATGTCAGACCAAACTAAATCTCAAACAATCACATGACAACATAAAGCATAAATAGTTTCTAGACAAAAGTAATGGATCATTGAATAAATCCAGAGATCTAATCTTCATTTTCTGACTCAGAGTGTGCGGTGTCTGAATCCGATGATGAATCTGATGATTCTGACTCTGTGTCTGCCCCCTCGAGCATAATCCTCTTCCCTTTCCCTTTGGATGATGAAGCACCATGAGTTGTTTTTGCTTTCTTCGAAACTCTTATTCTTGAACTCGACCTTGGTGTTGGGTCGACTCCCATGGCTATTTCAACTTGCCTCCATGTCGTCACCTCTCCAGGAAAAACCTCATCATCGTCCTCTTCATCCGAATCAGAATGAGGCAAATTTGAAGGCTTAGGTGGGTTAAGCCATTCAGCCACTTTACCATCCTCCATAGTGCAAGCATCAATAGGATCATGACGTCTTTTTTCAAATTTTTCACTAAGTTGGGCATCGAATTTGACATAAGACTAAGTCATTTAATTTTTGATGACTTAGCCTATTCCTCTTTTTTGTATGGATCTGTATATAAAAATTTGAGCACGATTAGAACTAGTAATTAATATGAAGAAATTAAAAAAATTGCTTGCTATATTTTGATTTATTTACCATCTCAAAGACGCTCCAATTTCTTTCGCAACCTGATGAGCTAGTAGTCAATCCCAATATTCTAATTGCCATTATCTTTAAATCTGGAGCCGTGGCCCCATGTATTTGCCACCAGTTAACTAGGTAAGAAACATAATAAATATCAATTAGAAAAATGTAATTTCCCATTTAGCAAATAGTGATCCATAAATTAATTGTATTTCAAGATATACCTGGATCAAGAGAGAGACTCTTCATTTGCCTAATCGCCATATCCCTTTCGAGTGATCCGACTTTATTTTGATAAAGAGGCAACTGTGCACTATTCCGATCTTGCATTTCATGATCATTCCTATATATCTTATACAAGCAATTGGTAAATGCACCCAAAAAGCTCCATTCTTCTCAGTGGCTTCTTTTCTTTGAAAATAAAAGAAAGGATTTAAAAAGTGTCCCGCCAAATGTAAAGGAGACTTTAATTTAGCATCCCATCTTTTGTCGATGATCAACCCTATGGGACGACATCTCTTCACCTTATGGTTAAGGTTCACATCAATCTCATTCCTTGCCATCTCCATGTCACCATACAACCATCCCATAGATGGTACATCACTATCAGCTCTACGAAGAACTTTCACCAATGGCTCAAACACATTCAATGCGAGGGTCACATTATCCCAAAATTGGCGACTATTTATAATCTTGTACACCTACATATTTAATCAAAGTAGATATTACAAATTTGCAATAAACTAAATTATATAATTTTTTAACAATTATAAAATGAATTGAAACTTTAACTTTAAATTTATATACCTTTCTTCCCACGGCCGTGCTTGCTTGCTTCAAATGCTCTTCCCAATGGGTAGAATTAACCATCATCTTCAATCCTTTCTTCTTATTTTTAATGCTTTACAGGGAGAAAAGCAGTGGCAAATCTAGTGACTCCTGGCCTAATGAGGTCACCTCCCCCTCATCCAATCAAGAACAAGAGTATGACCATATATAAATACGGTGACCTCCCTAGCCATAATGATGGCACTCCGGATCGGTTTAATTCGTGCAATATCTTGCAACATAAGATTCACAGTGTGTGCCCCACAAAATGTCCAAAATATATGCGGACATCTCACATCTAACAATTTCGATGCCGCTATGTTATTGCTTGCATTATCTGTCACCACTTGTACCACACATTCTTCTCCTAACTTCTCAATGGTGGTGTTGATCAAGTTATATATGAAATACCCATCATGAATGTCCTTTGAAGTGTTCTCCGATTCATAAAACATGGTACCCGAATAACAATTGAGCACCAAATTCATAATGCTCCTTCCCTTCCGATCCGTCCATGCATCACTCATAAGAGAACAACCATGAATCTTACAAAATTCTAAGAAAGTGCCCAGTAATTCCTTCTTTGCGGCTACCTCCAATGGGAGATATTTTTCACCAAGCTCATAAGCCGATGGACCTTTCAAGCCCTCCCCATACTTTCCAACCGCTTCCAACTAGGGGTGTCATCGGATCGGATACGGATCGGATATTGCCTTTGCCATATCCATATCCGCACCCAACCTTCGGATACGGATACGGATACGGATATTGGCGGATGTGAAAAAATGATATCCGTATCCGCCAAAATCGGATATCGGATATGGATCCGATATTAGCGAATCGGATGCGGATACTAATCGGATATATAAAAATGGATACGCTTAAGGAACAACTAAATAGATATACTTATATTACTTTTTATCTCGTTTACAACAATATTAAATGTGATACATATTATGATATTATTGTGGACATATCAATGCTTCCACCGTATCCATTGTCATTCGACTTCTATAGCAATATATTACACGAGCCCGGTGCTATATGTCGATTCGGATGGCATGATTAATGTCGAAATACTTAAAATATCTCATGCTACTCTTGCAAGAATCGGATACTTTCCACTATTACATTTTCACCAACTCAAAATATCAAAATTTATTGCCTCATTCCATTGAAGAATAGTCTTTTTCATACGAATATCATTGTCAAGCACCCAACTTTCGGATATCGGATCGGATACGGATAGGATATTGCTTTTACCATATCCGTATCCTCACCTAACTTTCGGATACGGATACGGATATGGATATTGGCGGATGTGAAAAAATGATATCCGTATCCGGATTGGAGACGGATTCGGATACGGATATCCGCGGATAATCCGCATCCGGTGGCACCCCTACTTCCAACATTTATCTCCAAGATTTAGAATTAACAATGTTAAATGACACCGCGTTTTCAAAAATTGTTTTAGCAATCCATTCACATGCATCTTCTCTAGCATTCTTCTTCCAATGTTGATTAAGGGTAGTTTGCACTTTCTCACCCTTCCCTTTATTTTCTGTCAATACTTGTGTGTGCACATGTTTATCCATTGGTCCTTTGTTGCTGCTAGTACTACTCCCAGGAATTAAGTAGTTGTCATCGCCGATTACCACCTCATCTCTTTCGATTTGTAGTTTTTGTTCCTTTGCCTCCTTCGACAACCTATTTGCCTCCAATGCTGCGCGTGCTTTGACCTTAACATCATCGAGGACTTTTGTGCAAGGTACACAATTTTCTCTTTCGTGTGCCAAGTGTTGCTTAAGACGACTAATCCCTCCACTAACTTTATGATCACAAAACTTGCATCTCACTCTGACACCAACTTTTTCACCATGCTCCCAAAAGGGATCTTTACCGAACTTAAGAACATCTTTGCTACTGGCACTGCTAGCATTAGCTTCTGAAGCCATTCAGTTTCTAACAAAAAATAACCAAGTAAAACATAAAGCAAATGAAATTTAATAAAGCAACTATATTTAATAAAACAGTTATAATTTAATAAAGCAACATAAAGCAATTATAATTTAAGCAAGTAAACATAAATTTCATATTCATAAAGTGAGCCAGTGGATTCTAACTAGTTTTTTTATTCTCAGATTATAAATTTCATCTTTACTAGTCTTTGCATTTATATTTTAAGTGGCTAATGGTTTCAAATTCTTGCAGGTAAACATAACTTGAAGCAAAACATACAGAACAAAGATGTGAAGTGTACCAAAGTGAAGCATGTACCTACTATATATTGAAGTGCACCAAAGTGTTCATGTACAATATTGATTTAATGATGTTGTTTAGTATCATAGTTTTGTAAAATAAAAGAACTGATTGAAGATTGAGAACTCAATTCTAATTTCCACAACAAGTTGAATTTTTTCTTGTCAAATAATTTTTCACAATCATAGCAGTAGCACAATCAGCATGTTGTATAATATTGGAAAGAAGATGCAGAAGAGAGAGAAGAGGAGAGGGGAGGGGGAGAGAGAGACAGAGAAGAGACGATGAGAAAAAGGAGACAGAGTCAGTGAAGGGAGACAGAGAAAGGGGAGAGAAGGGGGCAAAGAACTAGAGAAGAGAAGATGAGAAAAGAGAGACAGAGAAAGGAGTCAGAGAAGAGGAGACGAGAGAAGAGAGACAGAGACAGAGAAAGGAGACAAAGAAGAGGAGAGTGGGAGGCAGAGAAGAGAAGATGAGAGAAGAGAGACAGAGAAGAGAGAAGGGAGACAGAGACAGAGAAGAGAGAAGACCTTGACCTTACCTCAGCGAAGACCTCGCAGAGCTTGACACCTTGACCTCGCCGGCGAAGCGAACGGAAGATGAATCACAGACGAATTGAATTGAAACTGATGATGACAACCCGAATTGAAGTTGACAACGTCAAATTGAAGTCGGAGACGACGAAGTAGACGATGAATCGAAGCCGGCGATGCGATGATGAAGTCGATGATGATGATCGGGAATTTGGGAAGACGAATTTTGAAGATGAAAGAAAGGGCCTCGTGCCCTAGCTCGAGCGGCGACTGAGAAAGAGAGAGAGAGAGATCGTGTTTTTTCTCTTTTTTTTCACTTTTCCTTTTTATCCATCAAAGCGGGTCGGGTTCTTACCAAACCCGACCCACAGATAAAATTTCTAACTCGGCCGATTTATCGGCCGTTTTCCCTCAATATCGGCCGATACATGCTGTAAACGATATGACATGGGGATATCACCATATCGTATCGGCTGAGGCCTAAAAACGATATATTGGCCGATATATCGGCCGATATTTCCGATATTTGGAACAGTGTTATTTACAACACCAGAAGCAATGCCAAACCAGGTGTCATATTACAGTATAGGTGTGAGACTGTTGAGCATGTACCTAGAAAATGTGCCTGCTATAGTTGAGCATAATTTGCAAATGGTTTCTGCAGTGGTCAATTGCCTACACTCTTTTGCCAAGCGTACACCTGTCAGCTTCCTAGACAAACAGGTTGGAAGTTTTCAAATGAAAATATGAACTAATACCAATAAATTTAAAATGAGGATTAGATTTTTGGATTTCTTTTAAAGGATGTTTATAAATATTCATACCAATTCAAATTTATGTTCCTAAGGACTAGCGCAGGTGGTAAAGAGTCGGGGTTGGGTCTATGTTGTACGGACACAACCACCCTATGTGTAATTCTAAAAAATAGTTATTACAAGTGTGTGTGACACAACATGACTTCGTGATAGTAGACTTGTAGTGTCCATGCTACACAAGTGTGCATTGTGGAAGACTAGATTCAAGTCCAGGCTATGAGCTTTTTCTAAACCATGTGGGCTTTATAACATGTGAGAGCATCATAGACTTGTACTACGTGACGTCAGGTATTGGATTGTGTGTGTGCGTATTTGTTTGATCTGTAGTTAGTTACCACTGATTAAATCATTAGATTTTAAATTGTTTTATTTCTATTTCTAATGGGACATGCGCTAATCACTATGTTTTGATGGTGTTATTTATAGGATATTTTTGTGCACGCACACTCCCACTTATATTCATGTCCTCTGGTGTCTTTTTAGGGATTTGTCACTATTGACGTGTAAGTGTCTTGTCTGTGTGTCCATGTTTCTTAGCATGGAAGAGAGGAATGGAAAAATGAGGACAAATAAAAAAAAGAAAAGGTAATGGAAGATGCACAAGGGATGGGGAAAGGAGTACAAGGGAAGTAGGGATGGATAGAACACTGAAACAGATGTAAGAGAGGAACATTAAACCGAGAGCAGAGGAGAAAAGTAATAGAAGACAGATGGGGAAGAAAAGGACTTCAAGGGGAGGGATGATTGGGAATATATAGATATTTTCAAAATTCAACCTGTAGTATAATGGTTTGTCTTTATTGCAATCAACCCAGCAAATTAATATATGTTGCTATCAAAGTCCCTGCCACTCCGCCAAAACTCCGAAGGTATGGTGAAGGTTGAGGGTAACACTTTAAAATTCTAACATGCTCCCACAGGTCGAGCACCCTTTTCATGAGCCGGAACCTATGCTTTTGCTTATCGGTATTTTTTTTTAAATGCACGCCGGGTAGGAATTGAACCTTGGTTGCTCTGATACCATATCAAAGTCCCTATCACTCCACCAAAACTCAAGTTACAGTGAGGGTTGCGGGTAAAACTTTTATATTTTAATAGATTGCATATTTTTCTACTTTTACTCTATTTCTTACTCTTAGGCTTCTGTATCATGCTTGCCGCCTAGTTTAGCTGCCTTTACTCATGCTCTAACAGATTTCACTAACACAACCACATTAACAGTATTATCAAACAACAGGTACTTGTTTGTTGGCCTTGGAGTCGTCTTCCACTCAATGTCTTGAACTCCGAGTATCATTGGAACTCAAGCCTCCTCTTCTATACCCACTTCACTCCTGAGGCACACGCCTCCATACTTTCACATGTTGATGCTTGCATCCTTTTCAGTAACATAGCTTCTGCCTTCTTTTTACTTGACTAAGCCATCCCGATCAAGATACCCAACAAATTCTTTATGAATTTAACTTTAAGTCTTCCTTTAATATCTGCATATCAAACTCTTTCCTTGGTTCTATCACGAGTTTTCCTTAAACGATCACATGGTTTTATATCTTCACCCTGTGCATGTTGATGATTTATTGCCCAACGGTTCAAGCAATAACGCTTGATATTACAAATTTACAATAAGCATCTTCATTCTTCCACATTCTCTTTCTAGTATGGAAATTAAATTCTTGTATCTGTTGAGGTGAAGTAGATGAAAAGAAGATCGTATACCCTCAATTAGAGATGACTTGGCATGTCTTAAATACGTAGTAATTTGTTGTTTTAAATAGAGATGACTTGGCATGATTAAAATTTAATTACCTTTATTGCAGTTGGAGAATTCAGCTCTCACTTTCCGTCCTTCTGGGTGTTGGCATTGCAACTGTGACAGACCTGCAACTCAATGTTCTTGGATCTGTCTTGTCTCTGCTTGCTGTTCTTACAACTTGCATTGCTCAAATTGTATCCTTCAATTCTTTTACTGAGTTTCTGCATGCTCTAAACATTTAGGGTGGTTCCGTTAAGCAGAGATTATTGCATCGAAAAAATACTGTTGAATTTTCAAATTATCAGGTAGCTGTCACACTACTTCAACGTGTACATATCATGAATCTATTACGTGGCTCTTCTACTTGTGTCCGGAAATAGTAGGAAGTATGTATAATGTCAATATATTAAAGTCATGCATTTGGACCTTATTTTAGAATAAGGTGAGGTAAACCTCCCATAATTTAAACCATAGAAGCCCTGAACTGGAAGCAAAACCTGGGACCTGTCCATCTTAGGCAGGCTCTACTCAACTCCTAAGTTCCTGCTCCTAGCACACATTTATGATTAACTATCATATAGCATGCATAAGCCTGCAGAATATATTCACAACTACCTGTATGATTATGTTTCATCTATTTTAATGAAGTGACTTAAAATCATATAGAACCTTGTTCCAAGAGGGCAAGCAATGCACAGCCTTATCCCATGAACATTTACAGAGTGTATTGTACCAGCTGTTTGGAGAAAACCTTTTCCAGTGTGCAAATTTCCTCTGCCAACATATATTTATCATGAGCTATCAAACTTGCATAGGCCTGAAGAACTAAAAATGTAGTTATTGTTCATCTTAATGAAATGACTGGAAATCTTATAGAACTTTGTTCCAAGAGAGAAAAACTTGGGGACTTTTTTCCTTAAGTTCCTCTGTTAGTGCACACTTATGATCAGTTATCATACCTTGTATAGGCCTGAAAGAATATATGTATATTAAATTTATGATTATTGGTGATCTATTTTAGTCAGCTGACTTAAAATCATATAGGACCTTATTCTGAGTGGGCAAGAAATGCTGTGTTATCATGTGAATGCATAATGTAGCCGTGTTTTTCCAGCAGCTAGAAGGAAACCCTTACTAGTTTTAGATTCCTTCTCAAGATGCTTTCCTATTAGCATTACCAAGGTGCTGAAAGCGACTAAAGGAGGATCTTTAACTCGGGATTTTTGATGGGCAAGTAGTGTCTGTGTTTTATGATCTTATCCTGTACCCTTTGTTTTTAGTGATTTACAGAAAAAACATCATGAACAAAAAATGTTATCTTATTCTGGAAGCTTACAATATATATAGTACACTAAACTTGTAATGGGATTAGACATAGGCAACATTTATAAGCTGAGAGTCAAGTTTTAGACATCTATAATGTATTAATTGTATATATTTATGTTTAATACCTTAATTAGTTCTTCTCAGATGACCAATACCATACAGAAGAAGTGTAAGGTCTCTTCGACCCAGCTCTTGTATCAGTCTAGCCCCTATCAGGCGTTGACTCTTTTCATTGTTGGTCCATTTCTTGATGGATTACTTACAAACCAAAATGTTTTTGCTTTCAACTACACACCTCAAGTTCTGGTAAGCAACAAAACCATGTGGAAAAGTTACTACTTCATGTCATGTTTACATGATTTTTTACAGTAATGTTCTTTTTTTGTTGTTGTTATAACAGTTAATTTCACTTCATTGTAGGTTTTCATTGTTATGTCTTGTCTGATATCTGTCTCCGTTAACTTCAGTACATTTCTTGTAATTGGAAAGACATCACCTGTGACCTATCAAGTCTTGGGTCATCTAAAAACTTGCCTGGTCTTGGCTTTTGGTTATGTTCTACTTCACGATCCATTTAGCTGGAGAAATATATTTGGTTTTCTTGTTGCTTTAGTTGGAATGATTCTATATTCCTACTTCTGCACAATTGAGAGCCAGCATAAAGCTAGTGAAGCATCAGCTCAGCTACCACAGGTACTCCTCACTGATATTCATATATGCTGTCTCGCTTTTCAGATTCTAGTCCTTTCTATTCAAGAAGGATCTGACATTTTTGGTTACAAAATTCCTTTCTGCTGTCAGTGTATCAGGTTCTTTCTTTCTGTAATTTTGGTGATGGTTAAATGTGCACAACAAATTAATCTTCTAAGCATATGAAGTGTTTTTATTGCGATGAAATAACTGCTCAAACTTCAATACTGACAAAAATTGGAAGTCTTGAAGATCTAGACACTGCAGATATAATTTACTTCCCCCATTGTCGTGCATGATATTTTCAGCTTTGAGGACTGTAAATTACTAAATCCTGAAACTGATTCAGGTTTTTTAAGTCTAACCATTTATAATTTAGGACTAGAATGAACTTTAACGTCCTAGTAATTTAGAGCACTGTGTTACACCAGTCCCAGACCAGATCAAAACTTATAAGATTGTGTATGTATTCTATAAAGTCCAGAGCCCGAACGTGTACATATGTACTGAAAGGTGGGCTGTGTAACACGCGAGAAGAGAAACTGACTAGCTGCAAATACATGACTTGACATGGGCATTGATTCTTACTGAAGCTCACATATGAATCTGTTCATTGCATGAAGATACTATGTTCAAGATTTTTTTTCATCACTGAAGAAGCTGAACAGAATACTATATACTCTCTATTAGGGTGTGATCGTTTATTTATAGAGAAAAAATACACGTCCTAACAAAACTAAAAGAATACACGATGTCCTACTTAGAGTAAGAATCCAAAATAAAGGAGAAAATTTTTATTTTTACTATAACAAAGAATCATATTTCTACTCTAGTACTTTCTCTCAAGCTGGAGTATAGATGTCAATCATGCTAAGATTACCACACAAAATTGAAAAACTTTTTTAGATAAGGTTTTGGTGAAGATATCTCCAAGTTGACAACTCGATGTCACGAATGAAGTGACTATCCAATATGTCATCACTATTTATAAAGTAGCAGTCGACTTCAATATGCTTCATTCACTCATAAAAAATAGGATTATTGGCAATATACATAACTGCTTAATTGACACAATACATCACCATCGGCTTGTTGTAGACGATGCCCATTTCAGAAAGGAGATTGCTTCCGCATCAATTCACAAGTTATATGGGCCATGGCTCTATACTCATCCTTAGCACTGGATCGAGCAACAATATTTTATTTTTTACATCGTCATGGCACCAAACTGCCTCCAACAAAAGTGTAATAACCAGTAGTAGAAAGACGATCAATAGGATCACCAGCCCAATCAACATCAAATTATCTAACAATATTCAAATGGGAGTAAGGACAATAATACAACTTTTTACCTGGAGCCTTTCTAAAATACCGCAATATGCGACAAGTAACAATCCAATGAAGTTGATACAGACTCTGCATATATCGACTTAACATACCCACAATAAACATAATATCAGGTCGAGTGACAGTTAGGTAAATTAGTTTAACAATCAATCGTCTGTACTTTTTGGAATCAACAAGTGGCTCTCCTAGATTTTGATCAAAACGAATATTAAAATTCATAAGAGTATAAATAGGTTTAGATCCTAATGTACCTTTTTTTAACAAATCAGTTTGGTGTTTTCTTTGAGACAAAGAAAGACCTTTTAGAGAGCGAGCAACTTCGATCCTTAGAAAATACCTTAAGAGATCAAGGTCTTTCATATGAAAATGAGAACTTAAATAAGCTTTCAACTAAATAATACCTTGATAATCATTTCCACTGACAACAATATCATCAACGTAAACTACAAGAATAATATTGCCGGCAGAAAATTGTCTTACAAATATAAAGTGATCAGAGGAGCTCCATCTCAATCCATAATGTGCAACAATTGTGCTGAATTTGTTAAACCATACTCATGGAGATTTTTTCAAATCATAGTTTGCTTTTTTGAGTTTGCAGACCTCGTCCGTCTTCCCTGAACCTCATAACCATGGGGCTAAAGTATATACATTTCCTCTTGAAGATTTTCATGCAAGAATGTATTCTTAATATTTAACTGATACAAAGCCTATTGTTTCACTGTCGCAACTGATAAAAGAATGCGAACAGAATGCAGACGAGCTACCAAAGAGAAAGTCTCAAAATAATCAATACCATAAGTCTGTGTGTAGCTTTTGGTAACCAACTGTGCCTTTATGCGCTTAATTTGTCCATTGGAGAGAATTTTAATAGGGTATATCCTTCGAAAATCAATAGTTTATTTTCCCGATGGTAAAGAAGTTAATTCTCATATTTTATTAGCATACAAAGCAATTCTCTTTTCATTCATAGCACTTTTTTCATCCAGGATCCAACATAGCATCACGATAAAATTTTGGGAGAGATGAAGAAGATAATGTGATTGCAAAACTAAAATATGTAGGAGATAAATGAGAAAGATAACACTTTAGCTATATGATGGTAAGTACATTAACTAGTATCTTCCCGAAGAGTTACGGGAAGCTCAGACACTTCAGTGAAGCATTTGATTGATGAGGGGGGTATGCTGTCAGGATTAGTGATCTTCTTTTGTCATTGATAAACTTGGAGCGGAGGTTATTAATTAAGTGACAAACAATAAGCCATGCGTCAGCCCAAAAAACACTTGAAAACATGCATATGAACCATTATTGTTTGAGCAATATCAAGTAAATGACAATTGTTTTTTCAGCAACGCATTCTTTGATGTGTCTGAGCGCACAAAGTTTGATGAATTATATCATGAAAAACACAATAATCTTAAAAAGCATGTTGCACATATTTCAAAACATTATCAGATCATTAAAGATTAAGTGAACAATTAAATTGAGTACTAATCTTTTTATAAAATCTTTAAAAAATAAAGATAATTTTAGAGCGATCTTTCATTAAAAATAACCTAGTTATACATTATCAATAAAAGTTACAAAACAAGAAAATCTAGACATATTTTTTACTCGAGTAGAACACCAAATATCAGTATGAACAACTTCAAATAGAGAACTACATCGATTAGTTATTCTAGATGGAAAAAAATTCTATGATATTTTTCAAACTGACATGACTCACACTATAATTTAGAGACAACCTTAATTAAAAAAATAACTATTTAATAAACTTTAAAGTTGCATGACCTAAACATAAGTGTCACTGGATCGCAGATTGATCACATGTTAGAGCAGAAGTGTCCACTTTAGGTTAGATCACCACATTAAAAATAATAATATTGACCATCTTACTTATACCCCACCAATCACTTTTTTCATCTGAAGATCTTGAAAAGTACATGATGGAGAAAAAAATTATAGAACACTGAATAGTTTTGATCAATCGACTCACAGATACAAGATTAAAATGAATATGTGGAATATAATTAACATCAGTAAGTGCAAAATAAGAAGGAAAATTGACAATGTCAGTATTATGTTTGGAAGTACCATCAGCAAAAACTATAAAAGAGGCAGAAGATATTTGAAAAATGAAATATTGTAAATTTACCAGTTATGTGGGTTGACGCACCAAAATAATGATGCAAGATGAAGGTGAACTCTCTAAACAAGAAATACCTAGATTTGTCGAGGAACATTGTTTAAAATAGAGATTGAATGCATCTTTTGAATTAGAGAATCATACTCAGATTCTGATAATCACAGATTCATCAACGAAAGAGTATTAGAGTCATGTGCAGTAGATGATCTAGCAGTATCAGACAAATAACCAGCTCGAAGAGGACAAAAAGCTTTGTTATACAACTCCTAACATTGGTCAATAGTGTGATTAGGTCGATTGCAATGAGCACTTTTTGTTAGACATGTTTTGAGTTAGGAGGGAAAACTTGAGTTTCCCTCTTATTTGCTTTTGAGTTTAGTCTCACATTGGATAGTAGATGGGAAATTGCGTAGTATATATACCAACTCCTCTCATACCTATTGTTATGAGTGTTGGGCCATGGGCCACATCCCTACACGCGCGCATACGCCGAACCAAACCGTGCCGGGTTAGGTTCGGGTGGCGCGCGCTCAAGACCTGCGGACACGAATGCAGTTCAATTCAGGGGCTTGTTAGACCTGCTACATTTTTTTAGCTTTTTATCTTTTATTTTTATTTAAAATTCTGTTGAGATTTTTCGGGTAGAGTTGGACCCGTTCAAGAGAATGAGATCTGCACGTTGCAACCACTCGCGCATGATCACAAATTCTCCTATGATGTTACAAACTGAAAGATCTGCAGAGGGTTATAAATACCCTATCTCTGTACGTATCTTTTACATGAAACAGAAATCGATCTGCTCTCTTTCTCCCATAAATTTCTTACATATTCTGCTGAAAAAACTGTGTTCTTGTGATCGGATTTTGGTGCTTTCTCAACGCTATTTTTTCACTTACGTGCAACGAATCTCCGTCTGAGCAGAGGCCTGACTCATCGTCATGAGTTGGATGCTAGTGTACTACGGGGGAGTTTTTACCGCTAGGAGAGGTCATTTTTTAACGTCCGGATGAGAGATCGGCCATCTTTTTTTTAGGGCTGTGCGTCTGTACGACTACGTCACTCCAGGCCAGCCTTTTATTTTCTTTTAATTCTTTATTTTAGTTGAATGTTTAGGGCAAGTAGTTTATTAGTTTTTAAAGATTTATATTTGTTGCATATTTTAATCCAGTTAAATTTCCTACAGTCTAGAAGAAAGATTTTTGATAATGCATGCAATTAATTTAGAGAATTATTTCATGCAATATAATTACTTGTCTGTTTCATGCAATTGATAGTTTTCATGCAAGTAAAAAATTGTCCCTGCAAGTAAAGATAATAATTTAAAACAAAAAAAAAATCTTAAAAGGGAAAATTTGATTTCTTACAATTTATCCATTACAAATTCTTACCAAAGTAGTTAAAGGATCAATTTTTTTATCCTTAAAGTTTTCATAAAAGAGAGAAAGAAAGGAGTGTGTATAAATATAAAGGGGTTGTTGATTATTACAAGTTTGCCATCCCCATTAAATGAGAGCTGCGTCTCTTAAAAAAAAAGACCCGCGTCTCATAAATTGAAAACCCGCGTCTGGCAATTGCCCAGACGCGATGATGAAATCTGCGTTCAGAGAAAACGCGAGATCGCGTTTAACAGAAAGGACAAAAGTCATGTTCGAGCTGCGATCGGAGCGAGTTGATTTCTGTTGTCTTCTCGCCGATAGCCTCGTACAAGGAGACGTCTTCTTTCGCCTTCTTCATCTCCAGCCTAGTCAGGGCCCTCAGTCAGCTCGAGCTTCTCCTTTGCAGGCACTTCACAACCTCGGATAGTTCCTCCACCTGTTGACTAGCTCCTCCGACCTCCTGATTTGCCTGGAAAGTCAAATCTCGAGGTTGCTGACTTTGGATTGATGGCATGTCAACTCGCGGTCTAGTTGCAAGATTCCTATGAACTATGTAGAGTCTAGTCAAGGAGGAAGAACACAAGATTCTTCCTCCTTCAGAGTGGTAATTTGGATACCGACGAGGTCTTAGATTTCTTTGATATCAGACTCAGCTATGAGAATAAGAACGGGCCTGAGATGTTTATTAGAGTAAAAATTTACTGCAAAAGAAGATTAAGTAGCTCTTTCTCTGATTTTTTTACTGTTCATGATGAACAATACCCATGGTACTGTTCACATAAATTTTTTGAGATGAAGGCAAGAAAAGTGAGGGTTAGGGATTTTTAAAAAGAAGAGGCTAGGGTAGAATTTTTGCTCTGATACATTGTTGAGGTGAGGAAGATGAAGAGAAGATCATATACCGGGTGTGGTCGTTTATTTATAGAGAAAAGAAATATATATCCTAATAGGAATAGGAGAATGCACAATGTCCTACTTGGAGTAGGAGAATTCAAAATAAAGAAAATAAAGATCATATTTCTACTATAATAATGAATCCTATTTCTATTCTAATAGTATCTATCAAAGTTATTAGGTAGTATTAATATGTATTGGCTTACCTATCTTTTACATCACTACATCACATTCATGTGGATTTTAAAAGTGCACATGTACCAACAGTTAACTGCAGGATTATGTATGATCTATGTTGCACGGACACGATAGTGTTGAAAACACGTGGATACGTGATAAATTCTTAAAAATACACACGACACGCGTGTCGGACACAACACGACTTTATGATAGAAGTGTCTGTTCTAGATAGTGTATGATGTTAGGCAGTTATTACACTTTTAATTATTAGGTAATGTTACTATGGTGTGTATATATATTTGGCTTATGCCTGACAGAAACCTTGAATGGTACAAAGAGTCACCACCAATTGTACCTTGAATGCTATATATTTGGATCCTGCATATTAGGAAAAAGGCCGTGGAATGAAACCTGAAATGGCATCAAGCAGGGCACACGCCTTGTTTACATGACATGGTTTAATCAAATTTAGCCCGGAGGCAACCGGCCAAGATTCCTATGAACTATGTAGAGTCTAGTCAAGGAGGAAGAACACAAGATTCATTTAATTGGCTTAGTACACATGCATTCTAGTTATGCGTGCTCACTTCCACAGTCTGTTGGACTTCATTTGAATGATCAGGTGAGGCTAGGGTAGAATTTTTGCTCCGATACATTGTTGAGGTGAGGAAGATGAAGAAAAGATCATATACCGGGTGTGGTCGTTTATTTATAGAGAAAAGAAATACATATCCTAATAGGAATAGGAGAATGCACAATGTCCTACTTGGAGTAGGAGAATTCAAAATAAAGAAAATAAAGATCATATTTCTACTATAATAATGAATCCTATTTCTATTCTAATAGTATCTATCAAAGTTATTAGTTAGTATTAATATGTATTGGCTTACCTATCTTTTACATCACTACATCACATTCATGTGGATTTTAAAAGTGCACATGTACCAACAGTTAACTGCAGGATTATGTATGATCTATGTTGCACGGACACGATAGTGTTGAAAACACGTGGATACGTGACAAATTCTTAAAAATACACACGACACGCGTGTCGGACACAACACGACTCTATGATAGAAGTGTCTGTTCTAGATAGTGTATGATGTTAGGCAGTTATTACACTTTTAATTATTAGGTAATGTTACTATGGTGTGTGTATATATTTGGCTTATGCCTGACAGAAACCTTGAATGGTACAAAGAGTCACCACCAATCGTACCTTGAATGCTATATATTTGGATCCTGCATATTAGGAAAAAGGCCGTGGAATGAAACCTGAAATGGCATCAAGCAGGGCACACACCTTGTTTACGTGACATGGTTTAATCTAATTTAGCCCGGAGGCAACCGGCCAAGATTCCTATGAACTATGTAGAGTCTAGTCAAGGAGGAAGAACACAAGATTCATTTAATTGGCTTAGTACACATGCATTCTAGTTATGCGTGCTCACTTCCACAGTCTGTTGGACTTCATTTGAATGATCAGTTCATTTTTTTTTTTTTCTTGAAATTACCTTCTACGTAAGGCTGCTCATTTAATTGGAAGCTTAAATCACATCAGTAATCTCAAATGACCTCATTTACTAAGCTTTTGTATATTTGAATTTTCAGAAAAATGATATTACACGAGAAATTGTGTGTTATCTTCTCTTGCATTTTACCATTTCTCCTGACTATATCAGGTGAAGGAAAGCGAATCCTATCCACTAGTCAGTGCTGAAGATGGTGCAACTGTAGCTGCAGATAGTGTCGCTGCGCAAGCCCCTGCATGGAACTCCAACAAAGATCTGAATGCATGAAATCTAACTGTTCATTACAAAACCAGAAATCTAGTTTCAGCAGGTTCACGCTCTCAAACTCAAAGGCAACTGTATGGAAACGGCCCACATTTGTTTGAGGCAACGGCAACCACACTGTATCTTTGCATACCCCAATTCATAGTATCAAAATTATACATGTTGTTTCCAATTTAAATTGGTGGATTTGATAATGTGATTAGCAAGTGTATTGATCGCTGTTCAGGTTTATATCGCTGTTATAACACTGGAAAAATGAAATCCGCAAAAATACTCTTCTCAAAGCGAAGTTTTTAGGGGTCTTTCACTATTATGCATTTTGTTTCTCAACTGAAGTGATGCACGGATCAAAATCTTATCCAGGTCTACAAACTGTCTGTTCTTTTTGTATAACCCTTATTCTGATAATTTTTGTATATAACTGCATATGCTAAGAGCTACGCGCGCGCGCGCACACTGTACTACTAAACACCAGGCCTAAAAAAAGACTGCATTCCTACTAGGGCAGCTTCCCTGAGGCTGTCATCAGAAGTCTGGCTTCCAGCTCATCCTGGTGCCCTCCAGCCTCGCTT
>JAVJIF010032490.1:0-272885 GCA_038442645.1 Agave tequilana | reverse complement strand
AATCTTTAACATGAGAAGTGTGCTTTTGGAAAACTTTTCTTCAAGCTTCTTGTGTTTTAAAAGCACAATCTTTCAAAATCTTTTCAAAATCAACCATTTTGGTTCTTAAGGAAGAAATTTCTTTATTATCAACAATAGGGGTTTTACCCTTACAAGAAATCTTATAAGCGTCAAATTCATTTGAATTGAAACAAGATTGAAGAAAGATCATCTTTTCTTTTGAAACCAAGCAAGTTGATTTTTAAGAAAGCAACTTCTTTTTGTAATTTAAAGCATTCCATTTTCTTGTTATCATAAGTTTCAGAAAGCTCTACAAAAGCATGAACTAGAACTTCCTTACTCAAATCATCATCATCATCATCAAGGGATTGAGGGGTTACCTTAGGTGTGTTTGCCATGAAACACATATTAGCTTGATCCACCTCCTCTTCGGACTCGCTTTCCGAATCCATGTGCTTTGTAGGCTTTCTTCTCCTCCGGTTTCTTTGGCTTGAAGGAGGAAGTCATCTTCTTCTTGAACTCCGGACAATCCGCCATGATGTGTCCGGGTTTGCGGCAATTATAGCAAATGATCTTCCGCTCCTCTTTACCTTCGAATCTCTCCGGAAGTTGAACTTGTTCTTTCGGTACAACCTCTTGACATTCCGCACAAGTAGAGTTAGCTCCTCATCTTCTTCTTCGTCTTCATCATCGTCATCATTGGTGGATGAAGTCTTGAAGGCTATGAATTTCTTCTTTGAAGTAGTGGCTTTCTCTCTTGGCCTTCTTCTCCATCTCATGGGTCTTTAAGTTCCCAATGAGACTAATGATGTCCATCTCATCCTTATCATTCAACTTCTTAAGGTGGTGGCCTTGATCTCCCATGAAGAAGAAGAGCCCGTATCACTTGGCGCACCTTTTGATCGTGGAGATGACGTCACCTAATGAGAAAGACCATTTGTAATTTTTAGTGAAACGAGTAATCATACAATCAATGGATTCATCATCAAGCATTTTAAATGATTCATATTGAGACCTCAAGAGATCTATCTTAGCTCTCTTGACTTGTGAAGTCCCTTCATGTGGACCAACAAGTGTTGCAAATCTCATAGGCGGATTGGCAATGAATTACCCGTGTAAGGTCATCCTCATTCAAGGCGGTAATAGGGAGTTTTGCTTTGGATTTGGAGTTAGCTCATATCTCTAAAGTTGAAGTCGGTCCAAGTGCTCTCATCACTATCGGGTGCTACATAGGGTTTGGTCAAAGACTTGGCCACTAAGCTACCCAAATATTGCAAAAATATAGTCATCCTAACCTTCCAAATGGGAAATTTAGGCCATCAAATTTAGGTGGGGATTTAATGTTGTCGGCCATGTTTACTAGTGATGAATGAATGAAATGAAAATGTTGATTAGCAATATTTAAGGATCTCTCTATGGATGTTAAGCCAAACCTAGAGTCCAAGCTCTGATACCATTGAAAAGTCACCTAGAGGGGGGGGGGTGAATAGGTGACAATGCTAATCAAGGGGCAAAATAAAAATTTAAAGCTACAACAATCACAAGATGAATGCAAGCAAGTAAGTATGACAATGAATATGATGAGCAAGTAATAAGTGCAAGCAAAATAGAGTAAGGATTGCAAGAATGTAAACCAATCGCAAACACAAGGATATGTTATCGAGGTTCGAGCACCCAGCTCTACTCCCGCCTTCCCCAGAAGGATTCTAGCTACTTCCACTATCACAAAGAACAATTACAATGGAGTACCCAACTCCTACAATCTCAAGAACAAGTAATTATCTGGTAGTCAAAGACCACAAACTCTCTCTTTCAAAATCTCTTCCTTACAAAGGTCCTTGAGTAGAATTGAAGCTCTTTTGTGTAAGGAAAAGAAATTGAAATCAGAGAAAACTTTTGAAAACCCTTCAGAAATTGAGAGAATTTAGCACAAAAACCAAGAACTTTGAAAGCCTTAAACTTTTGAATTTTAGCAATAATAGTTGTTGTTGTAACCAATCTCTCCCAAACACCCCTATTTATAGGAGAGGGCTAGGGTTTAGGGACAAAACATAATTACTGAAGTTTAGGAGGTAATTAGATCAAAATATATCTTTAAACGAATTTTTAAGCACAAAAGACAAAATAAACAGCTCTTAAAAATCTGCCCGTTACTGTTCAACGGCTACATCGGTCGACCGGGCGGTCGACCGGTAGTACAAATTCCGACCGTTACAGGCTATCGGTCGACCGACCCGGTCGACTGATACAAACTGTGACTCAAAAATAAACATCGGTCGACTGCCCCGGTCGACCGACAGACATGCACACGGATACGTGCATTCTGCCAGGACCTCGGTCGACTGATCCGGTCGACCGGACCAGCCTGACATAGACTCGGTCGACTGTCGGTAGACTGCCGGTCGACCGGATCAGGTCAGAAAACGAAATAAAGACAGAATTTTGAGAAGAATAAATATTTTTAACAAAACTATTTTAAACAGGAATTCAGTATGTACATAAAAAGAAATTTGTAGAAGAAAGATTTGTACTAAAATATTTGTATATTTTATAGGAAATAAACTAAGAAATAGTATATGCGCAAAAACGTGTGTGATTGAGCTTCAAACCTATCCACTATTCTTTAACATACTATAAACTGAAAAACAAAATACATGAAGACTTCTTGAGCTATCTTCAAGTCTTTGAGCCATCCAATGCCTTGCTAGTGCCTTCTCTTCTATGATCCTTCCTTGATGTGCAATTTGCCTTCCTTGCTTGGTGGAACTTAGAAGTTCTTGCAATAGCTAAGCAAATGGTCTCTAAACATGGTACAAGACCTGAAACTCATCTTAGCAAACTTGTTAGTACAAATAGCACTAATTTGGTTTGTCATCATCAAAACAAAAAACAATTGGAGAGTGTAACCTCTTTGGGCTAACAGTCTGTACATAACAAAGTTATGAAATTTTCAAACAAGAACACAGCGAAAAATCGACAAACAGATGGTGGGCACTCTCCTAAAATCCAAATCAAAGATAACACTGGTATCCTAGGGCAAAGAGATTGGGAATACCCATATAAGAAAATATAATCTTTTTAATAAAATCTGAGTCAAGTTTACGAGATAGAAACAACTTAGATTACAACTAAAAGGGGATGAATCCTAAGAGAAAAGCACAACTTTCGTTTTTAATTACAATGAGGAAGTAATGAACTGAAAGTATAAAAATCAAAATATCATCATGAGGGCCACCTACAAAGATTGAAGGAAAGCTTATACCTTATTCTGTGTCATTAGAGTTTGAGGAGAAGATAGCCCAAAGCTTGAAAGATGGTTCTCAGACTTGTAATTGATAATATAACTTGCGAAAAACCCGAACTTCAGTGGAGGCGCCTGCCCTACTCGCCCCCATTGTAGGTATGCAACTGAGAACGATGGGAAGGATCAGTTTCGACTCGAACGAGCAGGAGGATGATGTCAAGCAAGAGGACGAAGCAAGATTCCTCCAACGATGGCTTGGGTTTCGAATTTTTTTTTCCTGAGTTGCAGTGGGAGAGAAAGAAGAGGAATGGTTTTTTTTTTGTTTACTATGCAAGTAACGGAGAGAGAACGGGGTAATTGGGTGGCTATCCAACTTCCTCCGAATCTTGAAGCAGCCGGGATCAGACGACTCATCTCGCATTGGACCATCACATGGTCCAACGCGAGAAGGAGCCAACCCCAACCCATGAATTGAATCCCATATATGCATGTGAAAATTGTAAATTTAATACATACGATAATGGGTTGATTGGCCAGACACCAAAATTTGGTTAATAATCTTTAATTTGTATTGATGAGAATTGGTGGCACGTAGTGACAGACGAAGCATGAATAGGAATATAAAACTCATTGTATAGTGATAGATTTGATTATAATTAATGTAGGATCTATAACAAGCAACACAAACACTAGAGGGGGGGTGAATAGTGTTTATAAATTTTAAATAAAACTACTTGCAGGAAAGTAAAAATTCACAGAATAAAACTCAGAAAATGCAAACGTAAAGATAAGTGATATTATCCTGGTTCGGTCCTTGTGACCTACATCCAGTCCTCAAGCAATCCGTGAGATTTTCTTTTCCTGATTTGGATACACCCAAAACTAACACCTGTACACCACTTGACAAAACACTCTTTGCTAAATGTATACAACTCCTCTTACACTAAGAAGACAACAACACCTTCTACAACTTCTCTCACACCAAGAAGACGCTCTTATATAATACTTCTCTTTGAGTGATTACAATTAATCCTATAAGCCTTGAATCTATATATGATTATGGACAAAGTCTCTTATAGGCGGACTTTCAGAATTCTTCACAATGGAGTAGGAATTGTGTGAAGAACAAAAATAGAAGCAAGTTTCAGAAAAACAGTACTATTAACTTATCTAAAAATCCAATTCATCATTCACATACAAAGCATATTGATATTAGATATCATTTTTTACATGATCATACTTTAAAAGGTGATATTTCTCTAAATTTTATATCAACTGATAATTAAATTGCAGATATTTTTACAAACCTCTTAAAGAAGATATTTTTATGAGATTTCGAAGAGATTTGGGTATTTGCAATATTTTCGATCTTTAAATATTTTTTCAGAATATTTTAAGACATTTTTTCAATTATTAGTTGACTTATCAAAGTCTATGGTCGACTTGATAAGTTACGAATTGACTTAACAGTGTACCAGTCAACTAATTACATCAAATAGAAACATGAGTATTTTGAGCTATTAAGAGCTAGTCGACTATATCGACCAACTAGTCGACTAAACGGTGGATTAGTCGACTAGTCAAAAACACAAGTCGACTAACCCTGTGAAAATCTGTATTCTGTGATTGGATATTTTACGTTCGAACCCGATCCATATTATTAAATTTGGATCTGATCTCTCTCTATTTCGATTCTAACCATTGATCTGGTATTTACTTCTCTTTTCTACTCTTTCCCTCATAAAAACCCTTGTTTTGCCCTTGGTTCCTCTCTCCAGCCACAAGGAAGTCGACTACAGTCTTCAGCACAGCAGTAGAGAACCCTTTCCCTTTACCTTCAATTTCTTGGTAATTCATTCCAATCTCTATAGTATACTTCCAATTCCTGCTTTCTCTACCTTTAATTTCAGTTCTAATCATGTCTAGGTCTAAGAAATCCAAATTTACACCATCTTCTTCCTCATCTCAAACTGATTTTAGGACTTTTCTTAAAAATCTTGCCCTAGAAGATGATTTCTTCAGAATTTCTTCATTAGAAATCTTACATGGTAGATTTGTTAAGTATGAAGGCTTTAATGACTATGATATTGTCTCTTACCTTCAAAATTGTGGTCTTTATACTATGTTTTCTACGGAATCAAGACAAGGATATTATCCCTTGTTAATCCACCTATTTTATACAAACTTAACCTATGAGACAATGATGATAATGTTCACATCTATTCTCTGGTTAAAGGTATGAATATCAAGTTATCCCCAAAATCCTTAGGTCGTATTCTTTCTATTCCATATCACGGCCTATCTATTAATGACATTGATATGGATGATGCTGAGGTCTTATCAAATATGTTTCTTTCAGATCAAGACTACCAATGTCTAATAATAAATTGAAACCTATTCCTCGTCTGATTGGTCTATCCTTGCCTATAACATATGCCAAAAATAGGGAGTTATAACTATTATTCTCGTGATTTAGTTACGTGTGTCTATGCCATCATGGCTGGACTAGAAGTGAACTAGGAAAAGATAATCTTTGATACTTTTATTTAAACCATACTTCCTTCTTATCATATGGAGCCTTTATCATATGTATTTCAGAAATTTCACATAGATCTTGCTTTCGAAACGAGTGTTATTAAAGTTTCGAGCCTTTTGATCGTATTGTACTTCATCGTATGAAACTCATGACTTTTCTCACCCTCCACCACAACCTCAACATCCACCCTCTCATCCTCTAAAAAGTTCAACTCAGGTTCCTTCCTCCTCCACTTAACCTCTGTTCACTGAACCTCCTTCCTCTCAACCACCTCCTTCCATCCCGATGCTTTCTACAACTCTACCTCTGCTGAAATCATGACTCTACAATCCCAACAACAATCTATGATGGACTCTCAGAATGCATTGCTCTCAAGTCAATTTTTACTGATGGAAAATTTTATGAGTATGCAACTGAAGATGGAGTCATTTGAAATAATTCAAAAGGAAATTCTGGATCTCCTCAAGAGCAGTTTTCCACCACCATCTCCTCCGGATCCGACATTTGATGCATATGGAGTTGGCTTTGCTTTTTGTGCTTTTTGGAGTTTCTTGCATTTTATTATGACTTATGACTCTTGTAGTTTTCTATTGTACTACTTGATCTTTTCTGTTTGTTCAAAAAACGCTAATTGTTAATGTGTCTCTTTATGATCTATGCTATTCTCTTTTTGTTAATGACAAAGGGGGAGAAAGTTTGTGTTATATCTCTGTGCTATATATGTGCTGTGATATGTGTGTTGTGATATGCTTCAAGATATATGGATATATGGCAAATGGATATATGATATATATGGCAATGTTGCAATATTTTATGACTCATGCAGGGGAGAACAAGAACACTTGTTATATATCTATGTGTTATAACCTGTTCACTACAGGGGGAGTTTCTCTGTAGGGAGTTTTCATGCACAGGTTGTCATCATCAAAAGGGGGAGAATGTAGAAGCCTACATATTGAAAGATTTTGATGATGGATAACAAAGTGATACAGATGCATTTGGAGCTCTATCTCAAGCGTTTATACAGAGTTCTGGTTGCTCAAACTCATATGAAGCATTTAATAATTTTTGTGTATTTTTAGAATTTTTGTTAAAAGCCTTGATCACACATACAATAGTCATATAGTTGACTTATACTCAACTATAGTCGACTAACCTATCACCTAGTCGACTTGCTCCATTATACAGTCGACTAAGGCCTTCCATAAAAAATATTTTGCTCTCTGTTTGATATCTGTTTAGCAGCATTAGTCGACTTACCTCTTAAGCCTAGTCGACTAACCCATTCTAAGTCGACTAATCTTGTTCTGCTGGTCGACTAATTGCAGTTTTCAAAAACTTGCTATCTGTATCAGTCTTGATATAGTTAACTTGCCTCCTATATTTGTCGACTAACCATGGCAAAAATTGTTCTTCTAGTCGACTAACCTCCATACCCTAGTTGACTAATAGTGGTTTCTGACTGTTAAACAGTTACTGATTTCTGGTGTTTTTTCTAACGTTTTAAATTTCAAATTTGAATTGATAACTTCCCTAACTTATTGGCCCAGAGGCCCTTCACTCTAGTTTTGATGATGATTAACTCATGTAGTTATAGTTTACTAATAATCTTGTGATATTTAGTTTCAGATATTTGATCAAGATATTAGTAGGTGATTAGCTTCAATAGGTGTTTTGGAGCTTTCATATGTTGATTCAAGAGCTCACGCATCAAGATCGCATCTAGTACTCGGTTGGAGTCAAGCTCGTTGGATCGTGTTTGGATCGAGTTTCTTGGAGAAGAAGTTCTACAAGAAGACCTCGGTATTGTGTTTAGTTTAGTATGTTTAGATCATTGTAAAGATTAGATAGTATTGATATGCTCAAGTTCACATACACACAAAAGTTTAAATTTATTTGGTTTTGATTTTTTGATTTAACCAATTTTAGATTTCTAGTCAAAAAATAGATATAGATCTTTATATGTATATTGAATTTTATCCATATACAATATGCTTCAAAGTTATTTCAATATCATGTTTTTGTATTTACATAAGTTTTGGAGAAAACAGTTTTCCATTTCAAAAATTCAAAGTTTGAAAAATATAGTTTTTGTATTTAAGTTAAATTTCAATATCACAAAAATAGTTCAAATAGTTTGTAATATGTGTTGAATTTTAGTCACACATATTTGTATTTCAAAGATAATAAAAGAACTTATTTTTGTGAAATTTATGTTATTTTATGGGATTTATTTGAACTTAAAAAGACAAGTTTTTCTATCCTATAAATCCCAGCCCAGACACATTGGCGGTCGACCGGACCGGTGGTCAGTCGACTGGCACGGTCGACCGATGTGTACGAGGACGTGCACATGGCCAGCCCACTTGGCCGGTCGACCGCGCGGTCGACCGACTGAGAGCAGCCCACTCTCGGGTGGGGGTCAGTCGACCAGGCGGTCGACCGTTGGCTAGGCACGGTCGACCGGGCGGTCGAATACAGGCACAATAGTTAGAAAATTGACCGTTGGCCGGTCGACTGGAAGGGTATTTTTGCCCTTTCTTGCTGCCAACGGGCAGAATTTTTTGTGGGCTACAAAAACCCACCTCTTTGAGCTGTTTGAGCCAACAATTTTAAGAGCAAAAATTTCTATTCTTCAAGTATTTTTCAGCAAGAGTTTTTGGGGTTTAAAAGTTTTATTTATATTTATTTTTAAAGTGTTAGAATTTAAAAAAAATAGAGTCTTTTGGGAATTAGTTTTTGATCTAAATTTCAATATTTATTTGAAGATTTTCCCAAGTGCTTTTCTTTGTTCAAAACACTTTAATTTCTCACACTTGAGCTATCTATCTATCCTATCTATTAGGATCAATTTTGTGGAAAATTGTTTATGGTTGTTGATCCCACCAATAGTTATAAACCCTCCTTACTTTGTGATATCCCTCTAGTAGAGGTGATTGTATTGTTATCCCTCTAGTGAGAGGTGATTGTGAAGGTTGTGTTGGTATCCCTCTTAGTGAAGAGGTGATTATTGGAGTTGTGACTTTGAGCCTTATCCCTCTTGTGTGAGGTTGATAGTTGTTTGGCTAAGTGTCCATCCCTGTAAGTGTAGAGGTGATTTGTGTAGTACCGTACCTCTTGTGTAGAGGTTGTATTGTTGGAGAGAAAAGTTATATACTCCCGGTTTGTATTACCCAAATCTTCAGTGGAGGTTCTCTATGTGGGAAGTCCTGTGTGGATGATATAGTGGACATCCTTTTGTGTGAAGGCGGGGACGTAGAGCAGTGGCTCGAAGCTCAAAACATATCTTGTTGTTAGCGATTGATCCACTATCTCTTAACTCTCTCTCTCTCTCTTATATTGTGCATTTCATCATATTGTTCATATCTATGCTTGGGTTGTTTGTGTGCTATACTTGTGTTAAACCAAGAGAGCTTATTGTTGCACCTCAACTCTTATTCAGAGGAATCAAGAGGAGTTAGTACAGAGCCCTTCACCGGAAATTCGGCTACACTCTTTAGTTACACTAAGTGTTGCATTTAGTTTTTAAATTTCACATTATTTGTCATTAGATTAGCCATGCACCTATTCACCCCCTCTAGGTGTACTTTCAATTGGTATCAGAGCCTACGCTCTTGATATTACTAGGAGTGAGATCTTAGCTAGCTAATCTAGTATTTGTATTTGCACACATACTTGTTTACACACACTCACAGATTACCTTGCACCTCACATATTTGATGTTTCTAACATCAATATGTGGAAGCATAGGATGAGTATGTACCTAAAAACCTTAAGATTGCATGTTTTCCTTGCTGCTACCAAGAAATCTTATCTTGGTAATAGCAAGCATGTAGAGACCAATGCACAAGCCCTTGAGGTACTTGAAGCACTTTAAGTAAAGAATATTTGTCTATGGTTTCTCATTGTGATTTCACTTTTATGTGGAACACTTTGACCTCTCCCGTGCTACAAATGACGAAATATGTGGAGGAGGCTAGTGGAGGAGAATCCGAACAATAGTGCTACATGGTCTAAGGGAATGACTCCCTTGAGATACAATCGAAAACTCAACTAGATGATAGTGCTAGTTCTTCCGGCGATGATCATATTGATGCTGATGCTTTAAATGAAGAACTATCTATTATTTGTGAAAAATTATTAGAAAAATACCAATTCTTAAAATGAAAGCTTTGCATTAAAATAAGAAAATAAAAATTTGTCTTCTAAACTTGATACTGTTTTGCAAGAGAGGGATGAGATTTCAAATGAAAGGGACTCTTTGAAATCCCAACTTGAACTTGCCCTAAAATAAAATGAAATGTGAAAAATAAAAATGATTGTGAAAATGCTTTGAAGAAAAATGAAGTTCTATCTTCAAAACTTGATTTTGTGCTAAAAGAAAATGAATCTTTGAAAAAGAAAATTATTTCTATTTCAAAGGAATTGGAATTGGTTACCAAGAAAAATATTTCTTTGAAAAATGATTTAGATTCTCATGTTTTCCATGCTAGTTTAGCTTCACCATCTAGTGTAACCATAACATGCTCCACCTCTTCTTCTATCATTGCAAATGATATAAATATTTTAAAGAAGAATATTGATTATTTGGGCTCCACATTGAGCCAATGTGTCATGAACCACACACGGTTGGAATCCATGTTTCATAAGAAACATGCTCCTCCTATGCATGTACACAAATCACGGCATACACATGCTCCTCATGTTCATACACATAACACTATCTATGCTCATGTGTACACTTGTACACATTGTGAACGTACTGGCCACCTTGCAAAAATTTGTTTTGATAGGATACATAATGTCAATTTTACAAACAAATTTGTTTGGGTTAGAAAGGTGCTAACCCCCATGGACCCAATAGAGTATGGGTACCAAAATCTACCCCTATTGTATTTGATGTAGGTGTTGGCTCTCACATGACGTGAGAGGCATTGGTGCCTTGAGGTGAATGCGTTCCGAGCTAAACAGTGAAAATTTTAGATGCATCACTTTCAAGGGGAGTTTGGTAGGAGGACCACCATGGTTTGGAGATATATAGATGTACCCTCTTGGTTTTAGTAACTATTTCTTACTCCCATTTATGATTACATGCTTTTAGATTATTGATTTTTTAGCATATCATGTTTTAATAATTATTATGTTTAATACCACATTAATTAGACTAGTGATATGCATATGTAGTCTTTGAGAAACACCCATGTTTATATGGACTTATATTTAGTGTTTTCACTTTAATTTAACTATTGTGCATATCCTTGTTCTAAGACATTTGCATTCATATAATGATCATATTGGTTTATATTTTGTTTTTATACTTCATAGTTTGATTGCATGTTTAAATGTAACTTTCATTAAAACTTGTGTATATACTTATACAACTAGTGGGCCACAAATTAACTATTATATGTTTGTACTTAAATTGCTCATTTTTACCTATTAGATGTGCTAGTATAGTCTAGTTTTGATGATTCATGCATTTCAAACTTGTATTCCCATTTTGTACATGCTTTCTCTTCATGTATATATTAAATTGTTTAAAACTTTAGATATACATGTATACCCATGAGTCATTTGCTTTTCATGCAAATTTTTATTATGGACTCAGTTGTGTTTAGGGATGTGTATGTATACGTTAGTTTTAGACAATACATACATATGCCTTAGAGTTAGTAATATTTTGTGAAAATTAAATTTTCATATTTTTCATGTTTATAAAGGAATTTCATATTGAGCTAAATTGCCTATTCCCGTGATTTCATTCGCTACATAATTTTTACACTCACATTATTCTTATTTACTCATGATTTTTTTCATGAGTCTCATATATATGCTTTATAGACCTTGAGTGTTGATGATCGTGTGACTTATATGTTTTTCATAGAAAATATTCATGTTTTATTCCTTACTTGAAGGATTTCATACTAGTTTTCAAGATTATCATAAAACTAGTTGTGTATTTCTTCATTTTGGAAGAGTTTTCAAACTTGTCAAAATTATTTTCAAATCCTATTTTGAAAACCCCTTCCATCAACGGGCGGACGGATGGGCGACCATGTCCTGTGAGCCAAATTGATAATCTTTTTAACATGTGCATGAAAGGGAGGTATATATGAGTTATACACTTGATCCCCATCATATTTTCAATTGGTATCTCTATTGATATTTTCATATTTATATACTCATATTTTGTTTTTCTATATATGTATGCTTCAAATTTCAAATAATATCAATTTCGATTGGTATTTATATTTTCATACAATATATGTGATTGATTGTGCTTATTATATTTTTACATCTTAAAGTACAAATTATATTTATGCTAAGCATGATTTACTCCTTAATATCAATTATTCTTCAATTGGTATCTTATACAAGCTTATGCATTATTTTTATTGGTATTTCATAAAGGGGGAGAAAATTCATGTTTTATCTTTCAAATTGGTATCTTTCAATAGATTTCATTTTCAATTGATATCTTACTCCCATTCTTTATGATGAAAAATACTTTGTTTTGATATATGCTAATATTTTTAATATTAGTATCATGTTTCATTTTACATTGATATCTATATTGATATGAGTTATGCTTACCTAAATCAGTTTGGTTTTTACTTTCAATTGGTATCAAAAACTTACAAGATATTTTTTTGGTATCAAGTTACTTTAAAATTGATTGTTACTTTCAATTGGTATCAAGATTTCCTATATATATATCTTTAAATTGGTATCAAAAATATACAATGTGTCATTTTCTATTGGTATCAAAATTTATAAGATTTTTTTAAATTGGTATCAAGATATTTTCACATTGGTATCTTTTAGTATCTCAAAATTTTTGTTTACTTTCAATTGGTATCGTCAAAATGTTCTGTTTATTTTCAATTGGTATTATGATGTTTCAATGTATATCTTCATCCTACATTGATATAGTTGTCAATTAGTATCATCATGTTTTGATTTGTATTGGTTATATGCAAGGGAAGTTTAACATCTTCTCTTTATATAGATCCATGTTAAGTATACTTCATATTGACGTGATTGACCTTTCCTTGGTATGTAGTACACGCGTGCAGTAGGAGCTTCACATCTCCTTTTATACATTGCATATTATGTTTTATGTGGTTAGGGTTTAGTCATCTCTTTTCATATAAATGCATGTATGCAGGGAGAGTTAACTTAACGTCTCTCCTCTTCATGAATATATATCGCATATATGTCTCTTTATTGTTTGATTTGTTTTCACCCCTTTGTTGATGATTGACAAAAAGGGGGAGAGAAATTCGGAGAATGTTTTTGAGTTTATATGCATGTTTAGAAATGTTTTTGAGTTTATATGCATGTTTAGAAATTCGGAGAATAATTTTGAGTTTATATATATGTTTAGAAATTCGGAGAATGATTATGAGTTTATATGCATATTTACTTACAATTGATATCATATATGCATGTGTATTTTTACAATTGGTATCGAGCATATATGCTTTTGTTTATGCAAAAGGGGAGAAGCATTCTTCACTTATGCATGCTTATGTTGAGCATTCATTGCATATCTTTATGTTTATTGATATGCATGAGTTTAGGGGAGCTTTTATGAAGCTTAACTTTAATCCATGCATATATAACTCTATGAGTTTTATCATCATCAAAAAGGGAGATTGTTGGCCCAGAGGCCCTTCACTCTAGTTTTGATGATGATTAACTCATGTAGTTATAGTTTACTAATAATCTTGTGATATTTAGTTTTAGATATTTGATCAAGATATTAGTAGATGATCAGCTTCAACAAAGGTGTTTTGGAGCTGTCATATGTTGATTCAAGAGCTCGCGCATTAAGATCGCATCTAGTACTCGGTTGGAGTCAAGCTCGTTAGATCGTGTTTGGATCGAGTCTCTTGGAGAAGGAGTTCTACAAGAAGACCTCGGTATTGTGTTTAGTTTAGTATGTTTAGATCATTGTAAAGATTAGATAGTGTTGATATGCTCAAGTTCACATACACACAAGTTTAAAGTTTATTTGGTTTTGATTTTTCGGTTTAACCGATTTTGGATTTCTAGTCAAAAACATAGATATAGATCTTTATATGTATATTGGATTTTATTCATATACAATATGCTTCAAAGTTGTTTTCAATTTTATGTTTTTGTATTTACATAAGTTTGAAAAATATGATTTTTGTATTTAAGGCAAATTTCAATATCACAAAAATAGTTCAAATAGTTTGTAATATATGTTAAATTTTAGTCACACATATTTGTATTTCAAAGATAAAAAAAGAACTTATTTTTGTGAAATTTATGTGATTTTATGGGATTTATTTGAACTTAAAAAGATAAGTTTTTCTATCTTATAAATCCCAGACAAGACGCACTGGCGGTCGACCGGCCGGTCGACCGGAGCAGTGGTCGGTCAACCAGCAAGGTCAACTGATGTGCTCGAGGACGTGCACATGGCCAGCTCACTTGGCCAGTCGACCGCGCGGTCGACCGACTGAGAGCACTCCACTCTCGGGTGTGGGCCGGTCGATCGGACGGTCGACCGTTAGCTAGGCACGGTCGACCGGGCGATCGACCGCAGGCATAACGTGTTGCCCAAAGGCCTTCCACCCTAGTTTTGATGATGATTAACTCATGTAGTTATGTTTACTAATATTCTTGTGATTTTAAGTTTCAGATCATTAGCAAGATATTAGTTGGTGATTAGCTTCAACAAAAATGTTTAGAAGCTTTTCATGATGATTCCAGGGCCAAAGCTTCAAGATCACACATTGCCAAGCCCATGGATGGAGTTTTGGAGCAAGTCAACTTGAAGATGAAGATCATCAAGAAGACTTAGGTATCCATAGTTTAGTGTGTTTAGATCCATTTGTAAAGCTTAGTATAGTTGATATGCTCAAGTGTACAAACACACACGTTTTATGTTTTGGATTTGGTTTTCATGAATAGTAGATCAAAACAAGTTTACTTTATTTCTATGTATATTAGATATGTTCTAAATATACATACATGCTTTAAACTTACTAGACAAACTTATTTTGACTATCCTATTCATGTATTGAAAAATCAAGTTTGATAAAAATATAAGTTTTGTTTTTGATAAAATTTACAAGACTCAAAAATGAATTGATATGATTGATATATGTCTTGAAATTTTTATCACAAGTTTGTGTTTCAATACAAAATGTTAAAATAAGTTTTGTGGATTTTTAGAAGTGTTAAAAGATTTTTAGAAAAATATTTTACAGTGTTTTCTGACCCAAATTTTTGTTCCAGGCTTCAATCAGTAGACTAGTCAACCTGATCTAGTCGACTTGGGTGAAGTCGGTCGACCGGGCCGGTTGACCGACGTGCACAAATCTGTGCACGTTTGGAGTCACTGGGACGGTCGACCGGCCGGGTCGACCGGGCTGAGAGCAGTGCTCTCTGTTTGTTTGGGTCGACCGGGCCGGTCGACCGTGGTTGCCCAACGGTCATATTTTAGACCGTTGGCGGTCGACTGGGCCAGTCGACCGTCAGCCTGTCAGGCTGCCACATCAGCCTAACGGCTAGTTTTCTGATGGGCCTATAAAAACCCCATCTCTTTGGGTTTTTGGCTAAGGTTTTTACAAGAGAAAATTCCAGTTTTCTGAAGTGTTTAAAAGAGTTTTTAAAAGAGTTTTTGGGCTTTAAACTTCTCATCTTTATTGTTTGGGTTTTTGGAAAATCAAAGAAAACTAGGGTTTTGGGAGATTGTATTGATTTTCATTTTCTATCTTTTACATGAGATTTCCCAAGTAGTTTTTCTTTGTTGCTTGTTTCCAAAAACACCTAGTTTCCACACTTGAGCTATCACCTATCCTATTCTATTAGGATCATTTGTTTGTGGGAAAAAGAAAAGAAAGAGAGATTGTTTGAGGTTGTTGAGCCTCCAAATTGTAAACCCTTTTCTTTGTTGGGTGCTCCCTCTTAGGTAGAGGTTGAGGTTTGGTTTGCTCCCTCTTTGATAGAGGTGGAGATTGGTGTTTGCTCCCTCTTGGTGAGGTGGAGTTTGTTGTTGGTTTGTATCCCTCTAGTGTGAGGTGGATTGGTTGTTGTATTGGCTACGGGCCTACCCCTCGGTTGTGAGGAGGTTGTTTGAGAGAGGAGTTCGGTACTCCATTGTTGTAAAAATCCTTCTCGGTGAAGGTTCCCTCGGTGGGAGTCCTCGGTGGACGGTATAGTGGATTGGAAATCCTACATGGTGGTGTAGGCGGGGATGTAGAGCAAGGGTGCTCGAACCTAGTTTCTCTTTGTTGCTTGTTTCCAAAAACACCTAGTTTCCACACTTGAGCTATCACCTATCCTATTCTATTAGGATCATTTGTTTGTGGGAAAAAGAAAAGAAAGAGAGATTGTTTGAGGTTGTTGAGCCTCCAAATTGTAAACCCTTTTCTTTGTTGGGTGCTCCCTCTTAGGTAGAGGTTGAGGTTTGGTTTGCTCCCTCTTTGGTAGAGGTGGAGATTGGTGTTTGCTCCCTCTTGGTGAGGTGGAGTTTGTTGTTGGTTTGTATCCCTCTAGTGTGAGATGGATTGGTTGTTGTATTGGCTACGGGCCTACCCCTCGGTTGTGAGGAGGTTGTTTGAGAGAGGAGTTCGGTACTCCATTGTTGTAAAAATCCTTCTCGGTGAAGATTCCCTCGGTGGGAGTCCTTGGTGGACGGTATAGTGGATTGGAAATCCTACATGGTGGTGTAGGCGAGGATGTAGAGCAAGGGTGCTCGAACCTCGAAATATATCATTGTGTTTGCGTTTGATCCACTTGTCTCTAAACTCTCTCTCTTTACATTTGTACAAAGCATCATTTATCATTCATATTACTTGCTTGCATTTGTGTTGTGCCTTGCATATTTCATATTTCTATATCATCTTATATGCTTGGTTGTTTGTGTGTGCCTCACTTGTACTTAATCAACAAGAGCTTCACATAGCACCTCAACCCATTCAAGGGGAATCAAGAGGAGTTAGTCCAGAGCCCTTCACGGGAAATTCAGCTACACTTGTTGATTGTACTAAGTGTGTTTGCAAGATTTGCATTAGCTTCCGTATTTAGCGCACTTAGTTTTGCATTTAGTACTAGATTAGCACTTACACCTATTCACCCCCCTCTAGGTGTTTTTCACAACGGTCAGAAAATTGACTGTTGGTTGGTCGACCGGCTGGTCGACCGGAAGGGCATTTCTTGCCTTTCCTGTTGCCAGCGGGCAGAATTTTTGGTGAGCTATAAATACCCACCTCTTTGAGCTGTTTTAGCCAACAATTTCAAGAGCAAAAATTCCTATTCTTCAAGTGTTTTTCAACAAGAGTTTTTGGGTTTAAAAGTTTTATTTATATATATATTTAAAGTGTTGGAATTTTAAAGAAAATAAAGTCTTTTGGGAATTGATTTTTGATCTAAATTTCAATATCTATTTGGAGATTTTCCCAAGTGATTTTTTTTGTTCAAAACACTTTAATTTCTCACACTTGAGCTATCTATTTATCCTATCTATTAGGATCTATTTTGTGAAAAAATTGGTTTGTGGTTGTTGATACCACCAAGAGTTGTAAACCCTCCTTACTTTGTGATATCCCTCTAGTGAAAGGTGATTGTACTGTTATCCCTCTAGTGAGAGGTAATTGTGGAGGTTGTGTTGGTATCCCTCTTAGTGAAGAGGCGATTGTTGGAGTTGTGGCTTTGAGCCTTATCCCTCTTGTGTGAGATTGATAGTTGTTTGGCTAAGTGCCCATCCCTCTAAGTATAGAGGTGATTTGTGTAGTGCCTTGCCTCTTGTATAGAGGTTGTATTATTGGAGAGAGGAGTTGTGAACTCCCAATTTGGATTACCTAAATCCTCAGTGGAGTTTCACTGTGTGGGAAGTCTTGTGTGGACTATATAGTGGACATCCTTCTGTATGAAGGCGGGGACGTAGAGCAGTGGCTCGAACCTCGAAACATATCTTGTTGTTAGCGATTGATTCACTATCTCTTAACTCTCTCTTATATTATGCATTGCATTATATTGTTCATATCTATGCTTGGGTTTGTTTGTGTGCCATACTTGTGTTAAACCAAGAAAGCTTCATATAGCACCTCAACTCTTATTCAGAGGAATTAAGAGGAGTTAGTCTAGAGCCCTTCACCGGGAATTCAGCTACACTGTTTGGTTACACTAAGTGTATTGCATTTAGTTTTTAAGTTCCTCAATGTTTGTCATTAGATTAGCCATGCACCTATTCACCCCTTCTAGGTGTACTTTCATAACTGACTTTAGATTTCAACTATAAATAGGGATGCTGTCCTATGATCAATTCACCAATTCAAAACACAAGTTTTCTACCTAAAAACTCTGTTCAAAATTCCGTTTTTCTGAAAACGCTTATTGTTAATGTGTCTCTTTATGATCTATGCTATTTCTCTTTTTGTTAATGATAAGAGGGGAGAAAGTTTGTGTTATATCTCTATGCTATATATGTGCTGTGATATGTGTGTTGTGATATGCTTCAAGAAATATGGATATATGGCAAATGGATATATGATATATATGGCAATGTTGCAATATTCTATGACTCATGAAGTGAAGAATAAGAACACTTGTTATATATCTATTTGTTATAACTTGTTCACTGCAGGGGGCGTCTCTTGCATTTTATTATGATTTATGACTCTTATAGTTTTCTATTGTACTACTTGACATTTTCTGTTTTGTTCTGAAAACGCCGAAAAAACACCAGAAATCAGTAACTGTTTAACAGTAAGAAACAACTATTAGTCGACTAGGGTATAGAGGTTAGTCGACTAGAAGAATAATTTTTGCCATGGTTAGTCGACTAATATAGGAGGCAAGTCGACTATATCAAGACTGATACGGATAACAAGTTTCTAGAAACTGCAATTAGTCGACCAGCTAAACAAGATTAGTCGACTATAGAATGGATTAGTCGACTAGGGTCAAGAGGTAAGTCGACTAATACTGCTAAACAGATATCAAACAGAGAGCAGAATATTTTTTATGGAAGGCCTTAGTCAACTGTATAATGGAGCAAGTCGACTAGGTGATAGGTTAGTCGACTATAGTTGGATGTAAGTCGACTATATGACTATTGTGTGTGTGATCAAGGCTTTTAACAAAAATTCTAAAAATACACAAAAATAGTCAAATGTTTCATATGAGTATGAGCAACCAGAACTCTGTATAAACGCTTGAGATAGAGCTCCAAATGCATCTATATCACTTTGTTATCCATCATCAAAAATTTTCAATCTGTAGGCTTCAATAATTAATTGTGTTAAATTTAAAATATGATATATATGCATATAACAAATATTCTTCAGATAAAAGAATTAGATAACTAAGAATTGGGTTGAGAATCTCATATATATGTATATACTTGCTTATAAATCATAATAAATTATTCATCCTTATGATCATAAAAATATGAGTGATGAAACTAAAATGATTACTTTTTCAGATCAAATACTGAATAACAGGTGGTGTAGGTGAATTGACGTAACTAAAGAAGAATAACATCAGTAACTTAATCGAGAACTCAACCTACACACATTGGCGAGTAAAGTTATCATAATTTAGTTTAAATCATGATAATAATGAGAATGAAATACTAATATTTGCGAGGCAATGATTTCTGTTAGTCGACTAGTCTAAGATATTAGTTGAGTCTACTAAATTGCATCTATATTGATTAACTAGTTTTTGTTTAAATTAAGTAGTCGACTAGTTTAAGATATTAATTGACTAGGCTGTGTTATATTAATTTGTCAGTTTCTGTTTATATTGAGTAGTCGACTAGTTTAAGCTATTAGTCAACTAGACCGCATTTATATTGATTTGTCAGTATGTTTACATTGAGTAATTGACTAGTCTGAGTTATTAGTCAACTAGGTTGCTTCTATATTGATTTGATAGTTTCTATTTACATTGAGTAGTCAACTAGTCTCAGCTATTAGCTGACTAGGCTTCTTCTATGTTTGTTTTCCATAGATTGTCGAAAGAAAAAACTTACAAAAGTTCGAAGAGAAATTACAAATAATAAATTTTTTTTTCAAGAACTCTCTCCTTAAATTTTCCAAGAAAGTGTACCCATAAGAGTCTGGTCAGCGTGCGGCCACTTTGTCCCATTGGCGATGTGATTGGATCGAGTCTCAAAGTTTACTATTTGAGAATTTTCTTCTAACTTGGTTTCAAAAATTCTTTAAGAATTGAAAATCTAGGGTATTAGCACCGAGAAATTATCCTCAAAGGATTAGATAAATTAATCTCTAAAAGCTTGAAAACTTAGAGAATGATTCTCTTGAGATGAGATCTCTTCTCTTTCCCTAGTAATTTTTCCTATCCCATGGCCAAAAGATATTTAGCCTTGAAATGGGCTATTTATAGGCTTTGCAAGAGTATAACCACCTCTAAAAATCAGTAAAGGCTGAATAGCCTTGAAAGCCATGCGTGGGGCTAGAGTAGTCTCTGCGTGAGCCTAAATGCTTCATGCGAAGTTAGAAGTAAGCCCAGTGCGGTCTTAGCAAGATTCATGCGAAGCTGAATAGGTTATACACGAGCCTATGCTAGCCGTTTAGGCTTGACTATCTCTACTTAATGTGTTAATATGGGACATAGTGGGAGGATATAACCGCCTATTTAAAGTGGCAATAACCCTACTAAAGTAGTAGGGTTAGCCTACTAATCCTGTTAGGGGTTTGAACCGGCCAATTGATGACCTAGATAGCTCACAGTGGAGTTAAATAAAACTTCAAGTGAAGCTATAAAAAGTTAGCTCTCTACGGAGTTATGAAGAGCTTCAGGCAAAGCTAAAAAAAGAGTTAGCTCTCTGTAGACATATGAAAAGCTTCAGGCGAAGCTAAAACATAGCTCTCTGTGGAGTTATGAAGAGCTTTAGGCAAAGCTTAAAGTTAGTTCTTAATAGAACTATGCCTAGATTTCTTGCTAAGCTAGCCCTTTAGGCTCAGGCGAGGCTAAGTATTTAACATACTTAGCCTCATAGGCATGCCTAGGGCTATTCAAAGGCAACACTTGGCCTACTATCTGCTTTAGTGGATCAGTAGGGTTCAAATCACTGCTTTGTCCATCTGAAATGGGTAGGAACTGATCATCAGCTTGTTTGCAACTTGTCTTTTGAAAGTGTCGACAAGTTAGATATCGTTTGGACTGGTTAAAGAGTTGTCTCGGAGTTTATCTTTTAGGAGTGTCAAAAAAAATCCCCTTCATAGTTTTTGTAAATCCATAATGGATTGGTACGGATTTTGAAATACTTTGAACTGCTTTGGGCGCTCAAACTTATTTGAAGTAAGTATAGCATAAGCATACTAATTTGATCGTTGGGGAAAGGCTGTAAAAATGTGGGTTTAACTTTGCTCGCATGGAGAGGCTATGACTTGGCGAAGCTAGTTGGATCCTAGGTTCGCCGCATGGCTACGGAATAGCCTTGCAATTAGAGTCCCTTTTGGCTGACTTCGCATGCAAAGCGCAGCAAAACTGCGAGCTTCATTGTTTAGCACTTTAGTGCTTAGCTTCGCCTGCGCTTCAGAACTGAAGCAAAAGCTGCCTTTTAGGCAAAGTTAGGCCATGGGGTCTATAAATAGGACTTTAAAGTCCTTTAAGAGAGATTTCTTTCTCTTCTTCATTTTCAAGCTTTTCATCTTCCCTATTTTTGGGGTTCAAACTCAAAGTTAGGGTATTTACCCTCCTAGCCATATCTTTATATGAGATTAATGACTCCTAAGCAGTGCTTAGGGAAAGAGGTGGAGTCGTCTAAGGCGACAGCTTCACCTTTGTGGCCATTGAGCGGCCTATCGCCGATAAGGATTTTCCTTTTCTAAATTTTTTCAGAGCAAATTTTTGGCTAGATCTGCCTCTAAATGACGATCTTAAAGAATTTATCTCCCTTCGAATCAGTTTTGATAAACTTGGGGATTTAATTCCCTCTTAAATTTTGCCTGGTGAATTAAGAAACTCAAGGGTTTCTTTTTTAGTTTCTTCGTGAAGCTAGCTCTGGGGGCTTTCAAGATCTTGATGATGAGACTTCATAGTGAAGCTAGCTTCATGGCAAAGCTAAGAGAAATCTGTCTTGTTAGTTCTTTAGGAAAAAACTATGTTTGAGCCTTTTTAGGTGAGGCTAGCTTGCCTTTCAGGCGAGGCTATGCCTTAGCCTTCTAGGAAAGGCTAGCTTGCCTGTCACACGAAGCTATGCCATAGCCTTCTAGGAGAGGCTAGCTTAGGCATGTTAGGTAAAAGTATGCCTTAGCTTTTCTCATTGAAGCAAGGCTTAGCATCCTATGCTAAGTTAGGCTATAGCTAGCTAGGCGAGGCTAGGTTTTGGCTTCTCTGAGTGAAGCTAATTCTTAGTAGCTTGAGAGAATATGTCTTTGTTTTTTTTATGTTTGGTCTCCACAGTGCCAACATATCTGCTTTTGTTTGTTTTTGCAGTGCACTATGTTCTCTGCCAGTTAAAATAGTTTGTTCGTACCAGTAAAGCGAAAGGACAGGAGCAAGCATTTTCAATCCCAGGATCAAGCCTCATTTTTCAGTGATAGGAGAACACCCAAGCGAGATGCCCTACTCCTTGTAGCAAATCAGTGCATCGTGAGGAGTATTTTGACTACTGCCCCTTTGTAGACCATAACAGGGTGGTATATTGGAAACTTACTTCGTTTTCGGGGATACGGTACCCGACACTGACAAATAGTTGCTCGTCAGAGTGGGTCAGTGGATATTTATCATCAGGGAAGAGAAGTATTACCCTCTGTCGAGCAAGCAACACTTTCCTTTTTCATTCTTCTAGTCGATAACCACACCATGGAAGATGAACTGGTCTGTTACCCGGTCCACAGACTTAGTACATGTAAGGATTAAAGCACCTCTTAGCTACAACTGGTCTGGATCACCTCGGAATATGCTTGGCCTGCATACCAGCAATGTTGGATAGGACATTCAAATAGGGGAGAAGCCAATAATGGTGTAGACGTTCATTAATAAGTTCGCCAAGGTCACGATAACTTTCCAGCGACAGACTTCAGGACTCTGGAATGGGTGCATCCTATCCAAAAGCCATGGTGGATGGACTTGACGCTATATGTCCTAGAGCACATTGACAAAGACTTCAAGGGTCTCAGGCTTCATGAAGCGGGTAAGGAAACTTGCTGAAGCGGGTAGGGAAACTTACTGCGGGATAAAAGAAACATGCCCAATTTTTACGACATCTTCAAGCTATATTGTCCGACTTCGGAGACTTTGTCCACTCCCATCGGCGAGCTAGGGCCGGCATTGTACGAAATGTGAGAATTGTCAAATCTGTTAATGGATTCTCTACCATATGGGGAGTACCTCCCGTGCGCGGTGAAGCTGGAGCAGTTAGAGAAGGAAGACCCTGCCTTGTTCGAGACATATTAGGAGCTGATGCGTCATTTCTATATCTGCCTCAAGGTCCACCGTGTCCGTGGGAACGTGAATGGACTGAAGAGCTGGGCAGAGTACATATTCTCAATTTTGGAGGGTGCCATGAAAGATATTCAATTTCCAATGGTGGAGAAAGATATCGCCCGGATTATGGTGTTTGCAAAATGAAAGAGCAAGGAGAATTTACCGTGTAGCTTTGGGCTAACGGGTCGTATCCACAAGGAGGAATGCGATGAAAGCTTTTCAGTATTTTGTTTAGTAACAAAGAATTGTGCTCGTTTTTTAATTGAAAAGAAGAATGGAGAGAAGGGAAGTGATTAAAAGAGAAATTGCAAATTTTCAAAAGGCTTTGGAAAAAGTGAATTTTGTATAAAGCTGGAAAAGTGATTTGTTATTTTTTTTAATAATAAAGAGAATCTTGGCTCATTATCTCACTACTTAATGACATGTTCTTCTATTGAAATCAATAGTACCTCAACTTGAACATAGGCAATAACTTAAGATTGCTTTTAGAAAGGTTTAAGCAAAGCACATAAGATGTTTGGAAAAGTTAATTCTTTTCTTTAAGAAATCGTCTTGAATTGAATGTTAAATCATCAAGAGGTTCAAGTATGAGATAAAAATAAGTTCAAGAGATGTTTTTAAAAGAAGTAGAAGTTTAAAAATCTAAACCATCCTCATGTTCCTTCAAGAACACTTTCAAAGAAGAAAGGCTTTAGTTTAGGCATTCAGATGATTCATTGGGTCTTTTTCATGAAAACCATTCAAAAAGAAGATGGATCAGAGAGAGGAGTAATAATGAGCCTAGAAAACCAATTTAGCTACTCATAGAAGACAAAGAACAATGCAAGTAAATAAAGCGAGACATACCGTAAAATGAGTGGAAGAAAATGTAGCTTGATTCTTGTATTGATGTCACTTCAATCTTCAGGTTACAAGCACTCAATTCCTCTCTCATACAGGTATTTATACTGAACTACAAATTATAAAATAAAAATACAACTTTTGTACTATCTAACAAAGAGCCTAAACCTTAAAGTATAAACAAAAATTCTAATCTTAGTCTTTGCCCTTTTCTTCTCTGTTGAAAATAGTATTTATAGGGAAAAACCAGAGGGGAGAGATCGTGGGAAGATTGGCGGAGCAAACGCTCCCCCAACCACTTCAACAAAGCAATGAAAACGTGGCTAGGGCTGCGTTTTTGTGGCCCTGGTGTGGCTAGATGGCCACACCCAAGTGGTGGAACTCCCCTCTTTGGTGATTCGCCCATATCTTCTGCTGGTTTTCTCGTTTCAGCTCCAGGATTTGGAAAAACAGCCTTTGATTGTTGGCTTTAACTGCTTGATTTGGGAGGATTCATTTCAACCAGTTTTCAACCTCTCTGATATGCCAAGATTTGCCCTGATTCCTTGATTTGAATTTATTCTGAATTAAATCAGAATTTGGTGGGCTTTTGGGTTTGTTTCTCTTTCCTTTCTTTTAGCAATTGGGCCTACATTTAACAAAGAAGAGGAAGACTTATTAATAGGATTTATTAGATAAAAAGTATGGTAATGTGACAATGTATATGCAATATATGTGACTGATCACACCCCACACTAATCTTTTGCTCGCCCTCGAGCAAAATATCAGACTAATTCAATCAGTTATTAGATTTGTTTATTTTTTTCATACCTATATACTTTTTTTTATAAGGCATAAGAGTCTTTGTTTTTAAACCCTAAGTGTGTAAGTGTATAAAGTGTGCATATTTCATTAAGGTAAAGATCAAGACTTAATTAGTTTCACAAATTTTCTTCCTACCCTAAAAATCAAACAAGTCATCTGACTTTAACCAAATATAAGAAATCCTAATTATGATTTTTCCTATTCCTTAAAATTGACTTAATTTCTTAAAAACATATATCAAAATATTGTTCTAACCTTTCAAAAAGTTTTTTTACATATATATTTCCTTTTTTTATTTATATTAGTCATATTAGAACCCTCCCCCACACTTATCTCATGCATTGTCCCCAATGTATGAAAGAAATGTATAGATGCATGACATAAAATGGAAAAGAGAAAAGTTACCGATACACTGAGTCAAAAAGACCCATAGCCGTTTCATTTACCGGCACCGATTCCAAGAAAGGTTTAAGACGTTGATCATTTACCTTAAAGTCATTTCCATTCTTGGTGTCACTGATCTCAACTGCACCGTGTGGAAACACGGTTTTTACAATGAAAGGCCCAGTCCATCTTGATTTTAATTTTCCTGGAAAAAGATGAAGCCTAGAATTATAAAGTAAGACTTTTTGTCCAGGGACAAAGGTTTTTCTTATGATGTGTTTATCATGAAAAATCTTAACTCTATTTTTAGTGATCTTAACATTTTCATAGGCCTCATTTCTTAACTCTTCTAATTCGGAAATTTGTAACTTCCGAAGGTCACTGGCCGTAGTCAAGTCAAAATTCAAGAGGCAGGTGACAAGGTTTACCATAGACTAACCTATAAGGAGACATCCCTAGAATCATCTTGAAAGCGGTCCTGTAAGCCCATAGGGCATCTACAAGTTTGATGGATCAATCTTTCCAGTTTTGATTTACAGTTTTCTCCAAGATAAGCTTGACTTGTCTATTGGAAACCTCAACCTGCCCACTGGTTTGAGGATGATAAGGTGTGGACAACTTGTGAGTTATGGCATACTTTCGCATAAGAGCTTCAAAGGATCTATTGCAAAAGTGAGTGCCATTATCACTGATGATAGCACGAGGGGTTCCGAAGCGTGATAAAATGTTCTCTTTCAAAAACTTTATGACAACTTTGTTATCATTAGTTTTACAAGGAATGGATTCTACCCACTTGGACACATAATCCACAGCAACGAATATGTATTGGTTTCCAAATGAATTAGGAAATGGACCCATAAAGTCGATGCCCCAAACATCAAAGAGTTCTATTTCTAGAATTAGATTGAGGGGCATCATATTTCGTTTTGAGATCCTTCCTACCATTTGGCATCGAGGGCACGTCTTGCAAAATTCATAAGCATCCTTGAACAAAGTGGGCCAATAGACCCGCTTTGTAGCACTTGTTTAGCAGTATTGCGGGGACCAAAGTGTCCACCGCATGCAAGTTCGTGATAAAAGGATAGAACACTCTTAACCTCCTCATCGGGAATGCATCTCCTAATAATTTGGTTAGAACAGTACTTAAAAAGATACGGTTCCTCCCAAAAGAAATACCGGACTTGGGATAAGAACCAGTATATATCGTTTTTGGACCAATGAGATGGCGTTTGGTTTGTGACTAAGTAATTCACTATATCAGCAAACCAAGGTTCCCTAGTGATAGCTAAGAGATTTTCATTAGGAAAATCCTCATTTATGGGTAATTTGTTGCATGGAGAATTAGGGATTCGTGAGAGATGATCAGCAACGACATTTTCTACGCCTTTCTTGTCTCGAATCTCGAGATCGAATTCTTGAAGAAGAAGGATCCACCGAATGAGTCGGGCCTTGGCATCCTTCTTCATCATGAGGTACCTAAGCGCAGAATGATCGGTAAAAATGGTGGTTTTGGACCCTAATAGGCAGGGACGAAAATGGTCCTTACGAGTTGCAGCGTTAAGCTTCCTATAGTCAATGCAAACTCGGATCTTTGTGGGAAGTCGAGTTTGGACCAACTCTTTGTTCTCGTTTTCCACTACGGTGAAACCAGATTTCTTTGGAACTGCGTGGACAGGACTGACCCATTGGTTGTCAGAAATGGGATAAATTATCCTATTGTCTAAGAGTTTTATAATTTCAGTATGAACAGCCTCTTGCATTATAGGGTTTAACCTACACTGCGGGTCTCTTTTAGGGGTGGCATCTTCATTGAGATGAATGCGATGTTGAATGATGGTTAGACTTAATCCCTTTATATCAGTCATAGCCTAACCAATGGCTTCCCTATGTTTTCTTAGAATTGCTTTAGGATCTTCTTCTTTCCCGTCATTTAAATGGGAGGCAATGATGATAGGAAAGGTCTCTTGTTCGCCTAAATAGACGTACTTGAGATGCGCAGGTAAGGCTTTCAATTCTAAGGAAGAGGAAGGCTCACTGGAAGGACTAGTCAAATTTGTTGGCTCCATTATTGGTGAAATAAGGTTCGAGGTCCAATTCACATCAGAATCTACAACCTGATCAAGATTAAAGTTGTCAGACTCTAACTCGAAGTCGCACTCAGTTTCTAGTTCCAATTTTGCCCTATGTTCACTTGTTAAGTTCTCAATTAGGTTGACTTCAAATGTTTGATCCTCAACATCGCGGGGTTGTTTTCCTTGATTGAAGACATTGACTTCTCTAGTCATGTCCCCAAAGGTTAACCTCATGGACCCATTCCTACAATTGATGATGGCATTGGCAGTAGCAAGGAATGATCGCCCTAGGATAACAGGAGTTTAAGCCCTATGATTGGAGTTGGACAGAGGTTGTGTCTCTAGAACTATGAAATCAACAGGGTAAATAAACTCCCCTACCCGGATAAGGACATCATTAATCTCCCCTTTAGGAACTTTTACTGAACGGTCAGCCAGTTGGATAGTGACTCCGCCCAAACTGAGAATGGAAGCAAGTCGATACTTGCCCCCAAGTCAAGAAGTACACGACTAATTTCAGCTTGTCCTATTGTGCAGGCAATGGTGGGACTTCCTGGATCCTTATACTTAACAGGGATTAGACCCGATAGTAGCTCACTGATGTTAGTGGCTAAGAAGACCTTTTTTGGTACATTAGTTTTTCTCTTCTTGGTGCACATGTCCTTAAGAAACTTAGCATAGGATGGGACTTATTGGATGGCATCAAGAAGTGGCACATTTATCTTTACTTAATTAAATATCTCAATTATCTTATCTATGTGTGGATTTTGCTTGTTATTTTTTAGCCTATTAGGAAATGGTACTATAGGCTGGTGCACCTGACTGGTTGACTTATCTTTGTCAGATTCGTCAGATATGGAAGGATTTGGATTAGATGAGGTGGATGCTTGATTGTGGTTGTGCTGAATGGGATTGGTTGCTGTTAACACTTGATTATCAACTTTCTTTCCTGACCTCAATGTATGAACAGCATTACATTGATTTAACGATTGATCCTCAGCCAAATTGAGCTTGTTGAGAATTCCTAGGATTGGTTATTGGCTGACTAGGTTAGGTACCCTTCTGTCTCTCATTCTGTGGAGTAGCTAGTTGGCTCATTTGAACCTCTAACCTCTGTATAATTTGCATGAGAGATCTTGATTTTAAATGTATCTTTCCATGTTTCTCTCAAAGTCAGTCATTCTCCTTTCTAGTTGAGGATTACGGAAGGAAGATTGTGGAGGTTGGTTGGGAAAGTTTTGTTGATAGTTTGAAAAGTTAGGTGGATTGGGAGAGTTATTATGGAAATTAGAAAAGTTGGGTTGCTGATTGGAAGAATTATTAGTATGATGGAAGTGGCTTGCATGATTTGACCGTGAGTGGTTATTGTTATTTTGGCTCCATGAGAAATTAGGGTAATTTCTCCAGCCAGGATTGTACATTGGTGCGTAAGGATTATTGTTCGGCCTTGAAAAGGTCTCATTCATCGGTCATGGTATTATTGCTGAGCCTAAAACACAAGGCACTCCTCGAACACATGATTCATGACTTAACAATAAGTACAGCCCGGAGTTGAAAATTGATTTAGGCTGACTTGATTGACTGGACTTGGTTCCTTAGTTTCTAAAACTTCCAGTCTTCTTTCTAGGTTCGCTAACTTTGCCTCATTAGTTATGGATGATTTGATAGAATGGAGACCTCCTTTTGAAGAGATGGAGTTTAGATTCCTAGAGGTTTCACTAGTAGGTTCCCATTGGATGGTCTTTTCAGCTAGGTTTTCATATAAATCTCATCCTTCATTTTCATCCTTCTGCAAGAATCCCCCTTGGCACATACTTTCTAAGAGGGTTTTGGTAGAATAGTCTAGACCGTCATAAAGAATTTTACATTGTCGCTATTTCTCTATTCCATGATAAGGACATTGGACAAGGAGGTCTTTAAAGCGTTCAAAGTACCTCCAAAACAGTTCACTAGGTTCTTATTTGAATTGAATGATGTTCTTCCTAATGAGAGCGGTCTTATGAATTGGATAGAATTTCTTCAAGAAGACCTTGATAAAACCATCCCAAGATGTGATAGAGCCGGCCGCTAAGCTGTAAAGCCATTTTTTTACTAAGTCCTTAAGAGCGAAAGGGACAAATCTCAACTTAATAGCATCGTCTACAAGGTGTGGGATTTTCATCATTAGACATACTTCCTCAAATTCTCTTATGAAGAAGTAAGCATCTTCAGACTCTAAGCCATGAAACTTGGGGAGTGTGTTAATGAATTGACGCTTGAGCTCAAAATTGTATTCACCAACCGATGGAAGTAGAATGCAATATGGAAGTGAGGTTCGAATGGGATAGAACCTATCCTGCAATGATATTGGTTGAGCCATATCCGGATCAGGTCTTGGTCCAAACTTGGGTGGTGATGTGTTTCTAGTCAACCTAGATGAGTTAGGGTCTTTTGACCACACTTGCATACACAAACACAATCACAATCACAAACAAGTTTACTAATTGTCAACAAGAGTAATCAACCAAGCCTAGTCTAAGGTTTCCTTGACCTAGACAAATCCTAATTGGTTGATTGTCCACAGGAGGCATAATGTAGACTTTGACCACAAGCTGATCAGCCAGGTCAGGGCATGATTGATGGGAGGTAATCCGTCAAAGACGTTCCTTAATTAAGTAACCACCAACCTTCGGGCTTTCGGCCTTTAATCCCTTTCCTAGACACCGATTTGGCAAGAGTCAAATTCCAACACCTTCCCCCTTAGAATAATCTCCTAGTGAGTTCGAAATGTCCCTAAGGCCAACGTCTATCAGATTTTACTTAGGCTTAGGTTGTGCATTCTTGGAGATAGTTTGTGGGCTAAGGAAGGGTAATGACTTCCCCACCTTATCTTGAATTGGTTTTTGCCCTTAGAATTTATTATGCAAAGTGTGCAAGATACAGAAAAGTAATATTCAAAAGCAAAATATCACCCAAGAATGTTTCCTAAACTATATGCTATGCATACGTACCTTGTCTCCAGCTCTCTTCAACTGTAATTATAAAATAAACGTAATTAGATAAATGCCTAGAATGCAAGTCTAAACGTTTTTTAAGTAATTAACAATCACTCAAATTACTGTTGGATGAAAACAGGGATTGTGAATAGCAGATATAGCAAGAATATAACACACAAAAACTTAATTTTTTCAAGCAATATGTCCTGTAAAAAAAAGTTTTAATAGTCTCACAAAAATTGCAACTTTTGCAATAGCAATTTCTTGAAATTCTGCTTCTTACTTTCGAGAGTAGGGGCACAGAATACCAAGTCTTCTCCTGCAAAGCTTGAATGCTAGATCTGAATCTTGAAATCCCTAAAACAACACACCAAACTTGTTAAAAAATAAATACCCCGTTCCCTCCCCAGCAACGGCGCCAAAAATTGTTTGCAAAATTAAAGAGCAAGGAGAATTTACCGTGTAGCTTTGGGCTAACGGGTCGTGTCCACGAGGAGGAATGGATGAAAGTTTTTTGGTATTTGGTTTAGTAACAAAGAATTGTGTTCGTTTTTTAATTGAAAAGAAGAATGGAGAGAAGGAAAGTGATTAAAAGAGAAATTGCAAATTTGAAAAAGGCTTTGGAAAAGTGAATTTTGTATAAAGCTGGAAAAGTGATTTGTTATTTTTTTAATAAAGAAGAGAATTTGGGCTCACTATCTCACTACTCAATGACATATTCTTCTACTAAAATCATTAGTGCCTCAACTTGATCGTAGGCAAAAACTTAAGATTGCTTTTAGAAAGGTTTAAGCAAAGCACATAAGATGTTTGGAAAAGTTAATTCTTTTCTTTAAGAAATTGTCTTGAATTGAATGTTAAATCATCAAGAGGTTCAAGTTTGAGATAAAAACAAGTTCAAGCGACGTTTTTAAAAGAAGTAGAAGTTTAAAAATTCAAACCTATCCTCATGTGCCTTCAAGAACACTTTCAAAGAAGAAAGGCTTTAGTTTAGGCATTCAGATGATTCATAGGGTCTTTTTCATGAAAACCATTCAAAAAGAAGATGGATCAGAGAGAGGAGTAATAGTTAGCCCAGAAAACCGATTTAGCTACTCATTAAAGATAAAGAACAATGCAAGTAAATAAAGCAAGACATACTGTAAAATGAGTGAAAGAAAATGTAGCTTGATTCTTGTATTGATGTCACTTCAATATTCAGGTTACAAGCACTCAATTCCTCTCTCTCACAGGTATTTGAACTGAACTACAAATAACAAAATAAAAATACAACTTTTGTACTATCTAACAAAGAGCCTAAACCTTAAAGTATAAACAAAAATTCTAATCCTAGTCTTCGCCCTTTTTTTCTCTGTTGAAAATAGTATTTATAGGGAAAAACCAGAGGGGAGAGATCGTAGGAAGATTGGGGGAGCAAACGCTCCCCCAACCACTTCAACAAACCCGCGAAAACCCGGCTAGGGCCGCATTTTCGCGGCCCTTGTGTGGCCAGATGGCCACACCCAAGTGGTGGAACTCCCCTCTTTGGTGATTCGCCCATATCTTCTGCTGGTTTTCTCGTTTCAGCTCCAGGATTTGGCAAAACAGCTTTTGATTGTTGGCTTTAACCGCTTGATTTGAAAAGATTCATTTCAATCGGTTTTCAACCTCTCTGATATGCCAAGATTTGCCCTGATTCCTTGATTTCGAATTTATTCTGAATTAAATCAGAATTTGGTGGACTTTTGGGCTTGTTTCTCTTTCCTTTCTTTTAGCAACTGGGCCTACATTTAACAAAGAAGAAGAAAACTTATTAATAGGATTTATTAGATAAAAAGTATGGTAATGTAACAATGTATATGCAATATATGTGACTGATCAAGGTGTTACCTGCACACAAAATACAGTATTTCAGAACTAAGAATGAAAAGTGCAAGTTACTCAATTCTACCGCAATAGGAAGTGGATATGCGGGTCGTGATCCACAACGAGGGACTAGAGATGGAAGCTTTTTAGTAAGTTCTCTTTTAGGCTACAAAGTATGGTTAAAGTTTTTCTTTAGTTCTTTAAAAGAAAAGGAAAAATTAGGTTAAAGTGAGTTAGGAAGAAGATGATAGATTAAGAAGATGGAACAACTAGAAATGATATGTACAAGGAAATAGAAAAAGAATGACAAAAGAAGTGGTCGTTGTTGGTGTTGGTGATCTAAACTAAAGAAATAAAAGAAAAGAAAAGAAAAAAGATTAAAGAAATACTTACCTCCTTTGGTTGATGACTTACCTGGAACCCTTGCATGTTCCACCTTACTTCGGAGGTGTTCAACGCATAATTCATAAGATCAAGCTCAGTCCCCATTCGCATTATATCATCAAGGCGAACAAGAATGAAATGATACGGAGTCTTGAGGAGGAGAACATCATCATGAAATATCGTTGGTACTCACACAAACATTGTTATACTGATGCTTCTAGATTCACTTGAATGCTCATCATAACCAAAAGAGGAAAAGTAGAAAGAAGAAGAAGGAAAAAGTAAAGACAAACATAAAAAAAAAGTTACCTTTTATTGCTTGCAAAAATGATGGAAGAAAGGAGGAGGTACATCGGTGTCACTCTCAACATAAGCCTCTCTCTCTCTTACTTACATGAATATCAGTCTAAACTATACTTACAAAGAAATAAAAATTACATGAAAAGAAAACAAAAACCTACCCTACAAAGAATGAAAAACTGGACTAACTCCTATCCCTGCATGGTCATCCCCATTTACAGTGAAATACCTGCCTTTTATAGGCAAAAACCCAGAGGGGAGAGACGTGAGAAGATAGGGGGGAGCAAACGCTCCCCCAACAAACATTAAACGGCCGCGAAAACGCGATTTTGGTCGCGTTTCTGCGACCATGGTGTGGCCAGGTGGCCACACCAGGTTGGGGCAGCTTCTTTGTTTGGAGATTTTTTCTTATCTCCTGCTGGTTTTCCCGTTACAGCTCCGAACTTGTGATAAAACGACCTTTGATATTTGGCTTCAACCGCTTGATTTGGGATGATTCATTTCAATCGGTTTTCAACCTCTCTGATTTGCCAAGATTTGCCCTGATTTACTGATTTCGAATTTATTCTGATTTAACTCAGAATTTGATGTGCTTTTAGGCTCATTTTTCTTCACTCTCCTTTAGGAATGGGCCTACAAATAAATTAAACAATAATTAGGAACAAGCAGAGTTTATTTTATAATAAATATGAGAATATGATAATAAATGTGCAATCTTAGCGACCGATAACACCCCCCATACCTATCTTTTGCTCGTCCTCGAGCAAAATAACTAAACTATACTAAAAATTATTAGACCACTTCACACGATTGTACTGAGCATGTGCAACAAGCCATTAAACCTCTAGGTTTTCCCTAGAGGACGAGTTTTGTCTTATGAGGTTTTTCAGTAGATTACGCCCATAAAATCCATAAAGAAAGAGAAACAAAGAGTTAGTATTTTCGAAAAGCATTTTGAAAGAGAAACATATTTGAAATATAATTGTATGATTTAAATAATCTATAAGTTATAGGAAAATTGAATTTTTCATTCGTAAACTTAGTCTCTATTCAAAAATTTGTTATCAATCAAAGTAAGGAGTCAAATTATACTTCTCATCTAGTCTATTACTTTACCCTAAGTCATATGCACCTTGTGACTGTGAAAATTTTGACTAAGGGTTCATTAGCTCTAACTCTTGTGCCTTATATATATATTTGTGGTATTATTCCTTAGTTCTATTAGGCTTTCTATTCTGCCCATGTAACGAGCCTTTAATCGATGACTCCCAAACCAAACGGTCTTAAGGTACTGGGTGAGAAAACACCCCAAGGACTTAAGAACTCGAGTAAACAAGGCCACAAAACTAAGGATTTTATTATATGAACCCCTTTTAGGCGTGAATACTTATGCTTTATTAGGCACAAATACCCAGCTTAATCAGAGGATTTTTATATATATTTTTTACTCAAACTTATCTAGTCATCTTTCGCATAAATACTAAGTTTTGCTTAGGCCAAAATACCTAGCTAATCAATAATTAGATTTGTTCATCTTTCATAGATATATTTTTTTTCTTTTTTTATAAGAAATAAGAATCTTTATTTTTCAACCCTAAGTGTGTAAATATATGAAGTGTGCATATTTCATTAAGGTAAAGATGAAGACTAAAATACTTTGACAAATTATCTTCCTAATCCTCAAAGTCAAACAAATAATCTTATTTTGATCAAGTTTAACAAATCCTAATTTTGATTTTCCTTTTCCTTAAAATTGACTTAATTTCTTACAAAAAAAATGTCAAAATATTGTTTCTATTTTCAAAAAAGTTTTTTAAAAGTAAAGAAAATGTTAAAAAAAATTTTAATAAAAAGAAAAACCTAAGTTATGTTAGAACCCTCTCCCACACCTATCTCATGCATTATCCTCAATGTATGAATTAATGCATAGATGCATGAAAAAGAAGACAGGAAGAAAAATACTACCTTAAGGAGGTGGTTCCGGTGGTGGTCTGATTGGTCCACGAAATGCGGCCCAATCGACTTTGCATGGAGTTTAGAGGAACCTACCAGAAATTTCTCTAATATAATCCACTAAAATGATATATGCATGAATGATTTTTATTAAATATTTTATCCCATCTAATTTCTAAATTTCATAATTAATTTTAGAGTCAATTTTGTCAACCGCCTCGTCCCAAAATGGAGTGTGAAAAGATAGAATTATTGACTTGGACTTAGAAAATACGGGAACTAATATCGACTCAGGAAAGTGACTTAAGTCAAGTAAAGGTTCAGGAGTCGAGATTGGTTAGGGAAGTGGGTCCAAATTAATAAGTTGAAACTCAAGTCCGCATTCATTTTTCCCACAATGGAATGTAACTTAATATTGATGATTCAAGTTCAAGAATGACAGGTGTGGGAATCAAAACTGACTCTAAAATATTATTCAAATCGGGTAACAAAACAGGAGTCAATATTAATTCGGGAATTTGAACTGGATTACAAATTTAAGAATCTAGGTCACATTTCTCATTGAGTTCAATTTCATAAAAATGAGAACTTGCCAATTTGTGATTGAGACTTTCAAAAGTATGAAATTGGTCAAGTTCAATAAAATGATCATCAAATATGGGCGATTCAATTTCATTATGAATTGGCACGGGATCCAATGTTAACTTGGAAAAAAGATTGAAATCAGGTGAAGACACCGGAGTCATAATTGAATCAGGAAGTAGAATTGAATCACTAAGTTGAGGTTCATGATCATATTCATTCTCAAGTTCAATTTCAGGAAAGGGATAACTTACCAAATTGTCAATGTCATTTTCAAAATATGGAGTTTGGGCAAGTTCAAATGATTATTCTGAAATGGAACCTTGTTTTCCAAAACAACATGACTCTTCAGCTCTAACAAAATGGTTAGCGACATCAGAACTGACCAAACGGTGAGAACGTAGAGTTTGGACCATCATATCTATGTCATGATTACGAGCGTTTTGAGCCTGAGTCATGGCTTCAAGCATCTTTTCATAGTTGATTGGTTCATCGTTTTGTTGAAAAGATGAAGTGTTGTTTTGGAATTGGTGGTGAAATTGTGAGTCCATCAGATTTTGTGATTTTTGTTTGGACTCACGCGTACTCATTTTCAAAATTGATGGTTTTCTATTTTGGACCGGTGGAATTGAGTATGAATCTTGAAAATATTGCGGACAAGGTGGATAAGGAGGACAAGTTGGTTGAAAATTAGACTCGGGGGAGGTGAATCCCCATTGACTCTGTGAAGAGTTAAAATTATTCTGAAAATTATGATTTTAAGATTGAGGACATGGGTTATATTGATTCAGATATGACTAATCCAGCACACTATGTTGGTTAAAGTTATGATATGCCGAATTGGTAACATCCGAAAAAGAGGTGTAATATGGATTACCATTACAATTGGAAAAATTATTGTTATAAGCCATAGCACACAATAAAACACAAAAAAAATAAGCAAACAAAGGAAAAAAATTCTAAACTAAGTTAGGGTAGACCTATGACCTAGACGACTCCTAACTGGTTAGACTATCCATGGGAGGTATAATGCAGACTTTGACCACAAGCTAATCAGCCAAGTCAGGGCAAGATTGGTAAGAGGTTATCCGTCAAAGACGTTCCTTAATTAAGTAACCACCAACCTTCGGGCTTTCGACCCTTAATCTCCTTCCTAGATAGTGATTTGGCAGGAGTCAAATTCCAACACCGTTCCCTTTAGGATAATCTCCTAATTGAGTCCTGTTGGCCCAAAGGCCTATCACCCTAATTTTGATGATGATCAACTCATGAAGTTATGTTTACTAATGATCTTGTGTTTAATTAGTGACAGATTCATTATCAAGATCTTAGTAGGTGCATAGCTCAACAAAGGATAAAATGTCAAGATTTGGAGCTAGCACGGTGTGATCCAAGGAGCTTTTGGATCAAGCTTGGACCAAGTCAAGAAGATGAGAAGCCTTCAAGTGAAGACTTCAAGAAGATGAAGACTTGTGTCTAGGTATAAGATTTTGTTTTTGTTTTAGAGTAAAATGTAAAGGATAGAGTAGTTGGTGGATTGCTCAAGTACATTTACACACACACACACACACTCTTGATTTAGTTTGTTTTAGAAAAGAATTTTAACCAAAATCCAAACATGTATTCAAGTGAAGATTTCAAGTGTTTTGTTGATTTTGGTTTTCATGTATACATATCTTTTAACCAAAATCAAGTTTAGAGCTTAATGACAAAAATATAGATATTTCATTATGATTGTGTAGTGGATCATATCCATACACACTATGCCTTAAAAGTATATCTTGTTTTTGTATTTGATGAAGATTTGGAAAAATATGTTTTGAAAAATATTGTTTTGGAAAAATAGTTTTTATCATGAGCCAAATATTTCCAACTTACAAAAATAGTCCAATCTTTTATAACATGCCTTGATTTTGTGCAAGCATGTTTGATTATCAAAGTATATTGGTTAAACTATTTTTGTAGATTTTTATGTATTTTATGGGATTTTATTTGAGCCAAAAAGACTAACTTTTTAATCCCAGAAAACTGTTTCAGGCTTCGGATAAGTCGATTAGTAGCCTTTATAAGTCGACTAATCCTGGAGTCGGCCGACCGGACCAGTCGACCGACGTGCACAGATGTGCACGCCTTTGTGCACTGGAGGACGGCCGACCGTACGGGTCGACCGCTCCAGAGAGCAGAGCTCTCTGGAAAGTTCGGCCGACCGTACGGGTCGACCGACAGAGAGTTAGACTCTCAGCTCCAGTGGGTCGGTCGACCCAGCGGTCGACCGTGGCTCCAACGGTCTGATTTCTGACCATTGGCGGTCGACCGCACGGGTCGACCGGCAGCTCTGACAGACCGCAACGGCTATATTTTTCTGGCATATAAATTTGGGGGTTTGGTCATTGTTTTGAGCCAAGATTTTAGGAGAGCTTTGAGCCAGTTTTTCCCACTCTTTCCAGAGATTTTTCTCCACAAAATAGTGAGCTAATATTTCCTATCAAAAGGAAGTTTTATTAAGAGTGTGTTTTAAAGAGATTCTTGAGTTTTTCACCATTGATTCTTTCCTTGTTTTCTCACACAACACTTGAGCCATCCATTGCTATATCTACCTATAGGAATTTGTTGTGAGAGGATTTTAGGTGATCAAGAGTTGTGATCACCAAAGTTCTTCTTTGTACTTTGAGAAGGCGGACGGTTGTGTTCGCATTGTTTCGGATCTTAGTGAGGACTTGGTGTTTCGAGTTCGGGTGCGAACTTGTTGTGTGAGGTGCGGCCTCGACGAGCCGGTGGGCTTGTGTTGTGTACGGACTAGGGAGTCCGAGAGATTGTAGGTGTTGCGGCACCGGGGAAAGATCCATTGGGATCTTGCATAGTGGAAATCCTTCGTGTGTCGAAGGCGGGGATGTAGAGCAAGTGTGCTCGAACCTCGAAACAAACCCTTTGTGTTTGCGATTTCTTATTACTTGTCTTTATCTTTCATGCTTGATATATTGTGTGCATAATTGATACATACTTGCTTGGGATTGTTTGCTAACACTTGTATTCAACCAAGAGAGCCAACGCGGCACCTCAACCCATTCAAGGGGAATCTAGAGGAGTTTGTCCAGAGCCCTTCACGGGAAATTTGGCAACACTCTTGTGTTATACGTGGTGTTTAGTGTAAGAAGTTTAATTTGGTCATTATAGTTTTTGCTTCCGCATTATTTGGAATTAAGTGACCATTAGATTAGCCATCACCTATTCACCCCCCCTCTAGGTGAACCTACAAGTCCGAGATGTCCCTAGGGCCAACGTCTACTCATTTTTAGTTAGGCTTGGGTTAGTGAGTGAGTAGATTGTTTGTGGGCTAAGGGAGGGTAATGACTTCCCCACCTTATCTTGTTTATAGGACAAGTCCTTAAGATTGATTGTGCAAGGTGTGCAGGATAAAGAAAAGTAACATTCAACAAACAAATAATCACTTAAGAATATTTCCTAAACTATATGCCATGCAAACATACCTTTTGCTCTAGCACTCTTCAACAGTAATGTAAAATGTAAACAAATTAGACACGTGCCTAAATGCAAAGTCTAAATTATTTTTAGCATTTAACAAACATCATTTTACTGTTGAGGTTAGAAAGGAAGTACAGTGAGACAAACAAGGAAACTAATAGTTACAGATATTAAACTTTGCGATTCAGCAACCTGCAGAAAATACAGGTTAGTAGTTCACTCAGATTGCCATAGGAATGTAGCAGATCTGAGGGCTTCTTGGCTCTGCTTTCTTAAGCAGAGTCCAAGGCGACTTATATGTCCACTCCAGCAAAAGTTCCTTGTTAAATCTGTACACCAAAAACAAGAAGAAGGTTAACCAAAAATATAAACTTTAATGAGAATTACTTACCGTCCCTCCCCGGCAACGACGCCAAAATTTTGATTGAGGTGTTACCTGCACACAAAATACCGTATTTCAGAACTAAGAATGAAAAGTGCAAGTTACTCAATTCTACCGCAATAGCAAGTGGCTATGCGGGTCGTGATCCACAAGGAGGGACTAGCGATGGAAGCTTTTTAGTAAGTTCTCTTTTAGGCTACAAAGTTATGTTAAAGTTCTTCTTTAGTTCTTTAAAAGAAAAAGGAAAAATTAGGTTAAAGTGAGTTCGAAAGAAGATGGTAGATTAAGAAGATGGAACAAGTAGAAATGATATGTACAAAGAAATAGAAAAGGAATTATAAAAGAAGTGGTCGTTGTTAGTGTTGGTGATCTAAACTAAAGAAATAAAAGAAAAGAAAGAAAAGATTAAAGAAATACTTACCTCCTTTGGTTGATGACTTACCTGGAACCCTTACATATTCTACCTTGCTTCAGAGGCGTTCAACGCATAATTCATAAGATTGACATCATCAAGACGAACAAGAATGAAATGATACGGAGTCTTGAGGAGGAGAACATCATCTTGAAATATCGTTGGCACTCACACAAACATTGTTATACTGATGCTTCTAGATTCACTTGAATGCTCATCATAACCAAAGAGAAAAAATAGAAAGAAGAAGAAGAAGACAAAAGTAAAGACAAGCATTAGAAAAAGGTTACCTTTTATTCCTTGCGGAAACGATGGAAGAAAGGAGGAGGTACATCGGTGTCACTCTCAACCTAACCCTCTCTCTCTTACTTATATGAATCTCAGTCTAAACTATACTTACAAAAAAATAAAAATTACATGAAAAGAAAACAAAAACCTACACTACAAAGAATGAAAAACTGGACTAACTCCTATCTCTGCATGGTCGTCCCCATTTACAATGAAATACCTGCCTTTTATAGGCAAAAACCCAGAGGGGAGAGATGTAAGAAGATAGGGGGAGCAAACGCTCCCCCAACAAACATTAAACGGCTGTGAAAACGCAGTTTTGGCCGCGTTTTCGTGGCCATGGTGTGGCCAGCTGGCCACACCAGGTTGGGGCAGCTTCTTTGTTTGGAGATTTTTCCTTATCTCCTGCTGGTTTTCCCGTTACAGCTCCGAAATTGTGATAAAACGGCCTTTGATATTTGGCTTTAACCGCTTGATTTGGGATGATTCATTTTAACGATTTTCAACCTCTCTGATTTTTCAAGATTTGTCCTGATTCACTGATTTCAAATTTATTCTGATTTAATTCAGAATTTGATGGGCTTTTGGGCTCATTTTTCTTCACTCTCCTTTAAGAATGGGCCTAAAATGAATTAAACAATAACTAGGAACAAACAGAGTTTATTTTATAATAAGTATAAGAATATTATAATAAATGTGCAATCTTAGCGACCGATTAGATGGCATCCAGAGGACATGGCGATGTTGTTTTGGAAGAGGATGACGGAATCTACGCAAAGGGTGACAAATTCAAAAGCGTTCATCACCAGGAGAGCCAACCCATGTCCTGAAAAGCTTTCCCAGTTTGCTTCTTGTCGGTATGGCTCAAGAAGTGCGTGATTCCATCTCCTCCACATGATGGAATCTTGCCACTGGTGATTTTCCTGACCATCTAGCTGGCCTGCAGACGACCACTCGAATTGCTTCCAGCGATGGTGTGCTGCATCCAGTGCGATCTGAAAGTACACCTAAAATGAGGTGTTATACTAATCAATTATGGAATTTAAAACTTTTACACTACCACAATAGATATTCAAAAAGTAAAGCCCCATTCCTTCTGAAGGGAACTTCTCCTCAAGATTCACTTTTATAAGAGTGAAGGAGCTTCAATAGCTCTCTTAGATTATAGTAGGTATGCGCATACAAACAATATCAAGCATGTATAAATGAATAATAGTAGAAAAGTAAGATATAAAAAGAGTAGAGTTTAGGGAGAGATAGCCAAACGCAAACACAAGGATATGTTTCGAGGTTCGAGCACCAAGCTCTACGTCTTCGCCTTCACCTAGAAGGATTTCAACTCTATCCACTAAGGGCTCCTCCACAAAGGATACAAACTCAATTCTCTACACAAGAGGAGGCACAATGCCAAGGCATAAGGCCGATAAAACAAAGCAATCACCTCTACACAAGAGAGAAGGCAAGAAGGCAAAGCATAAAGTAAAAGAGTGGTTACAATACTTGGTGATCAGAAAGATCACAAACAACATCTCTCACAATACAAAATAGTAGAGGATTGGTTTTGTAATGAATAGTTCAAGATTGTGAGAAAACAAAGACTTTGGAAATGAAACATAAAAGCAAACACTTGGGAAAACATGTTGAAGGATACAGAAAATTTGAAGAAAAACAAATGAATTTCCAGCACTTGTTTCATTGATTTTCCAAAACTTTGAAACAAGTGACAAGATGTAGAGTTGAGGCTCAAAAACTTGTTTAAAACTCTTTATAAATAAGCAATATAACACTTGAAGACTAGTAATTTTTCTCTTCAAAAATCTTAGTTATAAACAACCGAAAACACCGATATTTATAGGCTTACAAAAAATAGCCGGTAGGATCCAAACACAGGCAAATATGCATGTCGGTCAATCGGCGGTCGACCGCTAATGGTCATATTTTTTTACCATTGGGGTTTTGCGGTCGACCGCCAGGGTTTTGCAATCGACTGCCTGGCGATCGACCTAGCAGTCGACCAAACCCAACATCAGAGAGCACTGCTCTTTGATCAGTTGGCCGACCGATCAATCGAAACAAGCTGAGAGCTCTGACAAGAAATAGCCCACACTATCAGTCGATCGAGTAGTCTACCAACTCAAGCTTCTTGGATTGTGCATGTTTTGTGCACGTCGGTTGGCCGAGTGGTCAACCAGCACTAGCTCTAGGTCGACCGTGCGGTCGACCGGCAATAACTGAAAAACACAATTTTGGGATTTTTAAATGAACTTTTGAAACCCACCCAACTAAATTTCAATAAATCCCAATAAATTTCACAAAAATAAGTTCATATAAATACAATGAAGTACAAAAATGTGTGATTGAAAGTCAACACTTACTTCAAATATGTGAACTTATTTTGAGATATAGAAATTCAATCTAGAAACCAAAATCGTATTTTTTCAAAAACCAAACTACTAAATGAAAATCTAATTTTGACAAACATAAAACTCAAAACTCATGAATACAACTCATCAAAATTTGTTTATTTAACATATTGTTTTTGATGAAATCTATTCATGAAATGAAAAACATTAACTTGTTAAATCAAAATTCAAAACTCATCAAAATAATTTTCTTTGAACATGTAAAGCTATAATATGTGTGGATAGAATTCAACACATATTCCAAAGTATAAAAGCTTATTTCTTTGAGATGAAAATCATATAAACACAAATTGTTAAACCAAAAATGATTAAATCGAAAACCAAATCTTTTGTTCTTGAAAAACCAATTAACAAACTTTGGGGTGTGTGTGTGAGCTTGAGCAATAAAACTAATCTATACTTTACGCAAAATCTAAACTAACAAACTTTAAATACAAGTCTTCTTGTAAATCTTCTTCTCCAAGTAGACTTGATCCAAACTTAATTCTTGAGCTAGACTCCTCTTGAGTACTTGATGTGATGTTTTGGCATGAGCTCTTGAATTATCATGTAATAACTTCAAAACTTGATTTTGAATCTTTTGTTGAAACTAAATACCAACTAAGATCTTGATTAATATCTGAAACTTAATAACATAGTATCATTAGTACTATATATACATGAGTTAATCATCAACAAAACTAGAGTGATGAATCTTTAGGCCAACATGATCTTCGTGCACTGACAGAAGTATTTTGCAGGCCACCGACCACAAAGAAGGGAAAGAGACAAATTCTTCCCCGTGATGGGCTGTGTCTTAGGGTAGAGCTGTCCTATACATATTTACTTGCGTGGTTTATTTTGCACTACCCATCAATCATCCAGCTGGGGGAGGAGCCACCAGAATGTGTTCGCTTTGCATATCTCTGACGCTTCGAGAACTCATAGTGGGAGCGAAAGTGCGTAGCGGGAGCTGGAGACTGGTTCACCGTTACGATGAGTACAACCTCTTCTGGTGCTTCCCCCACATTCCAGGTGCTAGGTATGGTGATGAATTCCACAATATCGGAGACGAGAATTTTTCACTCGAGAAAGGTATACTCAAGAGGTTAGTCAGCATTAGGCCATCCCACTTGTTATATCATTGCAGGGACATATGATACCTAGAGCCTTACGTACTCAACCGCTTTGCACACTGTTTTCCATTAATTTGCAAAGGGAGAAAACTTACAAAAAATGGTCAAAGAGCGAAATTACAAGTAATTCTTCTTAAAGAATGAGGAAATAGAAATTACAAGTAGATCTCCTCTGAGATTTCTAGGAAGGTATGCCGATGGGAATCTGATCAGCGTGCGATCACTTTATCTCGTTAACGATGCAATCGGTTGGATGTTCAAGCCTTCTCAAGGGGATTTCTTCTCGCCTAGTTCTGAAAATTCTCTGAAGGTAGAAGACTTAGAGTGTTGGGACCCTACATTAAAGAGGGTTGAGTCTCTGGAGCTTTGGAAGTTTAAAAGCAAGAGGACACTTTTGGGCTAAAGGTCTCTTATATCTCTAAAAATTTTCAGCCCTTCTCTCTTGCAAGGGGCTATTTATAGCAAAAATAGGGGTGTAAGTGCCTCTTGAATTCAGCGAGGTTGAATCAACTTATTAGCTTCACTTTTGGCTTGATATACCCTGGTAGCAAAGCTAAAAGTAAGCCTCTAGACAAGCTAGGGCATTGGAACCCACCTGCACGTCTCCACTTATTGTGAGACAAAGTGGGCGGGTATAACTGCCCACTAAAGCAACTAACCCCACTATTAGAAGTGGAGTTATAACTGCTAATCCTCCTTTAGGGGACCAGGGAATGGTCAGATGACCTATAAAAGCTCACGACAAAGCCAGGAGTTTCATGTTAAGTTAAAAGCTTCAGGCGAAGCTATGTTCAGGGCCTCCAGCGAGGCTAAAAGTTAGCTCAATTGATGAGCTAGGTGAAGCTTTAGGTGAATCTAGAAGCTTAGCTTAGAGTGGAGCTTAGCCATATTTTCAGCGAAGTTGGTGAGAAAGCTTCCAGCGAAGCTAAGGTTAGCCCTAAGTGGGGCAGATTGAAGCTTCATACAAAGCTAGTGGCTTCGGCCCTTTTGACAAGGCTAAAAGTGAAACTAGCCCCCCTTTTGGGCTCACGCGAGGCTAGGTGTTTGAACAGACCTAACTTTATAGGCCTGCTTTGGCCTCTGAAGTGTGCATAAACGTGGTCATCAGCTCGTCCATGACTCTGACTTTTATAAATGTCGTCGAGTCTAAAGATCGTTCAGATCGGTTGAAGCACTACCTGGGAGCTTGTCTTTTTGGAGTATCAACAAAACCCCTTTCAAAATTTTCATGAATATGTAATGGATTGGTACAAATTCTGAAACACTTTGAATTTAAAGCTTGATACCTAAATCGCTTAGGTTAGGAAAACCTACTGGGTGCAACTATACACTGTACTAGGTAACCAGATTAGTTTTATCCTAGGAATTTTCATGAGAAATAAGCTCTTAGGGAGCTAAGATGAAGCTTTAGGTGAAGCTAAGGATGAGCTCTCTGTGAAGCTGGAGTAAAGTTTCAAGCGAAACTAAAAATAAGCTCTCAGGGTAGCTAAGATACAAGCTCTCATGAAGCTAACAAAGCTTCTTGCGAAGCTAAAGAAGGCATTTGAGTGAAGTTGATTAACTTTGCCGCCTTAAGTTTTTCCAACCGCCGTTTCAAATTAATTTGAAATGACTGCTTGCGCTCCTTTTGAGAAGGCGAAGCTAGACACTTCTGTGCCTATAAAAGCCAAACTGGCTGAAAGAGAAATCATTTTCTCTAAGTGTTTTGAACTTTTATAGACATAGAAAATCTCTATCTTCTTCCTTCAATATCTCTCAAGAACTTTCTACGAATTCTAATGGCACCCAAACAGCATGCAGGGAAAGAGATTGCCACCTCTACGACGGCGCTGCAACTGCCACCTCCGACCATCGAATGCCCCATTGCGGGTAGGGATTTCTCCCTTTCAATTTTTTTCCTTTTAAAGCCAAGTTTTGGCTTATTTCATGGTGAATCTGCCATGATTTTACCATGATTTGGTAATCTTAGAGAGTCAAACTCCCTTAATTTTGATTTTATCAAATTTTAGGGAATGTAGTCCCCCTCTAATTTTGTGAATCAAAATTAGAAACTGAAGGGTTTCTTTCCCAATCTTCTATGTGAAGCTAGCTCTTGGGGCTATTTTTGCATTCTACTTCTTTGTTGAAGCGAACCTGAGTTTCAAAGCGAAGCTGATTGGAGGACTTTAAGTCCTTTGAACTATTTTAGGCATAAGTGCCTTTTACGCTTCCCAGCGATGCTAGCCCTTGGGGCTTTTTGCACTCTACCTTTGTGCAGAGTGTGAAGTTAAGCTTTGAAATGAAGCTGATGCTGAGCTAGCTTCGCTTGAAAAAGTGAAGCTATGCCTATTGAACTAGCTTCGTTTGAATAGCAAAGCTATGCCTGTTGAGCTAGCTTCTCTTGAAAAGAGAAGCAATGCCTTTGAATTTCTTTGCATTCTTTTTTCTTTTTGTCCATGGACTAACATAGTTGCTTCTTTTTTTTTCTATTTTTGCAGTGCACTATACTCCGGGACCATTGAACAGTTTCTTCAGATCAGCCAAGGGAATGGATGGAATGTTAGTCTGTAATTCCAAGGGTAGGCTTCCTTATTCAGTGAAAGGAGCACTCCTGATCGCGACGTATTGATTCAATTTGGAGACTAGCGCAGATGAAGAGTATACTGACCACTGCTCCTTTAGAAGACTGTGACCGAAAGATCTACCGGAAGCCCGACTTTATTTTTGGGGATGCGGAGCCTGACACGGATCAGCAACTGCTAGATAGGGAAGGGCAGTGGATTTTCACCCTGAATGGCGCGAAGTATTGTCTTCCGTCGAGAAAGCGTCACTTCTTGCTATCCTACTTCCAGTGTGTGATGAGGCCTAGGAAGATGAACTGGCAGGTGACCGAACTACCGACTCACTCCAAGTGGGAGTCTGACAGCTTCCTCTCATGGTTACACCAGGACAGGTCCCTCTCGGTGCATACTAGGTCTGGGAACATCCTACAAGACATCCCGGTGGGGGAAAATCCTGGCCTAGCTTATGGCAACCAGTTCATAAAGGTTAGTGGCAACTATCTGGCAACGAACTTCATAGCCTCGGGTTGGATTCATCCTCTGAAGGCCCAGTGGAAGAACTTGACCCTGTACGTCTTGGCTCACTTCGGAGAGGATCTGGAAATAGTTAAACTTCATGAAGTGATCGGTCGGTGATAATGCATATTTACTGTCACATTCTCATACTTATTATATAATCAACTCTAGTTTTAATCCTATTTACTGTCTAATTTATATGTAGGCCCATTGCTAAAGGAGAGGGAAGAGAAACAAGCCCAAAAGCCCATCAAAATTCTTATTTAATTCAAAAGTAATTCGAAATCAGAAAATCAGGGCAGATCAGGACAACTCAGAGAAGATAAAATCAGTTGAAAACTAGTTAAAACAAATCTTTACAAATCAATTAGTTAAAGCTGAAGATAAAAGGAGGTTTCGTCAAAATCTTGGACCCAAACTGAAAATCTAGCTGGAGATAAAACCAGAACATCAAAGCAGGGATGTGAACTTCCTAGGTGAGGCCGTCGGCCACACCCTGACTGCGGAAACGCGACCAAAGCTGCATTTTCATGGCTTGGTTAACTCTGTTGGGGGAGCATTTGCTCCACCTATCTTCGTACGCGCTCCCCCGTTGGGTTTTTGTCATAAATACTGGGATTTCTTAGCGTACAGAGAACGATCAAGCCGAAATTAATTCTTAGGCCAGTTTTTCTTTCTTTTTAGTATAGATTTTTACTTTTTTAATGTAATTTTTACTCTTCTTTATGTAACTGAGAGAGAGACGAGATTCATGGAGGAATGAAAGTAAGCTTGTACTGAGGGTGACACCGTGTAAGTAAGTCTTTTCTTTCATTGTTATTTAAATCGAATCAAAGTTTCTTATTCTTCTTTACTCTTGCTTTCGTTTACTTTCCTCTGAAATGTTTGCAATCCATGTGAATCTGATAGCCTCGAGACTACTTCGCCATTGCAAGTGCCCTTGATGGCCTATGGTGATGAATAACCAATTTTTTGTTAGTTTAGCTTACCCTTTTATTCATAGTGTAGATCGAGAATGGGGAAGATCCTACACGCCATGCTTTATTGCCTTCAAAGATTAGATAAGTCATAGCTACGGATCCAAGGTATATGAGCACTGAAGAGGTAAGTAATTTTTAGTTTCTTTCTTTTAATTCTTTAGTTTAGATCACCACAATCTCCAAACTCTTTTATTCACTCCTTTTAATTTCTTTGTATACATCCATTTTCTTTTTTCTCACCTTTTCAATCTACCACTTTCTTTTTAACTTAACTATAACTTCTGTTTTTTTCTTTTCAAGAACTAAAATAAGAACTTTAATCATTCTTTGTAACTTAAAAAGAAACAAACTTAAAAGCTTCCATCGTTAGTCCCTCCTTGTGGATTACGACCCACATAACCACTTGTTATTGTGGTAGCATTAAGTACCTTACACTTCTATTTTGTAGTTCTGAAATTCTATATTTTCTGTGTGCAGGTTTCAACTCAATCAAATTTTGTAGGGTTCTAACATAACTTAGGTTTTCCTTTTTTAAAAAAATTTATTAACATTTTATTTACTTTTAAAAACTTTTGAAAATAGAAAAAAATATTTTGACATATTTTTTGTAAGAAATTAAGACAATTTTAAGGAATAGGAGAATCATAATTAGGATTTTTTATACTTGGTCAAAATAAAATTATTTGTTTGATTTCAAAGATTAGTAAGAGAATTTGAAAAAGTTATTTAGTCTTGATTTTTACTTTGATGAAATATGCATGCTTTATACACTTACACACTTACGGTTCAAAAGCAAAGATTCTTATGCCTTATTAAAAAACAAAAACAAAAAAATATATATATAAAAATTCTCTAATTAAGCTGGGTATTTGTGCCTCACAAAGCATAAGTATTGACGTCTAAAGGGAGATCATATAATAAAATTCTTAGTTCTGTGGCCCTATTTGCTCGAGTCCTTAAGTCCTTGAGTTGTTTTCTCACCTGGTGCCCTAAGACCTTTTGGTTTGGTAGTCACCGATTAAAGGCTCGTTACATGGGCAGATTAGAAAGCTTAATAGAACTAAGAAATAATATCATCAAAAAAAAAGAGAAAAAGAATAATAAGGCATAAGTGTTGGAGTTAAAGAACCCCGAGTCAAAATTTCACAAAGGTGCATATGACTTAGGGTAAAATAATAGATTAGATGAGAAATACAGTTTGACTTCATGCCTTGATTGATAACAAGTTTTTGAATTAAGTCTAAGCATAAGAATGAAAATTTTGATTATTCTATAACTTATAGATTACTTAATTCTTACAATAATATTTCAAAAAAATTTCTCTTTCAAAATGTATTTTCAAAATACTAACACTTTGTTTCTCTTTCTTTATGGATTTTGTGGGTATAATCCACTAAAAATCCTATCGAGACAAAACTCATCCTCTAGGGGGAATCAAGAGATTTAACGGCTTGTTGCACATGCTCAGTGCAATCGCGTGACCTGAAAAGTGATCTAATAATTGTTGGTTTAGTTTTGTTGTTTTGCTTGAGGACGAGCAAAAGATAGGTATAGGGGTATTGATCGGTCGCTGATACTGCATATTTATTGTCACATTCTCATACTTATTATATAATAAACTCAGCTTTTAATCCTATTTATTGTCAATTTATATGTAAGCCCATTGCTAAAGGAAAGAGAAGAGAAACGAGCCTAAAAGCCCATCAAAATTCTGATTTAATTCAGAATTAATTTGAAATCAGAAAATCAGGGCAGATCAGGGCAAATCAGAAAAGATAAAATGGTTGAAAACTAATTAAAACAAATCCCTACAAATCAATTGGTTAAAACTAAAGATAAAAGGAGGTTTCATTAAAATCTCAGACCCAAACTGAAAATCCAGCTTAAGATAAAACCAGAACATCAAAGCAGGGACATGTACTTCCTGGGTGTGGCCACACCCTAGCCGCGAAAACTTGGCCAAAGTCACATTTTCGCGGCTTGGTTAAGTCTGTTGGGGGAGAGTTTGCTCCCCCTATTTTGTACACTTTCCCCACTGGGTTTTTGCCTATAAATACTGAGATTTATCAGCGTACAGAGAACGATCAAGCAGAGATAGATTCTTAGGCCAGTTTTTCATTCTTTTTAGTTTAGGTTTTTATTTTTCCTTTTATGTAATATTTACTCTTCTTTATGTAACTGAGAGGGGAGACGAGTTTCATGGAGGAATGAGAGCAAGCTTATACTGAGGGTGACACCGGTGTTAGTAAGTCTTTTCTTTCATAATTATTTGAATCAAATCAAAGTTTTTTTCTTCTTTACTCTTGTTTTTTTAACTTTCCTCTTATGTGTTTGCAATCTAAGTGAATCCGATAGCCTCGAGACGCTTCGCCATTGCAAGTGCCCTTGATAGCCTATGGTGATGAACAACCATTCTTTTATTAGTTTAGCTTGCTTTTTTATTCATAGTGTAGATGGGGAATGGGGAAGATCGTACACGCCATGCTTGATTACCTTCAAAGACTAGGTAAGTCGTAGCTACGGATTCAAAGTATATGAGCACTGAAGAGGTAAGTAGTTTTTAGTTTCTTTCTTTTAATTCTTTAGTTTAGATCACCACAATCTTTAAACTCTTTTATTCACTCTTTTTAATTTCTTTGCATATATCCATTTTCTATTTTCTTACCTTCTTAATCTACCACTTTCTTCTTAAGTTAACTATAACTTATGTTTTTTTTTTCTTTTCAAGAACTAAAAGAAGAACTTTAACCATTCTTTGTAACTTAAAAGAGAATGACATTACTTAAATTCTCTCTTACTTACATGAATCTCATTCTAATATATGTTTACAAAGAAATAAAAATTACATAAAATAAAAATAAAAACCTATACTAAAAAAATGAAAAACTGACTTAAAATCTATCTCTGCTTGATCGCCTCTGAAGCAAGGTAGAACATGTAAGGATTCCATGTAAGTCATCAACTGGAAAAGGTAAGTATTTCTTTTAGGTTTAACTTTCTTTCTTTTAATTTTTTTGTTTAGATCTCTAACACCACAATCTCCCAACTCTTTTATTTACTCTTTTTAATTTTTTTGTATAAATCCATTTTCTATTTTCTTCACCTTCTCAATCTACCACTTTCTTCTTAATTTAACTGTAAGATATTTTTGTCTTTCTTTTAAAGAACAAAAAGAAGATCTTTAACCATTGATTGTAACTTAAAAGAGAATTTATTAAAAAGCTTCCATCGCTAGTCCCTTCTTGTGGATCACGACCAGCATAGACACTCGTTATAGCGGTAGAATTAAGTACTTGCATATTCTATTCTTAAGTTTTGAAATTCTATATTCTTGTGTGCGGGTTCCAACTCAATCATGAAGCTGTTAGGGCTACATGCTATAATATTCAAATGAGCGTTACAAACTTCTACGCCATCTTTGAATTATACTGCCCATCCACAGGAACTTTCTTCACTCTTGTGGGAGAATTGAGTATGGCTTTCCTTGAGATATAGGAAGTCTCCACCTTACCAATGGGATCTCTCCCCTACGAGGAGTATTTTCCTTGCAAATCATAGCTAGCATTGTTAGAGAAACAAGAGCTTGCATTGCTCGAAACTTACAGAGAGCTGATGTGCCACTTCTACATCTACTTGGATGTGCATGGTGGTTATAAGGGAAGCTTGAACAGCTTAAAAAGTTGCGCAGATTATTTGTTTCTCACCTTGGAGGAAGCTCCCAAAAAAGCTCGATTCGGAGTGGTAGAGGAGGACATTCTTCGAATGATGAGGAAGCACAACCACAGAGATGTTGTTTGAAAGAAGACGATGGTATCTATGAAAAGGGAGACACCCTCAAGAGTTTTCATCACTACGCTCGTCAACTGATATCCTGAAAAGCACTTTTGGCTGGCTTTCTGTCGGTTTGGTTGAAGAGGTGTGTAGTACCGTCTCCTTCCAACGATGCTATTTTCCTGACAGCACTGCTTTCGGTCATTTGCTTGGTACACAGTCACTCTTTGGGGCCACTTCCAGCTATGGTGTATTGCATACACCGAGGTATTCATGCCCTAACGGAAGCCTTCTATAGGCCACCCGCAATGAAGAGGGTTAAAGGAACAATTTTACCTCGCGATGGGCCAAACCCTAGGGTTGGATTGCCATATACATATCTGATGGCATGGTTTGCCCTACACTGTTCAGCGATTATCCAACCCAGGGAAGCGCCTCCTGAGGGTGTTCGGATCGCGCACCTTCGCCGGTTCAAAGGGTCTTCATGGGAGCGAATCTATATGGCCGCGGTCTGCAAACTGCTGTGCCGCTATAACGCGTACAGTCTTTTTTAATGCTTTCCCTACATCCGAGATGCTGGTTATGGTGAAGAGTTCAAGGATGTTGGGGATGGTATAACATCACTGAGTCGTGGAGTGTTCGAATTGCTAGTAAGCATCAGGCTTTCCCACTTGGTATACCAGAGCGGAGACATCTTCTACCTGGAACCGTATGTCTCCAGTCGTTTTGCTCGCCAGTTCAGATACGACCAGCTCTACGTTGACAATCCAAACACTAACTTGGCTCTTATTGAGAGCTTGATTGATGATGCTCAAGCTTGGGGATATTTTATTGCTGGTTGCACTGAGGCACAGCTGTGCATGCCATTGAGAACCCCAAAATGCTGATGACTTTGGGGTTCTGCCAGTGGTATAAGACCTCCAGTTCCACACCAACTAGGTTCAATATCGACTCCTCTAACTTAAGGTGGATCTCTAAGCGGATGAGCAGAAGACAACTAAACAAAGGGGAGGGCAAAAGAGTTTGAGTGCTAGGCCTTCCTGAGTTTATCGCTGTCATCGATAGTGAAGCTTCTGATGCTGAAAGCCCTCATTTCGAGGATGTTTCTGGCGCTAAAGTACCGCGGGAGGCTCCTGGTGGGATAGGTACAACTCCCATGGAGGAAGTGGAGATGGAAGAGGAAGAGGAGGAAGAGGAAAACCCAGACAAATGGAAGCGAAAGGGCAAACCTCGAAGGAAGAGGGTGGTGAAGAAATCTCGCCGCCAAACTCCAGTCATTATGGAGAGTGAATCAGTTGCGATCATCTCTCCTCCTGCTCCATTAGTTATAAAACTATTAGTGCAGAAGAAAGCACTTGAAAAGGCTGCTCCAGGCTTGGGTAAGATTAGTTCTTGTTTGCAAGAATTTTTTCCCTAATTACTCTCTCTTCCCGTGCAACTAACTTGTTAATTTGGGATGCAGGAACCAAAATTATGAGGGAACAAGGAGATCACTATGGTCTGTTGTTCACCTACAGGGAGGGTGATGAAGCTAGCTACTTCATCTCCGATAAACTTGAGGGTTGCGCAGCTGACATTGGTCTCTCCACTGCTGGCGAGGGCAGAGAAAGCCCAATTATTTTGAGTTCAAGAGGATTGGTCGTGGAGCCTGTAGCGAGTGCTATGGTTGAAGGAGGACCGGGTACTATCACAATTACTGAGGCCCTCAGGGCTGATGAACTTCTTCTTGAGCCAGCCTCAGGTGATTTTTCAAAAATTGGTTCTTCTCCAGTCATTGCCGGGGTCTCTGCTATAAAGCCAGTCGAAGTAAGCACCACCGTTAAGGGAGCACCGAAAGACATTGCCGAGCAGACAATTAAGTCTGGGGTCGTGACTTCAACTCCTATCGGTAATGCTACAGTAACATGTGAACGACTCTTATTTTTTTTTGCTTACATTTAACCTAACAAAATACTCTTTCAGGTATTTCATCTCTGGCCGCATCAACTTCAAAGGAGCTGACAGGCTTTTTTGGAGAGGTTAGGGAAGAAACACGTACTTTGGCTATTATAGATATCACTAAGTTGGATGTCCTATATTGCGACCTTCCTCTTTACTAACAGGAGTCTGCTGGTGATTTTGCAACGGCTGAGGAGATTGGGCTGCTCTCCCTTTCATGTTATCGACAGAATCGATCACGGTTCCACCTGAATCAGCTGGCGAGATGACGGTGGCTTCCATAATGTCGTCAGTTTTGGTAACAGCTGATTTCAAGGTAATCACTAGCCCGACGTCTCCGACGTTGATTATTGAGTTAGCTCTTTCTGGAGTAGTCACCAACCCTACTTCCCTCGTGGCCGGTGTATTGGTGTTGATGAAGACTCCCCCTCTGTTGCCAGCGATTCGTCGTCCATCTCTGACAAGTATTTTGCCACTTCTTTCACTGTTATGATGGTGAAACTGATAGAGGGTTTATCTTGGGGATTACCTGCTCATCGGGAGTAATTGAAGGTGAGAAGGAATTTGTGGCGGAAATGGTTGATAGCTTTTATAAGAACTTGAAACGATCCATTGCCTTGATTTTGAAGGGCTCGACCACTTCATTTGAAGCTTTGAAGGTGGTCCACTCTTGTAATATTAAAAGTATCCGAGATTTTTGAGGGGATGACCAAGCCACTGCCTTGGAGCTGTTAGTGGAGAAATTTGACAGGGACGTGGGTGAGTGGCGTCGCCTTAGCAGCTCGACCTGAATCCATTAGTAGACGAAGAGCTTAAACGTCTCAGGCTCAGACGCAGAAAGCTCACCTGGAGGCACAAGAAACAACTGAGGTAGTATCTTCGGACTTGAAGTCCTTGGAGGCAAGGAAGGTAGAGATAGGTGACGCTATCGATGCTTCCAATAGTGCTCTTCTTGATGCTGAGGATAAGATAAAAAGGCCAAAGATATGATCAAAAGGGCCAACATTCTACTGTCTAAGGCTAAACTGGTGCGTCTCAAGGAGATCGCTCGGTTAGAACAGCTCAAAGCCCAGAATAATGAAGTCCTGCGAAGGAGATGGCGAAAAGGGCAACTCTGGCAGAGATCGAGGCTTGTTTGTCCCAAATGGCGAACTTCAACGAAGCTGAGTTGAGATCGCAGGCATTCATTAGAGCCGCTGAAGAAAGAAAGAGCAGGCTGGCCACACTTGTAGAACGGATCAAGTCCTAGGAGTCACAATCATAGCTTGTAATCTATGTATCCCTCTTTTTCTTTTTTTTCTTTTTGAATCAATGAAAAAGTATAATTTTATTTGACTCTTCTTCTGTGTCCCTGTTTTCTTTATCTTTTGAGTTTGTAATAATTTTAGGTTTAATTTTAGCTCTCAAAAGAAACAAATAATGGTATAGTCTTCCAACTTTTAACATAAGAATATTAATCAATCTATTCAGATGTTGAAAATGTAATAGAATTAGTTATTTGATAAATTACCACCGATAAGTTTGAGTGATGACTCGATTCAAATCTTATTGGGATAAAAATGAAATAAAGCAAACTTGACGATCTTCCTGTTCAGAGGTAAATATTAACATAACAGATTAAAGATCATCGGGTTATGAACTGGTTGTGACGGACTAAGCACCACAACAACGCGATGAAATCTAGAGTTTATCAGTTTAGGGGTGACAAACTGGACATGACTAGTTGAAGATTATCAGACTTAGGATTTTTGGTCGTTCAGAGATGATGGACTGGACATGACAACGAAAATGAAAAGTCCCTCCTGGATTGGGGATAATGAGACTTAGCTATCTGTCGATTCAGAGGTGATAAAGTGGACATGATCGATCAGGACATTTGCTGTTCAAAGGTGACGAACTGGACATGACAACAAAGCTTAAAAGGGTGAACCCGATTTTAGGGACCCATCTATTCAGAGGTTATTGACTGAACATTGTAGACTAAGACACACTAAATTTCAGATCTGCTACCAGAGGTAGCCATATTAACTTGGCAGTTAGCCCACAAGGGACTGTAAAGGTGAATTAGATCTGGGCGCCCGTTGATTCAGAGGTTTTTGACTGGGCATGATCAACTAAGCTTAAAAGGGTGAATGATTGAGGTTGAACCAGCACACAAGAATACAGAATTTCAGAACTTAAAAATAGAGATGTGCAAGCGCTCAATTCTACCGCGATAGTAAGTGGCTATGCGGGTCGTGATCTACAAGGAGGGACTAGCGATGGAAGCTTTTTAGTAAGGTCTCTTTTAGGCTACAAAGTATGGTTAAAGTTCTTCTTTAGTTCTTTAAAAGAAAAAGGAAAATTAGGTTAAAGTGAGTTAGGAAGAAGATGGTAGATTAAGAAGATGAAAAAAACTAGAAATGATATGTACAAAGAAATGGAAAAGGAGTGATAAAAAAAAGTGGGTGTTGTTGGTGTTGGTGATCTAAACTATAGAAATAAAAGAAAAGAAAGGAAAGATTAAAGAAATACTTACCTCCTTTGGTTGATGACTTACCTGGAACCCTTGCATGTTGTACCTTGCTTCGGAGACGTTCAACGTATAAGACATGAGATCGAGCTCAGTCCTCATTCGCATTAGTTCATCAAGACGAACAAGAATGAAATGATACGGAGTCTTGAGGAGGAGAACATCATCATGAAATATCATTAGTACTCACACAAACATTGTTATACTGATGCTTCTAGATTCACTTGAATGCTCATCATGACCAAAAGAGAAAGAGTAGAAAAAAGAAGAAGGAAACAAAAGTAAAAGACAAACATAAAAAAAGTTACCTTTTATTACTTGCAGAAACGATGGAAGAAAGGAGGAGGTACATCGGTGTCACTCTCAATATAAGCCTCTCTCTCTTACTGACATGAATCTCAATCTAACCTAAGCTTATAAAGAAATAAAATTACATGAAAAGAAAATAAAAATCTATACTGCAAAGAATAAAAAACTAGACTAAATCCTATCTCTGCATGGTCGTCCTTTTTGCCTTTGAGTGCAGGTATTTATAGGAGAAATGCATAGGGTAAAGGAGTATGAAGATAAGTAAAGCTGACAATTTCTGAACTCTCCTTATTTTCAAACTTGATTTGATGTGGATATTCAGTTCTGATCTGCAGTTTAGTGGCGTATTGATTGCTAAATGTTACTTATCAAATGATAGAATTAGAAATAATAATCAACTTAAAAGTTTTATCCCTTTAAGTCCTCTTTCTGGATCATCTTGAATCATCAGATTTGAGTTCTGGTAGCGAAAGTTATGATTCAAATACTAAAATGTATCCATCCAGAATCTGAGTCTGAATTGCTTCATCTCATCCATTGATCTTCTCTCATCCATTTATCCCATTGGATTTGGACTCTGTATTTAACGTTATCCTCGGTTGATCTTTAGCTTTAACTACCTAATTCATCAAAAACTGAATTTAACCCACTGGATTTGAGATCATCCTCCTCTAACCAAATAAATCTACGACTTACCTTGTCTTTGAAGGCGATCAAGCATGGCGTGTAGGATCTTCCCCATTCCCGATCTACACTAAGAATAAAAGGGCAAGCTATACTAGTATGAGAATGGTTATTCATCACCATATGCCATCAAGGGCACTTGCAATGGCGAAGCAGTCTTGATGCTAACAGATTCACTTGGATTGCAACACATTAGAGGAGAGTAAATGAAAACAAGAGTAAAAAAAAAGTAAATTTGATTTAATTCAAATAACAATGAAAGAAGAGATCACTTACACCGATGTCACCTGCAGTACAAGCTTGCTCTCATTCCTCCATGGAAGTATCATCTCCTCTCAGTTACATAAAGAAAATAAAATTACATGAAAGAAAACTAAAAACCTAAGTTACAAATTACAAACTACAAATTAGCCTAAGTTCTACTCTCTGCTTGGTCCTTCTTTTTGCCTTTGAGTGCAGGTATTTATAGGAGAAATGTAGAGGGTAGAGGAGTATGAAGATAAGTAAAGCTGGCAATTTTTGAACTACCCTTATCTCCAAACTTGATTTGATATGGATATTCAGTTCTGATTTGCAGTTTAGTGGCGTATTGATTGCTAAATATTATTTATCAAATGATAGAATTAGAAATAATGATCAACTTAAGAGTTGTAACCCTTTAAGTCCTCTTTCTGGATCATCTTGAATCATCAGATTTGAGTCCTAGTAGCGAAAGTTATGATTCAAATATTAAATGTATCCATCCAGAATCTGAGTCTGAATTGCTTCATCTCATCCATTGATCTTCTCTCATTCATTTATCCCTTTGGATTTGGACTCTGTATTTAACGTTATCCTCAGTTGATTTTTAGCTTTAACCACCTAATTCACCAAAAACTGAATTTAACCAACTGGATTTGGGATCATCCTCTTCTAACTAAATAAATCTAGTTAAATCTGAATTTTACTGATATTTATTTGATTTTATCCTCTTTCTCCCCATGATTATCTTCTGCAAAATAGATATTTAAGACAAGCAATTTAGCAGATTTATTACATGATAAATGTGAAATGTAATAAAAAATAATGCAATAAATGTGTGCAATCAGTGAACAAGTTTTAGGGACTCGTCTATTCAGAGGTTATTAACTAACATTATAGACTAAGACACACTAAATTCTGAATCCGTTGCCAGAGATAGTCGTATTGACTTAGCAGCTAGCCCACACGGGACTGCAAAGGTGTATTGGATCTGGGCACCCGTTGGTTCAGAAGTGATTGACTGGACATGACCAACTAAGAGACACCAGGCTCGCAAGTCACTGTTTAGAGGTTTAATATTAACATGACAACAGAAAAAAAGTTCAAAAAGGACTATAGGATGAAGTTTGAGATCCGATTGGTTCAGAGGTGATGAACTGAACATGGACTATTCAAAGACTACCGAATTCAGAGCCCTATCACTCAGAGGTGGCAAACTGGACATGAGGTACAAAGAGAGAACCTGATTGTCTGTCGGTTTAGAGATAATGAACTGAACATAACCGATTAATAGATCACCAAGTTTAGAATCCCACCGTTCAGAGGTGACGAACTGGACATAACGGCAAGAATGAAAAAGTCCCTACTGGACTGAAGATCGGGACTCGTCAGTTCAGAGGTGATTGACTGGACATGACTGACTAGGACCGAATAAAATAGCAAGAATTCTTTATCCTGAGGTAAGATAAAAAATTGAATTGTAGACTTGACTGTTCAGGGATCTTTTGCAGATATAACAGGTTGGGTCTGAATCCGCTGTTCAGAGGTCTACAATTCACATGACAGGGATTGCCTTGTGACTTTAAGTGGGCCTGTCATTCTGTGGAAGAGAATGACAAGTGAAGCCTTGATCTGCTAGGGAAAAATTAGAATCTTCCACCAAAGATGTTGATTTTATCCACCGGGGAATATATCAGAGTCTTGCTATCAAAGGTTTAATGTTAACATGATAGTTGACTTGTGATTCACTTCACGGGGGAAATGAATATTATTTTGTGTGGTCCTATCATTCCATGGATAGGAATTGTTAAGTGATTTTGGAGGGGAATCAAATGGGATCAGGTCCCTTAGGATTTTTAGTAAATCCTCAGCTGTCAACGGATTTGGTATGCCTTTATCAACCACCATTTGAGTTGGGCTAGCCATGCTATTTTCCTCAGCATAATGAGTTATAGAGAATTTCTATTAGACTTAAGAGCCAATATTTTTCTCTATCCTTAGCCATTTGAGGGCATTGGATTTTGATAGTGACAAAGCTAATACTGAGCTAGCTTGCCTTTATTAGCCCAACTCTGTTGAGAATTGGACTGTGTTCTCATGTATCATTCATCTTAACCAGCTTCTTATATGCTAATTAGAACTCTTAACCAGCTCTTATGTGCTGACTAGTGCTTCAGCGATGTTTGATCATCGATGCTAGTCCCACTTGTCGCCAAATAGTTGTTGATCAGTGAGAACATTATGCTCATGTTGAACAGGAATATAGTCAACTGTTGTCGATCAGTGAGGACAATTATGCTTGTAAGAAATATAGTCATCTGTTGTCGATCGATGATGACTTTTATTCTCGTGTTGAGCAAGAACATAGTCGATTGTCGTCAATCGATGAGGACTATTATACTCGTGTTGAGTAGGAATATAGTCGTCTGTTGTCGATCGATAAGGACTATTATGCTCGTGTTGAGCAGGAACATAGTCGACTACCGTCAATGGATAAGGATTATTATGCTCGTGTTGAGCAGAAACATTGTCGACTGTCGTCGATCGATGAGGACTATTATGCTCGTGTTAAGTAGGAATATAGTCAACTGCCGTCGATCGATGAGGACTATTATGCTCGTGTAGAGTAGGAATATAGTCGATCGCAATCGATCAATGATGACTATTATGCTCGAGTAGAGTAGGAATATAGTCGTCTATTATCGATCGATGAGGACTATTATGCTCGTGTTGAGCAAAAATATAGTCGACTGCTGTCGATCGATGAGAACTATTATGCTCATGTTGAGCATAAATATAGTCGTCTGTCGTCGATCGATGAGGACTATTATGCTTGTGTTGAGTAGGAACATAGTCGACTACCGTCGATCGATAGTTTTGTTATAGGGAGAATATATCTGATGCAAGCATCATATATACTTGACCCAATGACCAGAGGTTTAATGTTAACATGATCGTAACGAGTACTTATCTGATCAAAGGTGATGTGTTAACGTGGTCAAGGATAGTACTATTTTAGGAATCTGCCATTAATCGACATCACGACTATGTCGCCATCTTGAGTTGCTAGGTGATAGGCCCCATTTGAGTAGACTGTTTCTATCATGAACAGCTCTTTCTATTTGGATTGAAATTTGCCTTTGATTTTGTGTGTCATGACCATGGGTTGTCTAACGGCTAAAAGCCAAGTCTCCTTTTCTCGAATACCCTTTCTTTAACCTTCTTATTGAAGGCTTTCGAGATCCGAGCATGATACAACTCAATGTGTTTTGAGCTTGTAGTCATCACTCGTCTAGGGCTTCAAGTTTTTGAAGGCGTAGCTGATCGTTGTCATCTTTATGTTGGCCCAAAGGCCTATAATTCTAGTTTTGATGATGATTAACTCATATAATTATAGTACTAATGATCTTGTGTTTATATAGTTTCAGATTTACTATCAAGATCTTAGTACGTGCTTAGCTTCAACAAAGGAGTTTTAGAGCTAACACATATAGATTCAAGAGCTCACACGTCAAGATCGCATCTAACACTCGGTTGGAGTCAAGCTCTTTGGATCGTGTTTGGATCGAATCGACTTGGAGAAGGAGTTCTACAAGAAGACTTCGGTTAGTGTTTAATTTAGTTGTGTTTATATTTTGTATAAAGATAGATAGTGTTGATATGCTTAAGTTCACACACAGACACAAGTTCATATTTTTGGTTTTCAGTTTAACCCGTTTTGAATTTCAAGTACACATATATCGGGTTTTAGATTTTAACCACTTCAAGTTCTGCTGATCTGCTTGATACCCTTTTAGCCTTCTTATCATAACTTTTAATTCTTATATTCAAATAACATGATTTAAATTAAATTTCAAAGATAACTTTCAGGGCTACATTTCTTATTAAATAATCATTTGTTGTTTCGAATGTTAAAGATATCAAATATGGGGTTGAAATCTGTTATTTTTTTGAAAACAGTTTACAGCTTCTAAATTGATACCTTTCTGTATTTTATTGATAACTTTCTACTGTAAAATGATATTACATTGATTTAAATTGCATTAGAAAGAAAACTTAAAGATTTATAAATTATTCCTATATACCTATTTCTAAATTCGGATGTTTTAAGCCTGACAACTGTGCTTAAAATTGACTAATAGTCTGCCAGATTGGCAATAATGACTAATTTTCTGGAGGCTGATTTTATTTTTAAAACGTGTTTTGTTGAATTTTAAGAGTCAATTTATTCCTTTTAAATCTGGTAAAACTATTCTAAATTTATTATTCTAAAACCTATATAAAGGTTCATTAGGATGGATTAAAATCACAACAACAATTTCATTGAAAATCAAAGTTTTAGGTTTCAAGAGAAAAAGTTTTCTAGAGAGTTTTAAAAGAGTTTTTGTGATTCATATCTCTATTTTTTATCTTTGGAAAATTAGTTTTTAATTTTTATTTCTATTTCTATCTAGTATTTTTTTCCAAGTATTTTTCTTTGTGATTTTGATTTTCAAACACCTTGTTTTCTCACACTTGAGCTATCATCTCTATCCTATCTATAGACTTTTATTTTTGTGAGAAAAGTTGTTTGTGGTCTATTGTGATCACCAAGTTGTAATCTCTTCTTTGCTTCGGGTTTGTGGCTATCCCTCTTATGTGGAGGTGATTGTGGTTGAGTGTTGGCTTTGTGCCTTTATCCCTCTTGTGTAGAGGTGATTGTTGTTTGGCTTTGTGCCTTGTCCCTCTTGTGTAGAGGTGATTGTGCTTTCACTTTGTGCCCATTCCTCTTGCGTAGAGGTGATTGAGTTGTTGGCTTTGTGCCTTGCCTCTTGTGTAGATGTGGTTGTGCTGGAGAGAGGAGTTGTGTACTACTAACATTGTAATTGTAAATTCCTCGGTGGAGTTTCCCTTTGTGGGAGGTCACCTTTATGGAAGGTCCTGCGTGGATGTAGTGAAAATCCTTCTGTGTGAAGGCGGTGACGTAGAGCAGTGGCTCGAACCTCGAAACATATCTTGATGTTTGCGTTTGATCCACTATCTCTAAACTCTATCTCTCTTATATCTTGCATTGCTTCATATTATTCATATCACTTATATGCTTGGTATTGTTTGTGTGCCCATACTTGTGTTGAACCAAGAGAGTTTCATATAGCACCTCAACTCTTATTTAGAGGAATCTAGAGGGGATAGTCTAGAGCCCTTCATGGGAAATTCGGCTACACGCTTTGGTTACACATAGTGTGTTGTAATTATTTTTTAATTCTTCATCATTTGTCATTAGATTAGTTAGTACACCTATTCATCCCCCTCTAGGTGTATTTTTACCTTAGTCATCTTGATTGCTAAGGCGACCTGTAACGACGGTATCTGGATTTCTGGAGGTATGACTGCTTCACACCCGTATACTAGAGAAAAAGACATGTTGCCTGTTATGGTTCGGACTGTAGTTCAATCAGCCCAAAGACATTCACTGAGCTTCTCATTCCAATCTCATTTTCTTGACGAAACAAATTTCTTGGGTAACTTAATAATTGTCTTGTTGAATGCTTCCGCTAAACTATTAGCAGCAGGGTTAAAAGCGGTTGAAGGCACATTCAGAATTTGATACTTATTGTAGAACCGATAGAATACTTGGCTTGAAAACTGGGGACCGTTGTCATAAATAATCCACCTGGGGACACTGAATTGATGGATAACATGGTGTTTAATAAAGTTAATCACGTTGGAAGTTTTGACTTCAATATGTGGCATAGCTTCTGCCCACTTTGAGAAATAGTCGGTATTACTAAGATGAGCCAATGACTTTTTGTTGTTGAGGGGCTGATAGGTCGTAGTACGACATCGATTCCCCACGCCTCGAATGGCCATGAAGCCACAGTCGGGTGAAGTAGCACCATAGGTCGATGTATAAATTCTGCGTGGGTTTGACAAGCTTTACACCTTTGTGCATATTTGATTGCATCGATTATCATGGTTGGATAATAATAACTGAGTCTGTGTAATGGATCCTTGAGTTTCGGACCTAGTTGATGATCCTCGCACATACCATCGTGTGCCTCTTTATGCACTTTTTGTCCTTCAGAGTTAGAGAGGCAACGGAGCAAGTATTATCATATGAGTGGCGATAGAGTGTCTTTACTATCGGATAATAGTAAAAGCGGAGAGATCGTCGAATAGAAGCTACTTCCTTAGGGTTGTCTGGTAATATGTCATGCAAAGCATAGTCAATGAAGGAAAACCGCCAATGTCTATGCTTGAAGCCTAATGAGGTTGCATGGACTTTATTACTTTCCAACACATGCTTCGGGCAGACGAGGCTTCGAGCGGCCATCGTAAGAAGATAAGTTGCGTCAACAGGTAAGGCCAATGCAGCGCCATTGCAGCCAAAACATCTGTCTTAATATTTTGAAAGCGAGACACATGAGCGATGTAAAAACTATCAATTAATTGGCCATTTCGATGACTGCATGGTGATAAGGTATAAAATCTTCCCGCTGAACCTCGTATTCTCCTTTGACCTGATTGACGATCAGCTTTGAGTCACCATAAGCCTCAAGTTATCGTACTCCATTTAATGAGCGAGCTGGAGGCCGATAAGTAAGGCATTATATTCCGCTATATTGTTAGAATAAGGTGTTGTCAATGAAAATGCCCGAGGAAGGACATGATTTTGTGGTGAGATAAATACCACCCTCACACTAGCGATTATCTTGCCTTTGGGGCCTGTTCTTTATGCTCCATTAAATAACATCTGCCACACTTCATCCTCTGAGATCATATTAGATTTGAAAATCTTATCTGGATTATCTTCATGAAGCTTTGAGCTCTCTGAAACCGGATGAGCTGCCAGAAAGTTTGCAAGGGCGTGACCCTTGACCGTCTTTTGAGGGACAAAGAGCATATCGTATTGAGACAGGAGGATGGCCCACTTAATTAACCTTGAATTCAGTGATCCTAGCTTTGTCATAAGGATACACAAGGGATTAACTCTAGAAATGACATGTATGGTTTGACCAACCAAGTAATGGTCGCGTCTTCTAAACGGTGAAGACAAAAGCTAAGCATTCTTTCTCAATAGGGTTATACCAGGACTCGGCTCCTATCAGGGGCCTGCTTAGATTGTAAGTGGCCTGTTCATGGCCTTCATCATTCTTTTAGGAAAGAAGAGCACCTAGAAAATAGTCCATAGCTCGTACATAGAGTAAGAATGGTTTTTCTGATATGGGAGCCACCAGGACTGGAGGCTTAGTGAGGTATTCTTTAATATCTTCGAAAGCCTCCTGGAAGGCTTTATTCCATGCAAAAGAGACACCTTTTTCATAAGCCAGGTGAATGGTTGACAATGACCTGAGAGCTTTGCAATGAATCTTCGAATATAGGCCAACCTACGTTGCATACCCCTAAGTTCCTTAAGATTCTTAGGTGGTTGCATGCTCTGAATAGCTTTGACCTTGTTCGGGTCAAGATGGATTCCTTTTGATGTGACAATGAATCCCAAGAACTTGCCACTAGAAACACCCATGAAAGACTTTGTTAGATTCATTTTCAGCTGATAGGATCCATTATATCGAACTTTGTTTTAAGTCATGAAGATTGTCATTTCTATCGCGATTTCTGACAGCAATGTCGTTTATATAACACTCTGCCGCTTTTCGGAGGTGGTTATGGAAAATTATGCTCATTTCACGTTGGTAGGTTACTCCAGCATTCTTTAATCTGAAGGGCATAACAGTATACCCTGAACAGTGTCCGGAATGAAGTATGTCTTTTGTCTTCTGGGTACATCTTGATTTGGTTGTACCCTGAGAAGCCATCCATAAAAGACATTCTCTTAAAACCACAGGTGTTGTCAATCATGCGTCAATGATGGGCAGTGGAAACTCGTGTTTAGGGTAGGCTACATTAAGATCGCGGTAGTCAATACAGATTCAGATTTTTTTATTCTTTTAAGAATGGGGACAATGTTAGTAACCCAATCTGGGTACTGCTCCTCCCGTATGAAATCACATTCGATGAGTTTATGGAGTTCAGCTTCAATAGCTTCCATGATGTTAGGGCGAAACCGTTGTTGCTTTTGTTTCACTGGCTTGATGTCAGGCTTAATGTTTAATCGATGCATGGTTATTTGTGGATCAAGACCGGGCATATCTTCATAATTCCATGCAAACACATCGATATACTCCCGTATAAGAGCTAGCAATTCTTCTCTTTCCGTAAGTGATAAACTTTCACTTATAGAGATGGGTTTAGGGTGATCTCAACTGCCCACATCAACCTGAATTACTTTATTCTCAGTGGGCGGTTTACGTAGTTCAAATTGCTGCTCCCACTGGAGGTCAAGTTGCTGAGGCCATGGCTCAGCGTCAGACGTTTCAATAGCCTCCTCACACTCCAATTGATTGATTGAAGTCATATTGATGCAGAGGTTTTTGAAGAGCACCCCCACACTGACATCTGATTCCCACTTAGATGAACCGGAGGAATGTGATAGGAGAGATTCGTCTCCTTCGAATTGAAACTGAGTGGGAGGTGGAACATATCCCAACCCTCTGCGTGTTTTATCATAATAATTTACTGGTTTTTTCTTTTGGCATGAAAGTCTGTAGAAGACCACGTCATCCCTTTCTGAAATTCAAGCCATTCCCACGCTGCAGATTATACCCTATTTTTCTTATCATATGGTATGCTGATCATGCATAATGAAAAAATTGCGGGGCTCTGAGTCCGATCCCGAGTCTGTAACTGCAGACATTCGGGGTTGGACCCTATCGATTACTATTTGACTCCTTTTGGATATAAGGATCACAAAGACAGACCTTTCTCCATTCTCTACAGGTGTACCTGTCACGCTTAACATGGACAAGGGAATGTGCAAGGAGGTATCAACACTCACAGGATAATCAAAAGTGACATTCTCATTGATCACCCATTCACCATTCTCTTCAATGGGATTGTTACATTTAGGATCGTTAAAATATTCTACGATTTGTTTGAAAACAAAAGTAGTTGGCGTGTCTTCCTCTGACTCTGAATCCGCTTCATTGCCGCTATCGTTATCTTGAAGCAATGGTTCTTTTGCCACTTCATTAACTTCCTGATAGAGGAGAGCATCAGTAAAGTAGTTTTCAACTCCCTTGAATGGTTATTTTTCAGCAAACACCGTTCCTACTGTTGCATTAAGTTGAAGCACTGGTGCAGAGTAGAAGGAACTATCCAATTAGCGTGAATTCAAGGTCATCCAAGCAATATATTGTATGATGTATCAGCGTCAATGACGTAACATGTCACTTTCAATTTTAGGTTCCCAATTCAACAGTGAAGCCAAATCTTTCCCAGTGGGTGACTACTTCCTGTATTGAAGCCATATATCGAAGTAGTCATTGCTAATAATATATTAAGTGGTATCCCAAGAAAGTAGAGGAGCCTTTTAGGATGATACATAGTGCAGACCCTGGATCAACCTGTACCCTCTCAATGCACGTCGAGCTATATATCCAGGATAATACAGGGGTTGATCATATTTATTTTCTTTGAGGAGCATGTCCTCAGCAGTGAAGGTGATGGCAGATATTTTCAGCTGTACATGATGACATTCAGGGTACAAGGGTTGACTGTCATATGTACCAAAAATGATTCTGAATTAGTCAGCACATTTCTGAGTACTTCTCTTGTCTCCTTTGAGAGGCAAAGCAGCTCGTGTATAGTGATTCGAGCTGGAATATTGGTTAATTGTACCAATATATCAAAGCGGAAAGGGGCATGAGTCCCGGACCCAAAGTTTTCTTCAACATTTGGTTAAACCAGACTCCTTTCTGCTTTTCTTTTCCTGGTATTAGAGCTGAAGCCAAATAGGCATTTCCCCTAACATTGTTGGTTGTTGTTTTCTCGTCAGTGGTCTTCTCGTACTGCCTCAGGTATGATTTCCCAGACTGAGTACCTGTTGGTTGGGGTGCAGCGTCCTGTGCTGCCAAAGCATGCTTCTCATCTTCAGAGTCACTGAGAGAAGCTACTGTTATGTTGTCAATATCTGGCAAGATAGAGACGATGTTGCAAGATTTTCCCTTTGGATTGGGTTTTTTTGAGTTCCATTGTTCATCTTTGGCAAGTCTGGGTGTACCCACATGATTTTCCTAGTCTTCAATGTCATTGGAATGAGATCTTTAGCTCTTATTGCTTTGCTGAATAATTACTTACCTCCAGTCGTGCCTTTGGTGCTGGAGCATGTCTGTCGGAGACAGTAACCTTTGAAAAAGTATCGAATTCAAGAGTCACCATGTTCGCAGGACTTTCTTCTGTTTTGACTTCAAAATCAGAACTTTGGTGTCGATCAAAGCCTAAATTTTGTCCTTGAGTATAAACTATATGTTGTAGGATGGTGAACCATCCTATAGAAGAGGCAATAGTTGGGATTGTTTGTGCATCCCACTTCATTAGGGCATCAAACCTCTGGTAGCTTCAACGTATTAACCTTTTGGAGCAAATAGAATATTATAACCACTTGATAATTTTTGAAGAAGTATTGTTTCGGAGGAAACTTGAACTCCTTATTAGTAGCGCCACTCTTCTTGGTTTTCAAAGGAATTTCTCCTGACAACTCTACAGACATGGTTTCTTTCCCTTTTGATTGGGAAGATTGTGTCATTTCGTCACATCCTTTGTTATTCACACCCCATTTCCTTTTAGGCATGGAAGGCTCAAACTTTGTAGCCGACTTCTCGGCTATTTCAGCTTGCTCAATAAACTCTTTCAAGTGTGGGCCTTAACAGCCCCCATGCGAATCTATACTTAGTCTAGGAAGTTGTGCCTATATGTCTGCAATAACATAGGCAATGGCATCCTTGCTGGTTACATCAGAGATAGATTCCTAAATCTTTCAATGTAATTACGGACTGATTCTCTATTCTTTTGGACCATGGAAAGAAGTTTATCCATGGTTACCTCGGTGTCTCCTCATAGAAGCGAGAGAGGAACCGAGTTTCCAAATCAATTCAACAATTGATGGAACCCAGTGGAAGGCTTTTGAACTAGTCGAAGGCCATTCCTTTAGGAGTACCGATAAATAATCAAGCCATGATGGCATCATTATCTATTACATTACCAATCTGGGAGCATAAGTAATAGATATGCTGGTTCGGTGAACTCTTACCATCATACTATGTAACGTAGGTAGCTTGAATTTCAGCGGCATGGCACTGAATCCCATTCAAGTGGTAAGGGCGAGTCATACCTACCTTTTTCAGCTGATCCCTCTGGGCTAGGGATGCAATCTAAGCCTGGATTCCATTAATGACCTTGACATCAATTGAAGAACTTTCTTTCGACTTCTCAGTCTTAGGATGTTCATCATCATTATGTTCCTCCTCATTATGATTGCTCACGGTGTCATTGTTATTTCGGTCAGTTAGGAGCTGAGCTAGCATTTGTTGAATATTGTTCAAAGCTTCTTGCTGTGCCCTAAAAGTTTGTTCTTGAGACTCCATTCATTGGCGAAGGTTTTCATTGTTATTGTCAGCCATGTTAGCTGACACTTTGCCAGTCTGCACAGAGCTGACTATTACTAAAGAGGCAAATCCTCTAGCTTCTCTCTTATCATTGGACCATTGGAAGAGAATTTTTAGTAGTTATGGTAACATTACTCCAGTTGAAGAGGACAATTATTCATAATATAGGGTATTGCTACCCTGGACCTTGTACCTCAAAATGCACCCTCTTGTCCTACTAAGACTTGGCCCAAACCGGGACTATAGTATGAATCTGGAGAAATGAACGAAAGAGAGTTAGTATCACGTCTCCCTCGTTTGGCCCTGAGCGGTTCGTGTCCCTTCATATCATGCTGACGGATGCTGAGGGAAGATCTGGCACGTTTCGTGCTTTGTTCTTTTTCTGAGAATTCACAGGGCTTGAATCTATAGTCGGTTGAAAATTGACTGTCGTGCTGGAAGAATGGCCGGGACTGGCCCTAGTTGGCAATTGACTGAATGGACCATCACCAACTAGCACCCTGATTGTCACAGCGGGAGGGGGAAGTATGGCTCAGTTCTTCATAATAGAACTTCCGTTTGTTAATTAAAAACTCTCGCAAATTAGGATTAACCATTGTTAAATGGTCTAGTACAGAGACTCAAAGAGGTCGTGTACTAGGCTATTCAAGTTGGGGAGCTCTAGTGCAGGCGAAGTTAAAACGACTCCATCTGTTGCATTAGCTTCATTTAACGAAGCTAATCTTTTAACTCTGTCTCCAATTGCGAGCTCAGTGCTAGAAAGTACAGGGAGCGAAGCTGTGGTAGCTTCGCTTTTAGCGCACAATGGCGCTATTAGCACTACACAGTGCTTTAGTTCTAGCTATGTGGCTAGGGACTTTATTAGCACCCTTACGTGCTGAAACTGCATAAGCAATGCTATCAGCATTTGGGTGTACGCCCTTAACTTCGCTCAAAGGAGCGAAGTTAGTGCTGGAAACAAGCGCTCTCTGGTTAGGTGAAGCCAATAAAACTTCACGTCTAACTTTGCATTGCGTGCCCAATTCAGCCTCGCGGCTAAAGGGACTTTGAGCCCCCATGTCAAAGCTGTGTAAGCAACACCATCAACACTTAAGGCCGTTGTACCCTTTTCTTCGTGTGAGAGATGAGGTTGAGTTTCAACTTCATCTAAAGCCTCGTGCATATGGGCTCTTGGCTTTGCCCTCTATCTCTGAGTAGTTCTAGGTTCGTGTGGAATCTGCTTGGCTTTGCATAGGACACCATGTTGACATGATGTCAACTTAGTTTCGGTTGAGGCTGAAGAAAATTGAAGCAAGGTTCGCTTAACCGGGCACGCGGCTAGCATAGGCTTGGACACGGCCTCAGTCGGAGCTGCTTTCTAATCTGTAGCCAGTCGAGCTTTGGCTATGGAGACCTTCCTGTGTTTTCGTGCATGGAGTGCTGAATCACCCCCAGAGAGGAGTTCCTCGAACTTCTCTTGGTCTAAGTGGATGACAAAATTTTCAATAGTGATGGGCTCTGTACTCTGACCGTTGCATTGTGACATCATCTCCTTATTGCGAAAGAAGACTTTCCTCCCCAGCGGAGTCGCCATCTTTTTTTTCATTAATTTGCAAAGGAAAAAACTTACAAAAAAAGATTGAGGAGCAAAATTACAAGTATTTCTTCTTAGAGAACGAGAAAAAAGAAATTACAAGTAGATCTCCTTTGAGATTTCTGGGAAGGTATGCCGATGGGAATCTGATCGGCCCGCGATCACTTTATCTCATTGACGATGTGATAGGTAGTAAAAAGTGCATATTTATCACCACATTTACTATCATATTTCCCTATTTATTATTTTAATTATGCACTATTGCTAATATTTTATTATTTAATGTGTGCAGGCCTTGAGAAATTAAAAAGTAAAGAAATAAAGCCTGAATGAAGCCCAAAAGCCCAAAAAGCCCATATGCAAAAATTGTAGTAATTTAGAAGTTTCTACATTATCTAACCTAATCTAAACTTGGATTTTAAATTCTTTATTTAAAATCTAAGGGAGGAAAAGGAAGGATAAGATAGAACTCCTAATTGCTAAAAGAGGAGGAAAAGGATAAGATGAGATGAAGTTCTACTCAACCAGGTTGCTTGCACCACAAGATGAAGATAAAGGGAAAAAAATTCGGATTCAGACTGTACACGTTTTAGTGTTCAGATAATAACTTTTGCTAAAGACATTGAAATTCGATAATTCAAGATGCTCCAGAAAGAAGATTTGAAGGACTACAACTCTTATGTTGATCAAACTTTCGGATTCAGTCAGCAGATAAGCCATTTGTGGTGATCAACATGATAACAAGTTACAGGACAGATTTGAACTTCTATGGATAAGTCAAAACAAGTTTAGAGATAAAAGAAGAATTCAAATTCAGAGATATTTTGCTCCTCTTATCTTCATACGCTTCTTATCCTCTAGTTTTCTCCTATAAATACCCCTGTAGAGCAACAAAGAAGGGGGCATCCAGTCGAGGACAGAACCGAGCTTAGGGTTTTTCTTTAGATTCTCTCTAATTTGTAGATTGTAACTTAGGTTTGTTTTAGTTTTCTTTTATGTAATTTTTATTTTTTTATGTAACTGAGAGGAGAGACGAGTTTCATGGAGGAAGGAGATCAAGCTTGTACTGAGGTGACATCGGTGTAAGTCTTTTCTTCCATTGTTATAAGAATCAAATCGAAGTTCTGTCTTTTTTATTCTTGTTTTGTTTTTTCCCCCTCTTTTGTGTTGGTTGATCCAAGTAAAACCAATAGCCTCGAAGTTTCCTTCTCCTTGCAAGTGCCGTTGATGGTTTATGAAGATGAACATCCATTTCCATGGTAGTATAGCTTGCCCTTTTATTTCATAGTGTAAATCGGGAATGGGGAAGATCTTATATTCCATGCTTCGCTCGCCTTCAAAGAAAGGTACATCGTTGACACGGTCCAAAGGTAAGCAGACGCTGAAGAGGTAAGTATGTTTTTTAGTTTTTAGTTTTCTTTCTTTTATTTCTTTAGTTTAGATTACCAACACTACAATATTCCCAATCTCTTTCACTCTTTTTCATTGTAAATATCATCATAAAAAAAAAAGAGAGAGAACTTACTAAACAAGCTTCCATCGCTAGTCCCTCCCTGTGGATCACGACCCGCATAGCCACTTGCTATAGCGGTAGAATTGAGCACCTGCACTATTGTTTAAAATTCTGAAATTCTGTATTTTGTGTGCAGGTAAAACTCAATCAAAATTTTGGCGCCGTTGCTGGGGAGGGACGGTAAGTTATTCTCTAAAAAAAAAACTAATTATTGATTTATTTATTATTTTGTTTGCAGGATCAGAGAACATGAAATATAACTACAGCAAAGGACATATAGCAACTCTGTGCCTCTGCCCTCGAAGGCAGAGCAGCAGAACCTACTACAGAGTCGCGTTTGCGCGACAATTGCCGCGTTTCCGCGGCCTGAGTAGTGAACTACTCACTAAGTTTTCTGTAGGTTGCTGGAAAGTTAAAGTTAGACTTGCTGTTCTGTTAATTTTTCTCTGTAATCACGCTGCACACTGCTAATTAATTAACAGTAACCCATTTGTTGAAAAATAAAAAAAAAATTTTAGACTCTTGCATCTTAGGCACGTGTCTATTTAATTTTTAATTTCTGTTGAAGAGTGCTGGATACAAGGTACGTTCGCATTGCATATAAACTAGGAAGCACCTTGGCTGATTTACTGCTTTTGAGTGAATATTTGTCTATTGCTTTACACGTGCACTAAATTGACTTAAGGGCTTGTCCTATAAATAAGATAAGGTGGGATTTCATCACCCTTCCTTGGCCCACAAACAATCTCCTCACTCACTAACCCAAGCCTGACTAAAAATGAGTAGACGTTGGCCCTAGGGACATCTCGGATTCAATTAAGAGATTATCCTAAGGGGGAAAGGTGTTGGAAGTTGACTCCTGCCAAATCAGTGTGTAGGAAGGGGATTAAGGGCCGAAAGCCCGAAAATTGGTGGTTATTTAATTAAGGAACGTCTTGGACGAAAAACCTCCCACCAATCTTGCCCTGACCTGGCGATTAGCTTGTGGTCAAAGTCTGCATTATACCTCCCGTGGACAGTCTAACCAGTTAGGAGTCGTCTAGGTCATAGGTCTATCCTAACTTAGTTTAGAATTTTTTTTTATTTGTTTGTTTTTTGTTTGTATTGTGTGATATGGCTTATAACAACAATTTTTTCAATTTTAATAATAATCCATATTACACATCAACCTCTTTTTCGGATATTACCAACCCGGCATATCATAACTTTAACCAACCTAATGTGCCAGATTGGTCTTATCCGAATCATTACATGCCCCAGTCCTAATACTATGAAAAAGACTGGAATAATCATCACTACTCTTCACAGAGTCAATGGGGATACAACGCCCCTGAGCCATATTGTCAACCACCTGTTCAACCATTATCTTCATATACTTCTTTTACCACATCACCAATGTTTCAGTCCTCTAATGATCCATTTGATGGGTTAGAAGAAAAAGTGGATCGTTTGCAAGATATAATAAATGATCAAATTTCTAGACTTTCAAATATTCTTGAACTAACCAACCAAGTTGATAGGAACCAAGAATCATTCTGTCTAGAAGACCTTGATCAAAATTCAATTTCATCACATCAATATGAACGTGATCAATCCCAATCCTTGGACAAATTGGCTAGTTTTAATTTCAATGAGATTGAATTAGATTGTGAATGTGAACCCGATCCCTAACTTTGCGATTCAGTTTCCATCTTCGAATCTATATTGACTCCGGTATTCTTACCCAATTTGGACCAATTTTCTGAGCCAACATTTATTCCCGTACCCATAGATCATGAAATTGAATCACCCATTTTTGATGATCATCATATTGAACTTGACCAATTTCATACTTTTGAAAGTCCATTGACAAATTGGCAAGTTCTCATTTTTATGAAATTGAACTCAATGAGATATGTGACCTTGATTCTCAAATTTGTTGTGATCGAGTTCAAATTCCCGAATCAATATTGACTCCGTTCTGTTACCCGATTTAAGTAATACTTTAGAGTCAGTTTTGATTCCCACACCTGTCATTCTTGAACTTGAATCACCAATAGTAAGTCACATTCTATTGTGGGAAAATGATTGTGGACTTGAGTTTCAATTCTTGGACTTGGATTCAACGCTTGAAACCAAAACTAACTCTCGAACCCCACGTCAATTTTTCCGAGTTTGTATTGGATCCTGAACCTATCATTCTTAAGTCCAAGTCAATCATTCTACCAAGTCACATTCTTTTGTTGGACATAGGTATAGACCATGATGAATCTGTGATGATTTTCCAGGACTGGTCATGTAAAGGAAGTCAGATTCACGATAGGATATTCCATGATCCTACTCATACTGGGGACTGTAAACATGTAAATAGAAAAGAGGTCAATAAAGGTAGGTCCCGTGAACTACCACATTATCTTGATTGGGTAGCAACGCTTGGCCCAATCAGACCACCACCGGAACCACCCCAAGGTAATATTTTCCTTCCCTTTCTTCTTTTTCATGCATACATGCATTCATTTATACATTGAGGACAATGCATGAGATAGGTGAGGGGGAGGATTTACTAACATACTAACATAGTTAGATACTAACCCAAAAAAAAAATGAAAAAAAGGGACAATATTTTGACTTATCTTTTGAAAGAAATCTAAGTTAGTCTTAAGAATTAGGAAAATCATGATTAGGATTTCTAAAAACTTGGTCAAAATAAATAAATTGTTGAATTTTTAGGTATAGGAGGAAAAATTGAATAATTAATTAGTCTTAATTTTTACCTTAATGAAATGTGCATACCTAATACACTTACACATCTAGGATTCTAAAACAAAGACTCTTGTGCCCTATAAAAAATAATACTAAAAAATATAAAATAAAAAAATTCACTAATAAGCTGAATACATGTACCTCAAGAAGCATAAGTATTCACGCCTAAAGGTGATTGTATAAATAAAAACCTTAGTTTTGTGGCCTAGTTCACTCGAATCCTTAAGTCCGTGGGGTCTTTTCTCACCCAGTGCCCTAAAACCGACCGGTTTGGGAGCCACCGACTTTAAGTTCGCTACATGGGTGGATTAGAAAGCCTAAGAAAATTAAGAAATATTACTTATATATATACTAACACATCTAATAATCAATTAGTTAGGTATGAGGGCCTCAAGAAGCCTTCATGCTTAAACGAAAGAAAATTAGATGAGTTATACATATTAAAAAAAAAGAAAGAAAAAATAATAATAAAGAGGCATGAGAGTCCAAGTTAAGAAATTTCTAGTAAAGATTCACAAGGATGCATATGACTTTTGGTAACAAAAAAGACTATATAAAAATTCAGTTTTGATCCTTACCTAAAATGGATAACAATTTACTATATAAAGACTAAGTTTAAGAATGAATAAAAATGATAATCCTAAAACTTATAGACTACTTGGTCTCTTCAAACATATTTCAAATATTTTTCTTTTTATGGATTTTGTGGGTGTAATCCGTTGAAAACCCTCACGAGACAACACTCGTCCTCTAGGGTAACCTAGAGGTTTAACGGCCTGTTGCACATGCTAAGTGCAACTGTGATGCCTATGAAAGTGAGTTAGGATAGATTAGTTTTTTTCTTTTCTTATTCTTTTTTATTTTTACTCGAGGACGAGCAAAAAGATAAGTGTGGGGGTGTGATAGGTAGTAAAAAGTGCATATTTATCACCACATTTACTATCATATTTCCCTATTTATTCTTTTAATTATGCACTATTACTAATGTTTTATTATTTAATGTGTGCAGGCCTAGAGAAATTAAAAAATAAAGAAATAAAGCCTGAATGAAGCCCAAAAGCCCAAAAAGCCCATATGCAAAAATTGTAGTAATTTAGAAGTTTTTACATTATCTAACTTAATCTAAACTTGGATTTTAAATTTTTTATTTAAAATCTAAGGGAGGAAAAGGAAGGATAAGATAGAACTCCTAATTGCTAAAAGAGGAGGAAAAGGATAAGATGAGATGAAGTTCTACTCAACCAGGTTGCTTGCACCAAAAAATGAAGATAAAGGAGAAAAAAATTCGGATTCAGACTGTACACGTTTTAGTGTTCAGATCATAACTTTTGCTACAAATATTGAAATTCGATAATTCAAGATGCTCCAGAAAGAAGATTGGAAGAACTACAACTCTTATGTTGGTCAAACTTTCAAATTCAGTCAGACGATAAGCCATTTTTGGTGATCAACATGATAACAAGTTGCAGGACAGATTTGAACTTCTATGGATATCTCAAAACAAGTTTGGAGATAAAAGAAGAATTCAAATTCAGAGATATTTTACTCCTCTTATCTTCATACGCTTCTTATCCTCTGATTTTCTCCTATAAATACCCCTGCAGAGCAACAAAGAAGGGGGCATCCAGTCGAGGACAGAACGAGCTTAGGGTTTTTCTTTAGATTCTCTCTAATTTGTAGATTGTAACTTAGGTTTGTTTTAGTTTTCTTTTATGTAATTTTATTTTTTTATGTAACTGAGAGGAGAGACGAGTTTCATGGAGGAAGGAGATCAAGCTTGTACTGAGGTGACATCGGTGTAAGTCTTTTCTTCCATTGTTATAAGAATCAAATCGAAGTTCTGTTTCTTCTTTATTCTTTTTTTGTTTTTTTTCCCCTCTTTTATGTTGGTTGATCCAAGTAAAACCAATAGCCTCGAAGTTTCCTTCTCCTTGCAAGTGCCGTTGATGGTTTATGAAGATGAACATCCATTTCCATGGTAGTATAGCTTGCCCTTTTATTTCATAGTGTAAATCGGGAATGGGGAAAATCTTATATTCCATGCTTCGCTTGCCTTCAAAGAAAGGTACATCGTTGATACGGTCCAAAGGTAAGCAGACGCCGAAGAGGTAAGTATGTTTTTAGTTTTTAGTTTTCTTTCTTTTATTTCTTTAGTTTAGATTACCAACACTACAATATTCCCAATCTCTTTCACTCTTTTTCATTGTAAATATCATTGTAAATATCATTGTAAATATCATTATAAAAAAAAAAAGAGAACTTACTAAACAAGCTTCCATCGCTAGTCCCTCCCTGTGGATCACGACCCGCATAGCCACTTGCTATAGCGGTAGAATTGAGCACCCTGCACTATTGTTTTAAAAATTCTGAAATTCTGTATTTTGTGCGCAGGTAAAAACTCAATCACGATGCAATCGGTCGGATATTCAAGCCTTCTCAAGGGATTTCCTTCTCGCCTGGTTCTAAAACTTCTCTAAAGGTCGAAGACTTAAAGTGCTAGGACCCTGGATGAAAGAGGGTTGAGTCTCTGGAGCGTTGAAAGCTTAAAAGTAAGAGAACACTTTTTGGCTAAAAGTCTCTTAGATCTCTGAAAATTTTCAGCCCTTCTTCTCTCTTGCAAGGGGCTACTTATAGTAAAAAAAGAATGTAACTGCCCCTTGAATTCAGCAAGGCTGAATCAGCTTATTATCTTCACGCCAGGCTTGATATACCCCGGTAGCGAAGCTAAAAGTGAGCCTCTGGAGAAGCTAGGGCATTGGAACCCACCTGCACGTCTCCACTTATTGTGAGATCAAGTGGGCGGGTATAACTGCCCACTAAAGCAACTAACTCCACTATTAGAAGTGGAGTTATAATTGCTAATCCCCCTTAGGGGACCTGGGAATGGTCAGGTGACCTGAAAAAGCTCGCGACAGAGATAGACAGGAGTTTTATATGAAGTTAAAAGCTTCAAACAAAGCTATGTTCAGGGCCTCCAGTGAGGCTAAAACTTAGCTCAATTGATAAGCTAAGTGAAGATTTAGGCAAAGCTAGAAGGTTAGCTTAGAGCGGAGTTGAGCCATATTTTCAGCGAAGTTGGTGAGAAAGCTTCCAGCAAAGCTAAGGTTAGCCCTCAACGGGGCTGATTGAAGCTTCATATGAAGCTAGTGGCTTCGGCCCTTTTGACAAGGCTATAAGCGAAACTAGCCCCCCTTTTTGGTTCATGTGAGGCTAGGTATTTGAACAGACCTAGCTTTATAGGCCTACTTTTGCCTCTAAAGTTGGCATAAACCCGGCCATCAGCTCGTCCATGACTCTGACTTTTGTAAATATCACGGAGTGTAGGTATCGTTCAGATCGATTGAAGCACTACCCGAGAGCTTGTCTTTTTGGAGTGTCAACACACACCAGTTCGGGTATAACCAGCTCGACATCAGCAACCCTAACTTTTGCCTGGCATTGCTTGACAGCCTGATCGACAGTGCGCCAGCTTGGAGTTACTTTATTGTTGGCTGCACCGAAGCTCGACTCCACATGCCTCTGCGAACTCCTAATCTCTTAACGAGTTTAGAATTATGTTAGTGGTACTGCGCTTCCAATTCCAACCTATTGGAGTTCAAGATCAACTCTTCCAGACTCAAGCTGATTTCCAACCGGCTGAAGCAGAAGGTGTCTAAGCTTGATCAGGGAAAGCGAGTCCGGGTTTCAAGCATCCTAAAGTATCTGGCTGAAGTTGACAGAGAAGCTTTAGATGCCAAAAGCCCCCACTTTGAGGACATTATAAGCAGTGGAGCTATTCATAAAGCTCCTAGTGGGTCAGGCAAAGCCACCATCAGAAGAGGAGGAGGAGAACCCTGATGTACACTTCAAGCGAAAGTGGAAGGAGCTTTCTGCACCTACCAAGCCTCACAAGAAGCAAGTGGTTAAGAAAGCTTGCTGATATACTTATCAAGTCTTTCGTGCTAGAGAAGGAGAGCCAGTTGCACCTATTCCTCCCTCTGGTCCCATATGTTGGCCCAGAGGCCCATCACTCTAGTTTTGATGATGATTAACTCATGTAGTTATAGTTTACTAATAATCTTGTGTTTAAATAATTTCAGTAATTGACCAAGATATTAGTTGGTGTTTATCTTCAACAAAGGAGTTTTGGACCTTACATGTGTTGATTCAAGATCTCGCGTGTCAAGATCGCATCTAGCACTCGGTTGGAGTCAAGCTCGTTGGATCACGTTTGGATCGAGTCGATTTGGAGAAGGAGTTCTACAAGAAGACCTCGATTGTGTTTAGTATGTTTAGATCTTCTGTAAATATTAGATTGTATTGATATGCTCAAGTTCACATACACACACAAGTTTTAAGTTTATTGGTTTTGGTTTTTTACTTTAACCGATTTTGGATTTCATGTCAAAAACATACATACATACATACATACATATAATATATATATATAATATATATATATATATATATATATATATATATATATATATATATATATGTATATTGGATTCTATCCATATACAATATGCTTCAAAGTTATTTCAATATCATGTTTTTATATTTACATGAGTTTTGGAGAAAACGATTATCCATTTCAAAAATTCAAGTTTTGGAAAATACGGATTTTGTTTAAATCCTAATTTCAATATCACAAAAATAGTTCAAATTATTATAATATGTGTTGAATTTTTATCACACATATTTTTTATTCAAAGATCTTAAAAGAACTTATTTTTGTGGAATTTATGTGATTTTATGGGATTTAATTGAAGATAAAAAGATAAGTTTTTAATCCCTTAAATATAGTGACCTGGCCTTCTGCCAGTCGACCGGCCGTTCGTCCGTGGTAGAAGTCGATCGACTGGTCCGATCGATCGATGTGCACGAACATGCACATGCCTTATAGGCTGGAGGGCCGGTCGACCGCCAGAGAGCTTTGCTCTCTGGATCTGGCCTCGGTCGACCGGCAGAGAGCATCTGCTCTCTATATCCAGGCCCGGTCGATCGGACGGTTGATCGGCGACTCAACGGTCATAAAAATAACCATTGGCCGATCGACCGAGCAGTCGATTGGAAGGGCATTTCTACCCTTTCCTGGCTACCAACGGGCAGATTTTTGAGAGGGTATAAATACCCATCTCTTGAGCTGGTTTCTTCATAATTTTCGAGAACAAAAATTTTCTATCTTTTTAAGCATTTAATAGCAAGTTTTTAAAAGAGTTTTTGGGCTTAAAGATTTTATCTTTATTTATTTTAAAGGGTTGGAGAAATCAAAGAAAAGGAGAGTCTTTGGGAATTGGTTTTGATCTTCATTTATATTTCAATCTAGAGTTTTCCTAAGAGTTTTTCTTTATGATTTTGATTTTCAAACTCTTTATTTTCTCACACTAGACCTATCCTTCTATCCTATCTATTAGGATTATTGTTTTGCGAGGAAAATTGGTTTGTGGTCTTTGAGATCACTAAGAGTTGTAACCTTCCTTGTATTTGTTGGTATCCCTCTTATGTAGAGGTGATTGTGGAGGTTGAGTTTGGTTCTATTGGTATCCCTCTAAGTATAGAGGTGATTGTGGTTGGTTTGGCTTTATGCCTATCCATCTAATGAGAGGTGATTGTTGTTTGGTGATTGCTAAAGAAAGAACAATCAAAGAGTTTAAGAATTTACCGTGTAGCTTGTGGCTAACGGGTCGTGTCTACGAGGAGGAATGCGATGGAAGCTTTTCGGTGATTCGTTTAAAAACAAAGAATTGTGTTCGTTTTTTAATTGAAAAGAGAATGGAAAGAAAGAGATGATTAAAGAGAAATTGCAACTTTTAGAAGAGGCTTTGGAGAAGGTGAAAATAAACTTTGAAAATCGTTTGGTTTGTTTTAGATATAAGAGGAGAAGATCCGGGCTCACTAATGTTTAACTCAACTATGTACTTATCTTAAGGAAATTTGGGTTGCATCACTTTTATTTTGAACCATAAACCTTTAGCTTCTTTTAATGTCCAAGTAAAACAAATAAGATCGTCTCATTTAAATCATAAGTCCTTTCATTACAAATCATTAAGAAGTGAATATTAAACCATCAAGAGAGAAGAGGCAAGCATGGAATAAAAACAGTTCAAAGAGATTTGTGTTTTGAAAGTACACGTTTAAAGTAAAGAAATCATCATGTGCTTTCAAGAATAAAGTTTTAACTAAGGCACTTTATGCTTCAAAAAAATGTTGCTTGTTATGAATCAGTCAAGAGAGAAGTGAAAGAAGAGATCCATTAGTGAGCCTAGAAAACCGTTTAATTATCCATAGAAAACAACGAAGAAAGCATAGACATAATGCAAACCATACCGTACTGCAAGTGGAAGAAAACGCGGCTCGACTCTTGTATTGATGTCACTTCAATCCTCAAGTACAAGCACTCAATTCCTCTCTCTCATAAGTTTTGATACTGGACTACAAAGTAAAAAGCAAGATTATAACTTTTATGTTAGCTAACAAAGAATCTAAATCCTAAGAAAATAAATACAAATTCTAATCCTAGTCTTCGCTGCCTTTTTCTTTGCTGAAACCAATATTTATAGCCAAAAACCAAACGAGGAGGATCCCGGAAAGAGTGGGGAGCAAACGCTCCCCCAACTACCACTAGATAGCCGCAGAAACGTGGCTTGGGCCGCGTTTCCGTGGCCCTGGTGTGGCCAGGTGGCCACACCAAAAGGGGGGAGATCTCTGGTTTGGTGTTTGACCCGTATCTTCTACTGGTTTTCTTGTTTCTGCTCCAAACGTTGACGAAATAGCCTTTGATTGTGTGGCTTCAACCGCTCGATTCAGGGAGGATTCTTCTCAACCTCTTGATATGCCAAGATTTTGCCCTGATTTCTTCATTTCGAATTTATTCTGAATTAAATCAGAATTTGGTGGGCTTTTGGCTTGTTTCTCTTTTCTTTCTCTTAGCACTTGGGCCTACATTTAACAAAGAAAAAGAAGACTTATTAATAGGCTTTATTAGCTAAAAAGTATGGCAAGGTGAAATGTAAATGCAATATATGTAACTAATCACACTCCCACACTTATCTTTTGCTCGTCCTCAAGCAAAACCTTAGACTAATTCTAATCAATTATTAGACCACTTTCGCAGGTCACTCGATTGCACTGAGTATGTGCAACAAGCCGTTAAACCTCTAGGTCACCCCTAGAGGACGAGTTTTGTCTCGTGAGGGTTTTGAGCGGATTGCACCCACAAAATCCATGAAGAAAGAGAAAAAGGTTAGTATTTTCGAAAAGCATTTTTTTTAAAAGGAGAAAATATTTGAAGTATATTTGTGAGAGTTTAAGTAATCTATAAGTTATAGGAATATCAAATTTTTCATTCCTAAACTTAGTCTCTATTCAACAACATGTCATTAATCAAAGTAAGGGTCAAATTGTTTTTCTCATCTAATCTATTAATTTACCCTGAGTCGTATGCACCATCGTGACTGTGAAGTTAACTAAGGTTCGTTAACATTAACTCCTATGCCTTATTTATTTTTGGTGGAATTTATTCCTCAATTTCATTAGGCTTTCTAATCTGCCCATGTAATGAGCATTCAGTCGGTGACACCCAAACCGGACAGTTTTAGGGCACCAGGTGAGAAAACACCCCTAAGGACTTAAACACTCGAGCAGATAAGGCCACGAAACTAAGGTTTTATTTATAAGATGTACCCCTTTTAGGCGTGAATACTTATGCTTCAAGAGGCATAAATACCCAGCTTAATCAAAAGATTTTTATATACAATTTTTTTCAAACTTATCTAATTATCTTTTGCATAAATACTAAGACTTGCTTAGGTTAAAGCACCTAGCTAATCAATAATTAGACTTGTTTTTTTTCATAATATATTTTTTATAAGGCATAAGAGTCTCTGTTTTTAAACCTTAAGTGTGTAAGTGTATTTAGTGTACATATGCCATCAAGGTAAATATCAAGACTAAATTACTTTCACAAATTTTCTTCCTGACCCTAAAAATCAAACAAGTTATCTTATTTTGACCAAGTGTAAGAAATCCTAATTATGATTCTCCTATTCCTTAAAATTGACTTAATTTCTTACAAAAAAAATATATCAAAATATTGTCTACCCTTTCAAAAAGTTTTTTTTTGTTTTTATATATAAAATTTTTTTTTTTCAAGTTATAGTAGTCATCATGTTAGAACCCTTCCCCACACTTATCTCATGCATTGTCCCCAATGTATGAAAGAAATGTATACATGCATGAAATGAAATGTAAAAGAGGTGCATATATTATACAGGAACATGTACAACATCAAGTTTCCCCACACCTAGGTCTTTTTCGGTCTTATTCCTCTAGCTCTCTTCCCATCATTCCAATGGGTCCTCTTTACAGGGCACAATGGGGATGCCAATTGTTTTGTCATTTTAGCTTTCTGCCTCCCCAGTCTCATCTCCTTTAGGTGTTTCTTCCTCATATTGCTACAATCATTATTCAAAAATTTGTCACCACCACCCTTCTCATTTGGAACTTCTTCATTATGAATCCCTAGGAATTTCAACTCAGTTCCATATATCTCCTCAAAGCTTAGGTCAACACTTTCCCCTAGAGATGTGCAATTAACCAAAAGATCCCTAGTTGGTTCATCCAAACACTTAAGTTCTTCTTCGAAGAGGTTTTCAAAGAATATATCATTCGGAGGTTCTTGAATTATATCCTCATGCGATGCATTATTGGTTGGCTCATCAAAAGTGAAGATATTCAAATCAATTTTCCCTTAAAAGGTACTCTAACATGAGGATCTTCGACATCAAGATAATCGCATTAATTTTAAATAATTCATTAAGAAACAGCGACTCATCTTCAGAATCTTCACTCTCTTCATCACAATTGTTTTCAGCAAAGTTTATCTCAAATGTTTGATCTCTTATCTTACGAGGTTGTTTGTCTAGGTTGAAGACATTGACTTCTCTAGTCATGTCCCCAAAAGTTAACCTCATGGATCCATTCCTACAATTGATGATGGCATTGGCAGTAGCAAGGAATGGTCGCCCTAGGATAACAAGAGTTTGAGCCATATGATTGGAGTTAGATACAGGTTGTGTCTCAAGAACTATGAAATCAACAGGGTAAATAAACTCCCAACCCGGATAAGGACATCATTAATCTCCCTTTTGGAACTTCACTGAACGGTCGGCCAGTTAGATAGTGACTCGAGTTGGACTAAGATCGCCCAACCCGAGTTGTTGATAAACTGAGAATGGAAGCAAGTTGATACTTGCACCCAAGTCAAGAAGTGCACGACTAATCTCGGCTTGTCCTATTGTGCAGGCAATGGTTGGACTACCTGGATCCTTGTACTTGACAAGGATCGGACCCGATAGTAGCTCACTAATGTTAGTGGCTAAGAAGACCTTTTTAGGTACATTAGTCTCTCTCTTCTTGGTGCACATGTCCTTAAGAAACTTAACATAAGATGGGACTTGTTGGATGGCATCAAGAAGTGGCACATTTATCTTCACTTGATTAAAGATCTCAATTATCTTATCCATGTGCGAATTTTGCTTGTTTTTTAGCCTATTAGGAAATGGTTCTATAGGCTGGTGCACATGACTGGTTGACTTATCTTTTTCAGATTCATCAACTTTAGGAGGGGTGGGATTAGATGAGGTGAATGCTGAAGTGTGATTGTGCTGACTAGGATTGGGTGCTGTTGACACTTTGTTATCAACTTTCTTTCCCGACCTCAATGTATGAACAACATTACATTGATTCAGTGATTGATCCTCAACCAAATGAGCTTGTTGTGAATTCCTAGGATTCATAATTGGTTGACTGGGCAAGGTACCCTTTTGCCTCTCATGTTGTGGGTTGGCTAACTGGCTCATTTGACCCTCTAGCCTCTGTATTATTTGCATGAGGGAATCCTGATTCTTTATGTACCTTTCCATGTTTCTCTCAAAATCAGTCATTCTCCTTTCGAGTTGAGGATTCTGGAAGAAAGGTGGTGGAGCTTGGTTGGGAAAACTTTGTTGATAATTTGAAAAAGTGTAGGGAGAATTATGAGGGTGATTAGAAAAGTTAGGTTGATGATTGAAAGAATTATTAGAATGATGGAAGTGGCTTGCATGGTTTGACCGTGGGTGGTCATTATTTTGATGGCTCCATGAGAAATTGGGGTGATTTCTCCAGCCAGGATTGTACGTTGGAGCGTAAGGATCATTGTTCGGCCTTGAGAAGGCCGTATTCATCGGTTCAGGAAAATGTTGGTGAGCTTGAAATACAAGACACTCCTCAAACACATGATTCATGGCTTGACAGTAAGTACAACCGGAGTTGGAAATTGGTTTGGGCTGACTTGATTGATTGAACTTGGTTTCTTAGTTTCTAGAGCTTCCAGTCTTCTCGCTAGGTTAGCTAACTTAATCTCATTAGCTATGGATGATTCAATCAAATGGAGACCTCCTTTTGAAGGGATAGAGTTTGAATTCTAGAGCTTTCACTAGTAGGTTCCCATTGGATGGTCTTTTCAGCTAGATTCTCATATAAGTCCCATCCTTCATGCTCATCCTTCTGCAAGAAAGAATCCCCCTTGGCACATGCTTTCTAAGAGGGTCTTGGTCAAGTAGTCTAAACCGTCATAAAGAATTTGACATTGTCGCCATTTCTCTATTCCATGATGAGGACATTGGACAAGGAGGTCTTTGAAGCGTTCAAATTACCTCCAAAACGGTTCACTAGGTTCTTACTTGAACTGCATGATGTTCTTCCTAACGAGAGCGGTCTTGTGGATTGGATAGAATTTCTTCAAGAAGACCTTGATGAAACCATCCCAAGATGTGATAGGGCCGGCCGCTAAACTATAGAGCCATTTCTTGGCTAGGTCTTTAAGAGCGAATGGGACAAATCTCAACCTAATAGCATCATCTGCAAGGTGTGGGATTTTCATCATTAAGCATACTTCTTCAAATTTCCTTATGAAGAAATAAGCATCTTCGGACTCTAAGCCATGGAATTTAGGGAGTGTATTGATAAACTGTGGTTAAGCTCAAAGTTGTGTTCACTAACCGATAGAAGTTGGATGCAGGATGGAAGTGATGTTCTAATGGGATAAAACCTATCCTGCAAAGATGTCAGTCGATCCATAATCGAATCTGGTCTTGTTCGAACTTGGGTGGTGATGTGTTTCTAGTTAACCTAGATGAATTAGGGTCTTTTGATCACACTTGCATACACAAACACAATCACAAACAAGTTCACCAATAGTCAAGAAAAGAAAACAACCAAGCTTAATCTAAGGTAACCTTGATCTAGACAACTCCTAACTGGTTGATTGTCCACTGGAGGTATAATGTAGTCTTTGACCACAAACTAATCAGCCAGGTCAGGGCAAGATTGGTGGGAGGTTATCTGTCAAAGACGTTCCTTAATTAAGTAACCACCAATCTTCAGGCTTTCGGCCCTTAATCCCTTTCCTAGACACTGATTCGGCAGGAGTCAAGTTCCAACACTTTTTCCCCTTAGGATAATCTCCTAATGAGTTCGAGATGTTCCTAGGGCCAACGTCTATCAGATTTACTTAGGCTTAGGTTGTGCGTGCTTGGAGATGGTTTGTGGGCTAAGGAAGGGTAATGACTTCCCCACCTTATCTTGACTTGGATTTTGCCCTTAGAATTGATTTGTGCAAAGTGTGCAAGATATAGAAAAGTAGCATTCAAAAGAAAATATCACCCAAGATTATTTCCTAAACTATATGCTATGCATACATACCTTGTCTCCAGCTATCTTCAACAGTAAAGTAAATGTATTGAAAAGACTCGTGCCTAAAATGCAAACGTCTAATCAATTTTTTAACTTTTCAACAATTGTTTTACTGTTGGCTTAAAACAGGGATGTTAGATAGCAGAAATAGCACAAATATGACATATAAAAATTTAAATTTTTGCGAGCAATATGTCCTGCAAAAAAAATTTTAGTAGTCCAATGAATTTTTTCAGTTTTTGCAACGCAATTTCTTAAAATTATGTTTCCTACTTTCGAAAGTAGGGGCACAGAATTTGCAAGTCTTTTCTTGCAAAGCTGAATGCTAGATCTTGATCTTCAAGTCCCTGAAACAACACACAAAACTTGTTAGAAAACAAATACACTGTTCCCTCCCCGGAAATGGTGCCAAAAATTGACTGCTAAAAGAAAGAACAATCAAAGAGTTTAAGAATTTACCGTGTAATTTGTGGCTAAGGGTCGTGTCCACAAGGAGAAAAGTGATGGAAGCTTTTCGGTGATTCGTTTAAAAACAAAGAATTGTGTTCGTTTTTTAATTGAAAAGAGAATGGAAAGAAAGAGATGATTAAAGAGAAATTGCAACTTTTAGAAGAGGCTTTGGAGAAGGTGAAAATAAACTTTGAAAATCGTTTGGTTTGTTTTAGATATAAGAGGAGAAGATCCGGGCTCACTAATGTTTAACTCAACTATATACTTATCTCAAGAAAATTTGGGTTGCATCACTTTTATTTGAACCATAAACCTTTAGCTTCTTTTAATGTCCAAGTAAAACAAATAAGATCATCTCATTTAAATCTTAAGTCCTTTCATTACAAATCATTAAGAAGTGAATATTAAACCATCAAGAGCGAAGAGGCAAGCATGGAATAAAAATAGTTCAAAGAGATTTATGTTTTGAAAGTACACGTTTAAAGTAAAGAAATCATCATATGCTTTCAAGAACAAAGTTTTAACTAAGGCACTTTATGCTTCAAAAAATGTTGCTTGTTATGAAATCAGTCAAGAGAGAAGTGAAAGAAGAGATCCATTAGTGAGCCCAGAAAACCGTTTATTTATCCATAGAAAACAACGAAAAAAGCATAGATATAATGCAAACCATACCGTACTGCAAGTGGAAGAAAACGCGGCTCGACTCTTGTATTGATGTCACTTCAATCTTCAAGTACAAGCACTCAATTCCTCTCTCTCACAAGTTTTGATACTGGACTACAAAGTAAAAAAGCAAGATTACAACTTTTATGCTAGCTAACAAAGAATCTAAATCCTAAGAAAATAAACACAAATTCTAATCCTAGTCTTCACTGCCTTTTTCTTTGCTGAAACTAATATTTATAGCCAAAAACCAAACGAGGAGGATCCCGAGAAGTTTGGGGGAGCAAACGCTCCCCCAACTACCACTAGATAGCCGCGAAAATGCGGCTTGGGCCGCGGAAAGCCAGGTGGCCACACCAAAAGGGGGAGATCTCTGGTTTGGTGTTTGGGCCGTATCTTCTGCTGGTTTTCTTTTTCTGCTCCAAAACGTTGACGAAACAGCCTTTGATTGTGTGGCTTCAACCGCTCGATTCAGGGAGGATTCTTCTCAACCTCTTGATGTGCCAAGATTTTGCCCTGATTTCTTCATTTCAAATTTATTCTGAATTAAATCAGAATTTGTGGGCTTTTTGGCTTGTTTCTCTTTTCTTTCTCTTAGCACTTGGGCCTACATTTAATAAAGAAAAGAAGACTTCTTAATAGGCTTTATTAGCTAAAAAGTATGGTAAGGTGACAATGTAAATGCAATATATGTGACTAATCACAGGCTTAGTGGCCTATCTCTCTTTTGAGAGGTTGATCTTGTGTGGCTTAGTGCCCTGCTTTTGTGTAGAGGTTGTTGTTGTTTGAGAGAGGAGTTATGTGCTCCAAAGTTATATTACCCAAATCCTTAGTGGAGGTTCCCTATATGGGAAGTCCTGTGTAGACGATATAGTGAAATCCTTCTGTGTGAAGGCAGGGACGTCAAGTTGTGGCTCAAACTCGAAACATATCTTTGTGTTTGCGATTGATCCACTATCTCTTAACTCTCTCACTCTTTCTTTTATTTCTTGCATTGATTCATATTGTTCATATCATATATGCTTGGTATTGATTGTGTGCCTCACTTGTGTTTAACCAAGAGAGCTTTACATAGCACCTCAACTCTTATTTAGAGGAATTAGAGGAGATAGTCCAGAGCCCTTCACCGAGAATTTGGCTACACTCTTTGGTTACACTAAGTTTGTTACAATTTGTTTTTAATTTCGCATCATTTCTTATTAGATTAGCCATACACATATTCACCCCCCTCTAGGTTTAATTTCAATTGATATCAGAGACTACACTCCTGATATTAGGTTTAACCACCTAGGAGTGAGATCTTGATTAGCTAATCTAGTTTTGCATTTGCACACTAATTTATTTACACACACTCATGGATTTCATGACCCATCCTATGTTTGATGTTTCTTGAAATCACCTAGGGGGGTTGAATAGATGACTAGCTAGTCTAATAGTGAATTAATGCAGAATTAAAACAAATTATGCAAAAACTAAAAACTATTATGCACAACGCGCAAGGTATAACCTAAGAGTGTAACGGATTCCCCGTGAAGGGCTCTGAACTATCTCCTTAAGATTCCTCTAGATAAGAGTTGAGGTACCGCTTTGGCTTTCTTGGTTAAATACAAGTGTGAGCAAACAATCCAAGCATATATAAATTTAAGCACAAATATATATCAAGCATATAAAGATGAAAGCAATATAAGCATGTAAGATATAAACACAAGTGAGAGATAGAGAGAGCAATCGCAAACACGGGAGATTTGTTTCGAGGTTCGAGCACCCTTGCTCTACGTCCCTGCCTTCAACACTATAAAGGATTTCTACTAAAAACGATCCCACCTAATCACTCGGTGCCGCAACACCTATAAGGAGTTCACGCAAGAACCCTTGAACTCACTAGTCACCTCATTTTCTCCCGCAAGAAAAACACACCGCAAGCACACTAGCTTGCCGAGGCTGCACCTCTGCAATGAGCTCTCACTAGAACTCAAACCCATGCGAACCCACAGTCCGCCTCCTCAAATACAAAGAATAGAACTCTTGGTGATCTAAACACTTTGATCATCTAAAATTACTCTCACAGCAACTCTCCTATAGGATGAATATAGCAATGGAAAGCTCAAGTATGTGTGAGAAAAACTAGGATAAAATTTGTGGTGAAAAACTCAAAGAATCACTTTTACAAAACACTCTTAAAAACTCTCCTTTTGATATGAAAGTATTAGCACTAAAACAAGTGGAGAAAACCACTACAATAAATAGGAAAAACTGGCTTTGAAACTCTCCAAAAATCTTGTCTAAAATAGCACAAGGAAGACCCAATTTATAGGCTCCAAAAATCTGCCCATTGGAAGCCAACTTAGCAGTTCTGACTGCTGACGATCGACCGCCCGGTCGACCCAACGGTCGATTTTTCGACCGTTGGGAAGGCCGGTCGACCGCCAACTGGGCAATGGCCCAGAGGTTGACCGCCTGGTCGATCAGGCCATTTCCAGAGAGCAAAGGCTCTCTGGCGGTCGACCGTGCGGTCGACCGGCCCAAATCTATGCACGTCTGTGCCCATCGGTCGACCGCCCGGTCGACCGACTTCTTCTACGGTCAACCGGTCGGTCGACAGGCAGAAGGCCAGACAGCCAAATTCAGGGATTAAAAACATGTTATTTTTCTTCAATAAAATCCCATAAATTCATAAAAAATCTACAAAAATAAGTTCAGTATTATACTTTGATATACAGACATGTTTGAGTAAAAATCAAACCATGTTTCAAACATTTTGAACTATTTTTGTGTTATGGAAATTTTGTCTTAAACAAAAACCTGTATTTTTTCAAAATGAAAACCGATTTTTCCAAAACTTCTTCAAATATAAAAACATGATATTCTAAATACTTTTAAAGCTTAGCATGTATGGATAAGATCCACTACACATATATGATGAAATATCTATGTTTTTGTCATTTAGCTCTAAATAAAGTTTTGATAAAAACATGTATACTTTGAAGCTCAGAAACTAAACCGGTATTTCTAAAACGAAATCTCTTTTATGAAAACACATGGAAATCTTGTGTGTGAGTGTAAAAGATACTTGAGCATTCCACCAACTAATCTATCCTTTACATTTTATCTAAAAATAAAATCTTACTAAAAAATAAACCTAGACACAAGTCTTCTCTTGAAGGTCTTCACTTGAAAATCTTTTTCTCCTTCTTGACTTGGTCCAAACCTTGACCCAATGAGCTAGACTCCTCTTAAGTACTTAATGTGGTCTTGATGCACAAGCTCTTGAATCAACACGTGATAGAAAAAAATAGAATTGAAATGAATTGTTGAAGCTAAACACCTACTAAGATCTTCATCACATATCTGAGACTAATTAAACACAAGATCATTAGTACTATAACTATAGAGTTAATCATCATCAAAACTATAGCGATAGGCCTTTGGGTCAACAATCTCCCCCTTTTTGATGATGACAAATCTCATGGAGTTATATATGCATGGATTAAAGTCAAGTTTTATAGAAGCTCCCCCTTGACTCATGCATAACAATAAATAAATAGATTTTGTAATGAAGTGCATTAAACTAAACAATATATGCATCAATAAGGTGAGAGAAACATGCATAAACAAAAAGTTCTTTTTCTCAAAAACCTTCTCCCCCTTTTTTTGTTTAAACTTTCAAAAACATTCTCCCTATTTTGTTAGACACAAGATACATAAACTCAATATATGTAAACACTTAAATATGCAAATATAAACTCAAAATCTTTCTCTCCCTTTTTGTCAATCATCAACAAAGGGGTAAAATAAAACAAATCAATAATAAGGATATATATGTGATATACATTCATGAAGAGAGAGACGTGAAGTTAGCTCCCCTACATACATGCATTACATGAAGAAGGGATGACAAAGCCCTAACTCACATAAAATATAATATACAATGCATAAGTGGATATGTGAAGCTCCCCCTAAACATGTGTATCACATAAAGAAGAGATGTCAAGCTCCTCAATACAAGATACACTCAACATGAATTATATATAGACGAGATGTTAAGCTCCCCTTGCATATAGACAATACATATCAAAATATTTTTAACACAAATTTTGATAGTACTTACACAAATTTTGATACCATTTGAAATTGAAAATTTGATACCAAGTGAAATTGAAACATTTGTAAATTTTGGTACCAATGAAAGAAAATATTTTATACCAATTGAAATATATGGTAAATTTTGATACAAAATAAAAGGTAAAACATTTTTGATACCAAATGAAACCAAAACCCAATTGAAATTGAAATATATTAATATCAATTGAAGTATATTGTAAATTTTGATATCAAATAAATGGTACAATTGAAGCATATTTTGATACTAATTTAAATACCAATTGAAAATAATGCATAAGCTTATTAAAATACCATTTGAGATACCAATTGAAATTAAGATACAATGTAAGCTTAGTATAAACATAATTTGTGCTTTAAACAGGTAAGATTATAGTAAATCAAGCACAATCAAATTATATATGTATGTATGAAAATGAAAATACCAATAGAAATTGATATCCTTTGAAAATTTGAAGCATACATATATAAGAAAACATATGAGCATACAAAATAAATATCAATTGTAATAGCAATCGAAAACACAATGAGGATCAAGTGTATAGCTCATAAATAACTACCCTATACATGCACATGATAAAAGATTTTCAATAAGGCATACAAGGTATGGTCGCCCATCCATCCGCCCTTGAAGGGTAGAAGTTTTCAAAAATAGATTTGAAAATAGTTATAAATTGAAAAACACTACCAAATGAAGAATACATAATTAGTTTAAAATAATTTTTGAAAAACTAGTTAAAATCTTTCAAACATGAAAACAAAAAAATATATATATATATATATATATATATATATATATATATATATATATATATATATATATATATATATATATATATATATATATATATATCTCATGAGCATACCAATACACAAGAGTTGACACTCGAAATCTATAAGGCTCATAAAAGTGTTCATGAAACAAGGTCATGAATAAACGAAGAAATAATGTGAGTATACAAGCATCATGTGAATAGTATATTCATGAAAATAGTCAATGAAGCTCAAAACAAACATGAATATCATTTTATCAAATAAATATGAAAATCATAAAGATTTTATTTTTCATTAAACTTCAAGGTATATGTATGATTTATCAAAACAAACAATATACATACATATCCTAAACTAAATGAGTCCAAAAAGTAATTTACATGAAGACAAGTGACTCAAAGGTATACATGTATATTTATTAGCTTTAAACAAACATAGCATATACATGAAGCAAAACATACACAAAGATAGGCAAAACAAGTGTAAATGAGAGAATCATCAAAATTAGGCCATACATGTGCATATAGTGAGTACAAATGAGCAATGAAGTGCAAATATATTGAATCAAATGTTACTCACTACTTGTACAAGTATATACATAAGTTTTGACAAAAACTATATCTAAACAAGTATTTACCATATGAAGCACAAAACATGATTATTTTAATATAAATTAAAACATGCTAAAGATCATCAAATACAAAAGCATGTAAACTAACTAGAGTTTAGAGATAGTTACCAAAACACGTGAACTACACTCCAAGTCTCCAAAACATGGTGGTCCTTCCACCAAACTTCCTTGATAGCGATACATCATTATATGTGTCCATCTAGTCCATGTGCATCCACCACCAAGCACCAACCCTCTCACGTCATGTGAGAGCCCACACCTACATCAAATACAAGAGGTGGGTTTTTGGTACCCATTTTCTTTTGGGTCCACAGGGGTTAGCATTGTTCGGAACCCAAACATTTTTATATGTAAAATTTGTAGAATTTAATCTATCATAACAAAATTTTGCTAAATGGCATTTGCGGCTGCAATGTGTACATTTGTACACTCTAGTATGGATATGTGTATCAGTGTGATCATGACGTGCAAAGTGTACATATGCATGTTGTGAGTGATGTACATGAACATGTGGAGCTTGTTTCTTTTGAAACAAGGTTTCCAATTTTTTATGGTTAAATGTACAATTGCTCAAAGTTGAGCTTAAACAATCAATTTTATTTTTCAAAATTTTAATCTCATTTTTATCAATGGTTGCGGCATGAAAAGCATGATCAACAATCTTTTTCTTTTTTCGAAACATTTTCCTTTTCTTTTAAAATAATTTTTCTTTTCAAAGATGTGTTTTCATTCAAAGCAATTTCCTTTTGTTTTTCCACCAAACTAATTTATTTTTCAAAGAATTATTTCCTTCACAAAGATCATTTAATTTAGAGGACAAGGAAATATTCTCATTTTTCAAGAGATCATTTTCTTTTGAAAGACATGCAAGTTTATTTTTAAAAGAGTCATTTTCTTTTAACAAAGAAGTATTATTTTTTTCCAATTTATTATTATCTCTTTTTAAGCAATTCATATTTTTCAAGAAGTTGTTGACAAAATGATTCAAGATTATCATAAGACATATCAACATCCTCTTCTAACTCGGATTCAGAGTTTACCTCAAGGGGGTTATCCCCTTGGATCACGTAGCACACGTTGGAAGCTTCACACTTCCATCATCCGAGTTGCTCCCCGCATAGTATTGCTCTTGTTCGCCAAGGGAGATAATGGTGTTCCATACTATAAAAGTCGAATCAATGTTAGAAACCCTAGATAAATATTTATCATTTAGGGTTGACTTTAAAGCATGAATGGCTTTTGAGTTGCCTCAATATACTTGCTATTACTAAAATATGAATCCTTAATGGTAGCAAGATAAACATAAATATCTAGGCCTTTGAGGTACAAAGACATCTTAACCTTCCAAGTTTGGATGTTAAGAATGCCAAAGGTGGGAGGTGACATGAAATCCATGTGTGTACAAATGTTATGATTAGCTATAAATGAGGATTTTAAACTCAAGGTTGTTAGACTCAAATCAAGAGCACTTGACTCTGATACTAATTGAAATCACCTAGAGGGGGTGAATAGGTGACTAGCTAATTTAATGGTGAATTAATACGAAATTAAAATAAATTATGCAAACTAAAATCTATTATGCATAACGCGCAAGGTATAACCTAAGAGTGTAACCGGATTCCCCGTGAAGAGCTCTGGACTATCTCCTCAAGATTCCCCTAGATAAGAGTTGAGGTGCCGCTTTGGCTCTCTTGGTTGAATACAAGTGTGAGCAAACAATCCCCAAGCATATTTCAACTTAAGCATAAATATATATCAAGCATATAAAGATGAAAGCAATATAAGCATGCAAGATGATCGAGCCAAACCTGCACAAAAAATAACAGAAATTTAGGAACAGTGCTAGGTCCTCAATTCTACCGTATAGCCTAGGGCTAACGGGTCGTGATCCACAGGGAGGGACAGCGATGGAAGCGTTATGTAAGTTTCTTCTTTTAATTTACAAAATTAGTTAATACTTATCTTCTTAGTTAATAAAAAGAAAATAAAAATGTTAAGTTAAGAAGAAGATGGTAGAAGAAGAGATGATGGTATCGTTGTTGTTCTACTTATAAAAATAAAAGGAACCAAAAAGAGATAAAGAAAAGTGTGATGCAAAGATTAGAAATAAAAAATGCAAAGATTAGAAATAAAAAGAAAAAGAAGAATATTTACCTCTACTGTTGAACCATAAATGAAATTTACCTTCGCATCGAGTAAAGCAAAGTAGTAGAAAAGAAGAAAGGAAAGAAAGGCTTCGGCGAGATTGAGCACAATGAACCTCCATTGATTATCACCTTCAATATAGGCTTCTTGAAGAAAAGATTACAATAGTGTCACTCTACAATAACTCTTCCTCTCTTTTGATCATGTAACTCTCTCTAGCCTAAAAATAAAATAAAATAAAGAAAATGAAAATTACATTGAAGAAGAAAAGAAAAACCTAAACTAAAGCTCTCTCTGAGATGGTGCTTCCCTCTGAAGTGGTGTTCCTCCTCCTTCCCTTGCCTTTGAGATTGCAGGTATTTATAGCAGAGATTAGAGGAGTATAAAGATAGGGAAAGCTGGCTTTTCTGAAATTTGAATCCTCCCCTTATCTCCATACTGGATTTATCCAGAATTCTGTTCTGCAGCTTGAAGACGTGTTAAGTGCTGAATATTGCTTAACAGATGACAGAATTAGAACGAGTGATCAACAGAAGAATTGTATCACTTTAAGTCTTCTTTCTGTAGCATCTTGAATCATCATATTTGAGATTCGGTAGCAAAAGATATGATTAAAATGCTAAACTGTATCCAGTCTGATTTGCTCTGATCTTCAGCTGAACATTTGCCCCAATCCTTGATTTGTTCTAACTAGATCTGGGATCATCCTTAGCTAACCAAATAGATCCAGTTAAATCTGATTTTAACTGGTATTTATTTGGTTTAATCCTCTTTCTCTTCATTATTATCTTCTGCAAAATAAATATTTAAGACAAGGAAATTAGCAGATTTATTACACGATAAATGTAGGAATGTAATGAAAAGAATACAAAATATGTGTACTATCACACCCCCACACCTATCTTTTGCTCGTCCTCGAGCAAAACAATAAAACTAAACTAAAGATTATTAGACCACTTTCGCAGGTCACGCGATTGCACTGAGCATGTGCAACATGCCGTTAAACCTCTAGGTTTCCCCTAGAGGACGAGTTTTGTCTCGTGAGGGTTTTCAGTGGATTGCACCCACAAAATCTATAAAGAAAGAGAAACAAAGAGTTAGTATTTTTGAAAAGCATTTTGAAGGAGAAAAATATTTGAAATATTATTGTAAGATTTAAGTAATCTATAAGTTATAGGAAAATCGAATTTTTCATTCCTAAACTTAGTCTTTATTCAAAAATTTGTTATCAGTCAAAGTAAGGAGTCAAATTGTACTTTTCATCTAGTCTATTACTTTACCCTAAGTCATATGCACCTTGTGACCGTGAAAATTTTGACTAAGGGTTCTTTAACTCTAACTCTTATGCCTTATTTATATATATATATATATATATATATATATATATATATATATATATATATATATATATATATATATATATATATTGATGGTATTATTCCTTAGTTTAGGCTTTCTAATCTGCCCATGTAACGAACCTTTAATCGATGGCTCCCAAACCAAACGGTCTTAGGGCACCGGGTGAGAAGACACCCCTAGGACTTAAGGACTCGAGCAAACAAGGCCACAAAACTAAAGATTTTATTATATGAACCTCTTTTAGGCGTGAATACTTATGCTTTATTAGGCACAAATACCCAGCTTAATCAGAGGATTTTCATATTTTTTTTCTCAAACTTATCTAATCATCTTTCGCATAAATACTAAGGCTTGCTTAGGCCAAAGCACCTAGCTAATCAATAATTAGATTTGTTTATCTTTTTTTTTCTTTTATTTTTTATAAGGCATAAGAATCTTTGTTTTTGAACCCTAAGTGTGTAAGTGTATGATGTGTGCATATTTCATTAAGGTAAAGATCAAGACCAAATTACTTTGACAAATTTTCTTCCTAACCCTAAAAATCAAACAAATAATCTTATTTTGACTAAGTATAAGAAATCCTAATTTGGATTTTCCTAATCCTTAAAATTAACTTAATTTCTTACAAAAAAATATGTCAAAATATTGTTTCTATTTTCAAAAAGTTTTTAAAAGTAAAGAAAGTGTTAGTTTTTTTTTTGTTTTGTTTTTTTTTAATAAATAGAAAAAAAACTAAGTTATGTTAGACCCTCCCCCACACTTAACTCATGCATTGTCCTCAACGTATGAATTAATGCATAGATACATGAAAAAAAAGAAAGGGAAGGAAAATTATCACCTCAAGGTGGTGGTTCCGGTGGCGGTCTTATTGGGCCAAGCATTTCTGCCCAATCTAGATATTGTGGACTTTCATGAAACCCACATTTCATCACCTCTTTCTTATTAATATTTTATAATCCCCAATATGAACAGGATCATGCAAGATCCTATCATGAAATTTTTCCCAGTTATATGACCAGTCTTGGGATATCATCACATAGTCATATTGATCTAAACCTTGGTCCAACAATGGAATGTGATTTTGTGGAATAGATGATTTGGGCTCAACAATGAAGGGAATAGAAACCGATATTGACTCGGGAATAGAACTCAAATCAAGTTTAGGTTCGAGAGTCGGAGTTGGTTCATGGATTTCGTCCAAATCATAGAATTGAAGTTCACATTCATTTCCCAATAATGGAATGTGACTATCTAGAATAAGTGGTTCATGTTCAAGCTCTATAGGGATAGGAATCAGTGTTGGCTTTAGAATTAAGTCTGAATCGGGTAAGGATACTGGAGTCAACATAGATTCAAAAAGTGGAACTGAATCACAATATTGAGAAACGGTATCACATTCATCTTCAAGTTCAATCTCATTGAAATAAAAACTTGCCAATTTATCAATGGGTTGATATTGGTCAAGTTCAAAGTTTTGTGGTGAAATCGAATCTTGGTTAAAATCTCCAAGATACCATGATTCTTCGTCAATATGGCTAGGAGAATCAGGAGTGGTTGAAAATGTGTTAGGTAGAGTTTCCTTATTCCTATCATTAATTATTTTAACCAAATGACTCACTTTTGCTTCTAGCCTATTGAGAGATTGGAGACGATCCATTTGGGATTGAACACAATTATTTTGGGACTGAATCATGAATTCCATATTCTTTTCGAAGTCAACAGGTTCTTCTTGTTGTGGCTGGACTTGGAAATTAGAGTAAGGATCTTGGATTTGGGAATTGTTTGGGAGAATTGAGTCTACTATGATTTGTACTTGTCGTGTGGACTCAAGGAAGGCTTCAAATGTCTTTTCTAAAGAAGATTCTCTTCTATAGGTTGGTCTTGGTATGGATTATATGAAGCTGTTTGTTGGTAAGGTTGTTGATAGTAAGACTCGGGGGAGTTGTATCCCCACTGACTCGATGAAGAGTGGTGATGATTGTCCCATTCTTGTTCATAGTACTGGGATTGGGGCATATTTTGATTCGGATAAGACCAATCTGGCATACTTGGTTGGTTAGAGTTATGTAATGCCGGGTTGTAATATCCGAACTGAAAGAGGTTAGGTTGAAATATGGATTTGAGTTATAATCAGAATAATTGTAATTATAATCCATTTTCACAAAAACAAACAAAAACAAACAAATAAACAAACAAGAAAATAAAGAAAAATCTAACTTATGTTAGGGTAGAGCTTAGACCTAGACGACTCCTAACTGTTTAGACTGTCCATAGGAGGTATAATGTAGACTTTGACCACAAGCTAATCAGCCAGGTCAGGGCAAGATTGGTGGGAGGTTATCCGTCAAAGACGTTCCTTAATTAAGTAACCACCAACCTTCGGGCTTTCGGCCCTTAATCCCCTTCCTAGACACTGATTTGGCAGGAGTCAAATTCCAACACCTTTCCCCCTTAGGATAATCTCCTAATTGAGTCCGAGATGTCCCTAGGTCCAACGTCTACTCATTTTTAGTTAGGCTTGGGTTAGTGAGTGAGGAGATTGTTTGTGGGCTAAGGGAGGGTAATGACTTCCCCACCTTATCTTGTTTATAGGACAAGCCCTTAGATCAATTTAGTGCAGTGTACAAGAAAAGCAACACTTAAGCAATGTAAACAATCCAAAAGTGTTCTTATACTAGATGCTATGCACACGTACCTTTGCTCCAGCACTCTTCAACAGTAAATAGAAAATGTAATGAAATAGACACGTGCCTAAATGCAAAGTCTAAATCATTTTTAGCATTTACAATCAACTTTTTACTGTTGTATTAGAAATATATATACAGTGAGTCAAACAAGGAGACAAATGCTACAGAAATTCAGATTTTCAAATCAGCCAACCTGCAAAAATACAGGTTAGTAGTTCACTCAGTTTTGCCACTGGAATGTAGCAAATCTGAGGGCTTCTTGGCTCTGCTTTCTTGAGCAGAGTCCAAGGCCACTTATGTGTCCACTGTAGCAAGAATTCCTTGTTATTAAATCTGTACAAAAAAAACAAAGAAGAAAGTTAACCAAAAATGTAAACTTTAAAGAGAATTACTTACCGTCCCTCCCTGGCAACGGCGCCAAAATTTTGATCGAGCCAAACCTGCACAAAAAATAACAGAAATTTAGGAACAGTGCTAGGTCCTCAATTCTACCGTATAGCCTAGGGCTAACGGGTCGTGATCCACAGGGAGGGACAGCGATGGAAGCGTTATGTAAGTTTCTTCTTTTAATTTACAAAATTAGTTAATACTTATCTTCTCAGTTAATAAAAAGAAAATAAAAAAGTTAAGTTAAGAAGAAGATGGTAGAAGAAGAGATGATGGTATCGTTGTTGTTTTACTTATAAAAATAAAAGGAACCAAAAAGAGATAAAGAAAAGTGTGATGCAAAGATTAGAAATAAAAAATGCAAAGATTAGAAATAAAAAGAAAAAGAAGAATATTTACCTCTACTGTTGAACCATAAATGAAATTTACCTTCGCATCGAGTAAAGCAAAGTAGTAGAAAAGAAGAAAGGAAAGAAAGGCTTCGGCGAGATTGAGCACAATGAAACTCCATTGATTGTCACCTTCAATATAGGCTTCTTGAAGAAAGATTACAATAGTGTCACTCTACAATAACTCTTCCTCTCTTTTGATCATGTAACTCTCTCTAGCCTAAAAATAAAATAAAATAAAGAAAATGAAAATTACATTGAAGAAGAAAGAAAAACCTAAACTAAAGCTCTCTCTGAGATGGTGCTTCCCTCTGAAGTGGTGTTCCTCCTCCTTCCCTTGCCTTTGAGATTGCAGGTATTTATAGCAGAGATTAGAGGAGTATAAAGATAGGGAAAGCTGGCTTTTCTGAAATTTGAATCCTCCCCTTATCTCCATACTGGATTTATCCAGAATTCTGTTCTGCAGCTTGAAGACGTGTTGAGTGCTGAATATTGCTTAACAGATGACAGAATTAGAACGAGTGATCAACAGAAGAATTGTAGAACTTTAAGTCTTCTTTCTTTCTGTAGCATCTTGAATCATCAGATTTGAGATTCGGTAGCAAAAGATATGATTAAAATGCTAAACTGTATCCAGTCTGATTTGCTCTGATCTTCAGCTGAACATTTGCCCCAATCCTTGATTTGTTCTAACTAGATCTGGGATCATCCTTAGCTAACCAAATAGATCCAGTTAAATCTGATTTTAACTGGTATTTATTTGGTTTAATCCTCTTTCTCTTCATTATTATCTTCTGCAAAATAAATATTTAAGACAAGAAAATTAGCAGATTTATTACAGATAAATGTAGGAATGTAATGAAAAGAATGCAAAATATGTGTACTATCACAAGATATAAACACAAGCGAGAGAGAGAGAGAGCAATCACGGGAGATTTGTTTTGAGGCTCGAGCACCCTTACTCTACATCCCCGCCTTAAACACTATGAAGGATTTCCACTAAAAATGATCCCACCGGATCATTCGATGCCGCAACACCTACAAGGAGTTCACACTAGAACTCTTGGACCCACTAGTTCCCCAACTTGCTCCCGCAAGAACAAACACACCGCAAGCATACTAGCTTACCGAGGCCGCACCTCTACAACTAGCTTTCACTGGAACTCGAAACCATGCGAACCCGCAAGTCCGCCTCCTTAAATACAAAGAATAGAACTCTTAGTGATCTAAACACTTTGATCACCTAAAACCACTCTCATAACAACTCTCCTATAGGATGGATATAGCAATGGAAAGCTCAAGTATGTGTGAGAAAACTAGAATGAAATTTGTGGTGAAAAACTCAAAGAATCACTTTTACAAAACACTCTTAAAAACTCTCCTTTTGATATGAAAGTATTAGCACTAAAATAAGTGGAGAAAACCTCTATAATAGATAGGAAAAACAGGCTTTGAAAAATTCTCCAAAAATCTTGTATAAAATAGCCCAAGGAAGCCCTAATTTATAGGCTCCAAAAATCTGCCCGTTGGAAGCCAACTCAGTAGTTCTGACTGTTGATGGTCGACCGCCCGGTCGACCACCAACAGTTGATTTTTCGACCGTTGGGAAGGTCGGTTGACTGGCCGGTCGACCGCCAACTGGGCAATGGCCCAGCGGTCGACCGCCAAGCCATTTCCAGAGAGCAAAGGCTCTCTAACGGTGGACCGTGCGGTCGATCGGCCCAAAGCTATGCACGTCTGTGCACATTGGTGGACCGCCCGGTCGGCCGACTTCTGCTACGGTTGACCGGCCGATTGACAGGCAGAAGGCCAGACAGCCAAATTCAGGGATTAAAAACATGTTATTTTTCTTCAATAAAATCCCATAAATTCACAAAAAATCTACAAAAATAAGTTCAGTATTATACTTTGATATACAAACATATTTGAGTAAAAATCAAACCATGTTACAAACATTTTGAACTATTTTTGTGTTATGAAAATTTTTTCTTAAACAAAAATATGTATTTTTCCAAAATGATTTTTTCAAAATGAAAACCGATTTTTCCAAAACTTCTCCAATATAAAAACATGATATTCTAAACACTTTTAAAGCTTAGTGTGTATGGATAAGATCCACTACTCATATATGATGAAATATCTATATTTTTTGTCATTTAGCTCTAAATAAAGTTTTGATAAAAACATGTATACATTGAAGCTGAAAAATCAAACCGGTAATTTCCAAAAAGAAATCTCTTTTATGAAAATACATGAAAATCTTGTATGTGAGTGTATATGATACTTGATCATTCCTGTAACTAATCTATCCTTTACATTTTATCTAAAAATAAAATCTTACTAAAAAAAAAAAAAAACCTAGACGCAAGTCTTCTCTTGAAGGTCTTCACTTGAAAATCTTCTTCTCCTTCTTGACTTGATCCAAACCTTGATCCAATGAGCTAGACTCCTCTTGAGTACTTCATGTGATCTTCATGCACAAGCTCTTGAATCAACATGTGCTAGCTCCAAAATTTGACTTGAAATCCTTTGTTGAAGCTAAACACCTACTAAGATCTTGATCACATATCTGAGACTAATTAAACACAAGATCATTAGTACTATAACTACATGAGTTAATCATCATTAAAACTATAGTGACAGGCCTTTGGGCCAACATTTCTAACATCGATGTATGAAAGCTTAAGATGAGTATGTATCTCAAGACCGTAGGAATGCATATTTACCTTGCTGCTACTAAGAAATCTTATCTTGGTAATAGAAAGTATATAGAGGTCAATGCACAAGCCCTTATGGCACTTAGAATCACATTAAGTAAAGAATATCTTATGAGGGTTTCTCATTGTGATTCCGCTTTTGCAATGTGGAACACCTTGACCTCTCCCGCGCTACAAACGATGAAATATATGGAAGAAGAATCTAGTGAGGATGAGTCCGACCAACATTCCTACATGGTCCAAAGGAATGACTCCCTTGAGGTAACTTCAGAAACTCATCTAGATGACTAAGCTAGCACTTCTAATGATGATTATGATAGTATGGATGCCGATGCATTAAATGAAGAGCTTTCCATTGTTTGTGAAAACTTGCTTGAAAAATACCAAGTTTTGAAAAAGAAAAGTAATAAAATTAAATAAAGAAATAAGAATTTGTGTTCAAAACTTGACTTGATTTTGCAAGAGAGGGATGAGATTTCTAATGAAAGGGACTCATTGAAATCTCAACTCAACCTTGTTTTAAATGAAAACAAAATTTTGAAAAGCAAAAATGATTGTAATGATGTTTTGAAGAATAATGAGATTTTGTCTTTAAAACTTGATTTTATTATAAAAGAGAATGAATCCTTGAAAATAAAAATTTCTTTAATTTCAAAGCATTTGGACTTAGTCTCAAATAAAAATATTTCTTTGAAAAATGATTTAGATTCACAAGTTTGCCATGCTCTATTTTCTAGTTTACCTATTGCATGCTCCACTTTATCTTCAAGTATTAAAAATGATATTCTGTGTATTAAAGAAAAGTATTGATTGTTTGGGCTCCATTTTGAGCCAATGTGCTATGGATCACAAGAAATTGGAATCCCTGTTTTGCAAGAAACATGCACCACATGTTCATGCACACCATAAACGGCATACACATGCTTCTCATGCTCGCACACATGACACCATGTATGCTTATGTGTATACATGTACACATTGTAGACGTAAGGGCCACCTTACAAAATTTTGTTATGATAGATTAAATGATTCAAATTTTGCAAATAAGTTTGTTTGGGTTAGAAAGACCCAATAGAGTATGGGTATCAAATTCACTCCTATTTTATTTGAGGTAAGTGTGGGCTCTCGCTTAACGTGAGGGCATTGGTGCCTTGATAATGGATGTGTTCCGAGCTAAAATGGTAACACTTTTAGATGCATCACTTTCAAGGGGAGTTTGGTGGGAGGACCATCATGGTTAGGAGATATAAAGATGTGCCCTATTGGTTTTGGTAACGATCTCTAACTCCTCATTTAGTTTACATGCTCTCATAGATGATTTTAAGCATGTTTTAATTTTTCATGATTGTTATTAAATGCATGTTATTTAGACTTATGACATACATGTATAGTAATTGAGACACACCATGTTCATATGGATCCATTTTTTGTGTTCTCATTATACTTTAACTACTGTGTACATCATAACTCTAAAACATGTGGATATACTTAATGATCATATTGGTTTTTGTTTATGATTTTGCACTTCATTTTTTGATTACATGTTTAGATGTAGCCTTCATTAAAACTTGTGTATATACTTGTACAACTAATGTGCCACATTGATTTTTGAAAGTTTGTGCTTAATTACTCATTTGTACCCATTAGATGTACTAGTATAGCCTAGTTTTAATTATTAGTGCATTCTGACTAGTATTCCCTATTTTGACATATTTTTATGATAATGTATTTAGCTTCATGTATATGTTAATTTTATTTTAAAAATTTTAGATATACATGTATACCCTTGAGTCACTTGCTTTTCATGCAAATTCTATTATTGACTCATTTGTATTTGGGATATGTATGTATACTTTTAGTTTTAACTAAACATACATATACCTTGAAGTATATTTAGTTTTGATGATTTTCATGTTTTTGATAAAGGAATTTCATTTGAGCATAAATGCCCTATTTTCATGGTTTTGTTTTTCACATAATTCTTGTACACTCACATTACTTGATGTTTTCTCATGACTATATTTTCATGAGTCTTATATGTGCTTTATAGACTTTGAGTGTCAATTGTTGAGTGATTTTCATGTTTTCATAGATATATTCTTGTTTTATTCCTTATTTGAAGGACTTCGTACTAGTTTTCAAGATTATCATAAAACTAGTTGCGTATTTCTTCATTTTGAAAGAGTTTGTAATCATGTGAAAATATTTTCAAACCCTATTTTGAAAACCCCTACCTTTCAAGGGCGGACGGATGGGCGACCTTACCTTGTGTGCCTAATTGAAAATCTTTTTAACATGTGCATGAAAGGGAGGTAGTATGAGTTACACACGTGATTCTCATTGTATTTTCAATTGGTATCACAATTGATATTTTTTTGTAGACTCATATTTTGTTTTTTATATATGTATGCTTCAAACTTCAAATAATATCAATTTCTTTTGGTATTTATATTTTCATACATATATATGTGATTTGATTATGCTTACTATATCTTTACATCTTTAAGCATAAATTATGTTTATGCGAAGTTTGATTTATTCCTTAATGTCAATTATTTTTCAATTGGTATCTTATACAAGCTTATGCATCGTTTTTATTAGTATTTAAGGGGGAGAAAATTCGTGTTTTATTTTTCAATCGATTTTATTTTTAATTGGTATCTTACTTCCCTTCTTTATGATGATACTTTATTTTAGTATATACTAACATCTTCAATATTGGTATCATGTTCCGTTTTAAATTGGTATCTATATTGATATGAGTTATGTTTACCTAAAAGAATTTATTTTTTTACTTTCAGTTGGTATCAAGATTTTCAATATATATATTTCTATTGCTATCAAAAACATACAATGTTTCATCTTTTATTGATATCAAAATTTACAAGACATTTTAAATTGGTATCAAAATATTTTCAATTTGTATCTTTTAATGTCTTAAAATTTTGTTTTACTTTCAATTGGTATCTTAAAAATATTTTGTTTATTTTCAATTGGTATCATAAATTGGTATCATAATGTTTCGATGTATATTTTCAGTTGGTATTATAGTGTTTTGATATGTATTACTTATATGTAAGGGAAGCTTAACATCTTCTCTATATATAAATTCATATTGAATGTATTTCATATTGAGGAGCTTGATCTCTCTTCTCTATGTCATACATGTGTGTAGGGAGAGTTTCACATCTCCTTTTATACATTGTATATTACGCATTATGTGATTAGGGTTTAGTCATCTCTTTTTCATATAACGCATGTATGCAGGAGAGTTAACTTTACGTCTGTACTCTTCATGAATGTATATCGTATATACATCCTTCTTATTTGATTTGATAAAAAGGGGAAGAAAATTTTTTTTGAGTTTATTTATGCCCTTTTGTTGATGATTTGACAAAAAGGGGAGAGAAATTTGGAGATTTTTATGCATGTTTATCTCATTTCCTTGTTTTATACAAAAAGGAGAGAAGAATTTTGAAAGTTTTATATATGTAAGTTTCTTTCTTGTTTCATTGTATATATGCGTAGTTTTATTTATAAGCATTCATTGCATATCTTTATGTTATTGCTATGTATGAGTTAAGGGGGAGCTTCTGTGAAGCCTAACTTTAATCCATGCATATATAATTCCATGAGTTTTGTCATCATCAAAAAGGGGGAGATTGTTGGCCAGAGACCCATCACTCTAGTTTTGATGATGATTAACTCATGTAGTTATAGTTTACTAATAATCTTGTGTTTAAATAGTTTCAGTGATTGATCAAGATATTAGTAGATGTTTAACTTCAATAAAGGAGTTTTGGAGCTTACACGTATTGATTCAAGAGCTCACGCGTCAAGATCGCATCTAGCACTCAGTTGGAGTCAAGCTCGTTGGATCGCATTTGGATCGAGTCGACTTAGAGAAGGAGTTCTACAAAAAGACCGCGATTTGTATTTAGTATATTTAGATCTTGTGTAAAGATTAGATTGTTTTGATATGCTCAAGTTCACATACACACACAAGTTTTAAGTTTATTGGTTTTGGTTTTTCGGTTTAACCGATTTTGGATTCCATGTCAAAAACATATATATATATATATATATATATATATATATATATATATATATATATATATATATATATATATATTATATGTATATTGGATTCTATCCATATACAATATACTTTAAAGTTATTTCAATATCATGTTTTTGTATTTACATGAGTTTGGAGAAAACGGTTTTCCATTTCAAAAATTCAAGTTTTGAAAAATACAGATTTTGTTTAAAGCCTAATTTCAATATCATAAAAATAGTTCAAATTGTTTATAATATTTGTTGAATTTTTATCACATATATTTGTTATTCAAAGATCTTAAAAGAACTTATTTTTGTGAAATTTATGTGATTTTATGAGATTTAATTGAAGATAAAAAGACAAGTTTTCAATTCCTTAGATATAGTGATCTGGCCTTCAGCTGGTCGACCGGTCCGGTCGACCGATGTGCATAAACATGCATAGGCCTTATAGGCTAAAGGGCCGATCGACCATCAGAGAGCTCTGCTCTCTGAATCTGGCCCCGGTCGATCAGGCGGCCAACCGATAGAGAGCATCTGCTCTCTGTATCTAGGCCCGGTCGACCGGGCAGTCGACCGGGGGCTCAACGGTCATAAAAATGACTGTTGGCCGGTCGACTGGGCTGTCGACTAGAAGGGCATTTCTACCTTTCCTGGCTGCCAACGGGCAGATTTTTGAGAGGGTATAAGTACCCATCTCTTGAGCTGGTTTCTTCATGGTTTTGCAGAGCAAAAATGTAACGCCCCGATCCTAAAGATACGGAGACGTTATGGCGACGCATATACGCGAGGAAAATACCCCTCGTATATAGGCTAAGCCTGAATTAACCTGAACAAGTTATAATCAGAACTATAATAATCATCGAATCACTGCAACAATACATATACATGATAACAGATAGATAATGACAAGGATATGGCAGCTGAAAGTGATAAAAGATAGAATCATGAAATAATAGGGATAGAATAACAGGCTAAATGTGATATGCGAAAATCAAGGAATAATAGTAGGAACAGAAAATGCAAAAGTACCAGAATCAGAGGAAGAGGACCCAAGCTCCTCGCAAAGCGTGCCGTCTCATCGAACACCTGCACATTAGAAACAATCGTCCAATATCTGGACGTGCAAATCCAGAGTCGTCAGAACGCGACCATGGTGAGTGTGTGTGTAAAGGGGAAAAGCTCGTGCATGAAAAACAATATGCATAAATAATAGTAAGAACAACTGCAGACTAAGTAACAAAATAAATAACTGAACAGTAACACATATGATAACCACATGAATAAATGTAGAAGACAACTGGCACAACTGTAAATATACAATCAATGTCAAGGCGTGTAATCTATCACATGTCACTAGGTTGGCATCCAAGTCTGGTCATACGTCTGGTCCTGGTTATAATAATCTGGTCCTGGTTACAATCATGTATACAACCATGTGATTATAGTCGGTCACAATATGCTATAAACAATTTATTATCATTTATTATGTCAGCGAACACCAATTGCCACTTGTAATAGACGCATCCCATACTACGCCTACTACACGTGTCAATCAGGGTCCTAAGTTATTGAAATTGATTGGTTGAAGACATTATCCATGTTTTAGGTGGGTCCCGTACATACCCGGGACCACGGCCTCAGTTTCCTGGCGCTGAACCAGGCCGTACCTCTAGGTACTCAGTAACAGTAACAATAATCTCACTGTGAAAACAGTGGAACAGTAACAGTACAGATGGGATGTCAGTCATCCCCCAGGAACCCTGTAGTGGAACCCTCAGTCGGCTGCGCAACCTGTATCCTAGGTCCACCCAAGATACAGACGTTGTCTCCTCCATCAATTTCTCCAATCCCAGTGTAAGTTGTTCAATTACTTTATTATTGAATTCAGTAAAAACAATCAAGACTCATGTTACCTATAATACTGGGACGATGCGGTGACAGTAACAATAACAGTACAGTAATAGTCAATCAGTAATCGTACACACGGTGAACAATATCAGTAACAGTGAACGGTAACAGTAACCGTGTATACGATGAACAATAGGACTGTACAGGGTGTTACGGTCAAACAATCATTTCCCAGTAACTTTCAGTAACATGAATAATACAGTAACAGTCCTGCTACTGCTCAATAAGCAGTCTCAACTAAAGCTGATCATAATCTCATCCATCTGAACTGAAGAGATATCAGTAACTGATCCATCAACTTATAATCTCAATACAATAATCATGAATCATTAAGTATCAGTCCATATCAGCGTAATCCAATACGCTAAGCCACCATCTCAATGAATCGGTAATTAGTCCTCTCCTCGATACCAATCTGTTTTAATCCTATAACCATCAATAACTGAGATCAAATAATAACTGTTATCAAACTCCAAGATATATATAAATGTGGTCACCAATATCAATAAAATCACTCCTACTATAGCTCTATCTCTACAACTGAATAACTGCAATCACGAGGAATAACTGCAAATCACCGATATATTCGGGTCCCAGCATATCAAATACATAATTATTTATATTTAACTAATCATCACTATCTAATCTGATTAAGATCATCATGTATTCCCACTTCTATTAAGCTCAATCACAAGATTCAGAAAATCTAAGTAACTAACTAATTATGTTCATTCATGTACTAGCTCAGGTTAACCCAATCTATGCCTATTCCCCAACCCAAGATCAAGTCCATCACCATCGAGTCCACTAATCAAATCCATCAATTCAGGTCAACTCCAACTCTAACTATGTCTATGCCAATCCAAGTATCGGTAGATCAGTCTATCGGTTAAAGCAATGTCACATCTAATACTTTCTCAATATCCACAGAAGTTCTAATCTGAAATAATCACCAACAACTACCGACAAATGGTATGCATAAGATCGTTCCTCTATCCTCAAATATGAAGTGGGTCAACTGATCAATAGATTGAACAAAATCACAGTATAAAATATGCCTCAACTAGTCCTGGATCAATAGTGGTAAATAGCTACATATGAAATGATGCTAATAAATACTCGGATTAGCAAAATAAATATAATGAATGTGCACTGATGTCTCGTGAAGTGATACAGGTAATCACATTAGTAAAATACATCAAATAATCACATGAAATGATAAAGGCAAGACATACATACATGTAAATAACGGTAAATAAGGAATTTAGATAAAAGCAAACACTCACATGAAATGACGTGGTTTCCGAACCGAATCGCCATCTGGTCTTGACTGCAGTTTGCTACCTCGCCAGCTCAGTTAGTATGCAAGGTTGAGAGAGAGAGAGAGAGAGACTCGATGTACTGTCCCCATTCTCACCATCTTAATAATTTGTGGGGTGCCTTTCTCATTTTTTTTTTTTTTTTGGGTGGAAACATCTGTTCCCCTAAAAACATGGAGATATCTTGAGAAGCATCACCTGGTCACCATTTTACCCTTCAATTCATCTGCTTCTTCCTAGCTACAATGGCTGCAGTGCTTTGCTGCCTCGCCATAACAGTTAGGATAAAGGATTTTCTTAGCAGCATGAATCTCGAGACTAATTATCATAGATAAACAGATAGATAAACTCACAAGAAAAGTGATCAATTGTTGCTTTTGTAATGGTGTAGTATCCCCAATAAGAAACAAAACAAAAACAAAAACAAAAACAAAAACAAAACAAAAAGAGAACATCATATGAAGAATTTCATAATGTATCGCGTATAAAGATTTGAATATATTCAGCATGAAGCTACTTACTGTTAATATCAGCACAGAACTGCAGCTGATTAAAAATTTGGAGAACTCGTATCCAAACTTAAACTTACAAGCCTATTAGGATCAAATTTGGATTTCACATGAATATAATCAGAACGTAATCACTACATACTCACAGACTAGACCACATATTTAAGCCAGAATAGATTGGTTATGGGTTATCAGCTTCTCATGCAACTACCACCCTTCAAACCCACTTTACAACAATTAAAGGAAATAGGATCAAAGAAGTTAGGAGAGAGAACCAACCATCATTGTCAACGTTAAGGAGGGAAGATGCTATATCATATAAGTTGCAAATTTGTGCTTAACAAAACAGAATAATACAATATAATAAAATGGGAAAATTTTGCTTTCAGTACAGTTGACAAATAAAAGAAAACGTAACTTAAAAAGTGATATAAGAAAAAAATTGAAGAATCAGGTATTTAATAAATCATATTTAAAATAATTCACCCAACCAAGGAGCTCCCACTTTAGAAACTTCAAGCAAATAAATGGTGAACGGCTACTTACAAAAAGTAGTAGACCTCCAAAGTTGCCTCAATATAGCAACAGAATGTTAGGATGCAGATGCTACTTCGACCATGGATGTCGGAGCTCCGACGAGTCTTGCGGGGGAGAATAGGTTCACCGGCAACGGAGGGCGGAGAACGGACTCCGGCGGAGGTGTGTTCGCGCTCCGGCGATGATCGGGCTCTTGCCGGAGAGAGGGGAGACCGGCCAAGGGAGGGAGGAGTGTAGGTGTGAATGGGTTGAGCAGTTGACGAATTGGATGAGGAGATGATGGGATTTGGAGAATCTAGGTTAGTTAGGATTAGGATAAAATTGTGGGGTTGTTAGGATTAGGATTTATTAGTTAAAATTAAGATTTTTAGATGGGATTTAGATTTAGTCAAGATTATGGGAATTGGGTTTTAGGGTAGTAGGTTGGTGGTTTCGGGTTCGGGGCCAACGGGTACGGGTTCAAGGGAAGAAAAATACTAAGTAAAAATAATAATAATATCATTAACAAAACACAAATATCGGCAATAATAACCAAACAATAATAAATAAATAAAAAATCAGAGAAACCAAATAAATACTCAGACAAATAAAATACAGTATTATTAGATAGGGGATATTACATTCTACCCACCTTATAAAAATTTCGTCCTCGAAATTTCGATAAGATATGGAATGATAAAATAATCAAAATCAAGAGAAAAACAAGCAAACTTCTACGTCGCTTCTTAACACATCATGGACCCAACACGCTTCCGCTGCGTGCTCTAATCTCAGCTACCACCTTCAGAATGGAGTGACCAATTCCAAGAGACAAGATCAGAAAATAGAATAGACAAGGAGAATAGGAATCAAGATGGAACCAATATTACTCTAAAAGAAGAGTTGAAATTAAGTTATCAAAGATCAAGAGGTGAATATCCAAGGGAGAACGATCAATTCCAAATGGACTCAATATCATCGTGTGAATCCTATATGTATATTGCAGTGTAATTATAGCTCGTTCAAGTTATCGGTAAGAATCAAGTCCGTTTTATGTCAAAACCAGGCACTGATACCACTCTGTAATGCCCCGATCCTAAAGATACGGAGATGTTATGGCGACACATATACGCGAGAAAAATACCCCTCGTATATACGCTAAGCCTGAATTAACCTGAACAAGTTATAATCAGAACTATAATAATCATCGAATCACTGCAACAATACATATACATGATAACAGATAGATAATGACAAGGATATGGCAGCTGAAAGCGATAAAAGATAGAATCATGAAATAACAGGGATAGAATAACAGGCTAAATGTGATATGCGAAAATCAAGGAATAATAGTAGGAACAGAAAATGCAAAAGTACCAGAATCAGAGGAAGAGGACCCAAGCTCCTCGCAAAGCGTGCCGCTCATCGAACACCTGCACATTAGAAACAATCGTCCAATATCTGGACGTGCAAATCCAGGGTCGTCAGAACGCGACCATGGTGAGTGTGTGTGTAAAGGGGAAAAGCTCGTGCATGAAAAACAATGTGCATAAATAATAGTAAGAACAACTGCAGACTAAGTAACAAAATAAATAACTGAACAGTAACACATATGATAACCACATGAATAAATGTAGAAGACAACTGGCACAACTGTAAATATGCAATCAATGTCAAGGCGGTAATCTATCACATGTCACTAGGTTGGCATCCAAGTCTGGTCATACGTCTGGTCCTGGTTATAATAATCTGGTCCTGGTTACAATCATGTATACAACCATGTGATTATAGTCGGTCACAATATGCTATAAACAATTTATTATCATTTATTATGTCAGCGAACACCAATTGCCACTTGTAATAGACGCATCCCATACTACGCCTACTACACGTGTCAATCAGGGTCCTAAGTTATTGAAATTGATTGGTTGGAGACATTATCCATGTTTTAGGTGGGTCCCGTACATACCCGGGACCACGGCCTCAGTTTCCTGGCGCTGAACCAGGCCGTACCGCTAGGTACTCAGTAACAGTAACAGTAATCTCACTGTGAAAACAGTGGAACAGTAACAGTACAGATGGGATGTCAGTCATCCCCCAGGAACCCTGCAGTGGAACCCTCAGTCGGCTGCGCAACCTGTATCCTAGGTCCACCCAAAATACAGACGCTGTCTCCTCCATCAATTTCCCCAATCCCAGTGTAAGTTGTTCAATTACTTTATTATTGAATTCAGTAAAAATAATCAAGACTCATGTTACCTATAATACTGGGACGATGCGGTGACAGTAACAATAACAGTACAGTAACAGTCAATCAGTCATCGTACACACGGTGAACAATATCAGTAACAGTGAACGGTAACAGTAATCGTGTATACGATGAACAATAGGACTGTACAGGGTGTTACGGTCAAACAATCATTTCCCAGTAACTTTCAGTAACATGAATAATACAGTAACAGTCCTGCTACTGCTCAATAAGCAGTCTCAACTAAAACTGATCATAATCTCATCCATCCGAACTGAAGAGATATCAGTAACTAATCCATCAACTTATAATCTCAATGCAATAATCATGAATCATTAAGTATCAGTCCATATCAGCGTAATCCAATACGCTAAGCCACAATCTCAATGAATCGGTAATTAGTCCTCTCCTCATACCAATCTGTTTTAATCCTATAACCATCAATAACTGAGATCAAATAATAACTGTTATCAAACTCCAAGATATATATAAAATGTGGTCACCAATATCAATAAAATCACTCCTACTATAGCTCTATCTCTACAACTGAATAACTGCAATCACGAGGAATAACTGCAAATCACCGATATATTCGGGTCCCAGCATATTAAATACATAATTATTTATATTTAACTAATCATCACTATCTAATCTGATTAAGATCATCATGTATTCCCACTTCTATTAAGCTCAATCACAAGATTCAGAAAATCTAAGTAACTAATTATGTTCAGACATGCACTAGCTCAGGTTAACCCAATCTATGCCTATTCCCCAACCCAAGATCAAGTCCATCACCATCGAGTCCACTAATCAAATCCATCAATTCAGGTCAACTCCAACTCTAACTATGTCAATGCCAATCCAAGTATCGGTAGATCAGTCTATCGGTTAAAGCAATGTCACATCTAATACTTTCTCAATATCCACAGAAGTTCTAATCTGAAATAATCACCAACAACTACCAACAAATGGTATGCATAAGATCGTTCCTCTATCCTAAAATATGAAGTGGATCAACTGATCAATAGATCGAACAAAATCACAGTATAAAATATGCCTCAACTAGTCCTGGATCAATAGTGGTAAATAGGTACATATGAAATGATGCTAATAAATACTCGGATTAGCAAAATAAATATAATGAATGTGCACTGATGTCTCGTGAAGTGATACAGGTAATCACATTGGTAAAATACATCAAATAATCACATGAAATGATAAAGGCAAGACATACATACATGTAAATAACGGTAAATAAGGAATTTAGATAAAAGCAAACACTCACATGAAATGACGTGGTTTCCGAACCGAATCGCCATCTGGTCCTGACTGCAGTTTGCTACCTCGCCAGCTCAGTTAGTATGCAAGGTTGAGAGAGAGAGAGAGAGAGAGAGAGAGAGAGAGACTTGATGTACTGTCCCCATTCTCACCATCTTAATAATTTGTGGGGTGCCTTTCTCATTCTTTTTTTTTTTTTTAGGTGGAAACATCTGTCCCCTAAAAACATGGAGATATCTTGAGAAGCATCACCTGGTCACCATTTTACCCTTCAATTCATCTGCTTCTTCCTAGCTACAATGGCTGTAGTGCTTTGCTGCCTCGCCATAACAGTTAGGATAAAGGATTTTCTTAGCAGCATGAATCTCGAGACTAATTATCATAGATAAACAGATAGATAAACTCACAAGAAAAGTGATCAATTGTTGCTTTTGTAATGGTGTAGTATCCCCAATAAGAAACAAAAAAAACAAAAACAAAAACAAAACAAAACGAGAACATCATATGAAGAATTTCATAATGTATCGCATATAAAGATTTGAATATATTCAGCATGAAGCTACTTACTGTTAATATCAGCACAGAACTGCAGCTGATTAAAAATTTGGAGAACTCGTATCCAAACTTAAACTTACAAGCCTATTAGGATCAAATTTGGATTTCACATGAATATAATCAGAACGTAATCACTACATACTCACAGACTAGACCACATATTTAAGCCAGAATAGATTGGTTATGGGTTATCAGCTTCTCATGCAACTACCACCCTTCAAACCCACTTTACAACAATTAAACGAAATAGGATCAAAGAAGTTAGGAGAGAGAACCAACCATCATTGTCAACGTTAAGGAGGGAAGATGCTATATCATATAAGTTGCAAATTTATGCTTAACAAAACAGAATAATACAATATAATAAAATGGGAAAATTTTGCTTTCAGTACAGTTGACAAATAAAAGAAAACGTAACTTAAAAAGTGATATAAGAAAAAAATTGAAGAATCAGGTATTTAATAAATCATATTTAAAATAATTCACCCAACCAAGGAGCTCCCACTTTAGAAACTTCAAGCAAATAAATGGTGAACGACTACTTACAAAAAGTAGTAGACCTCCAAAGTTGCCTCAATATAGCAACAGAATGTTAGGATGCAGATGCTACTTCGACCATGGATGTCGGAGCTCCGACGAGTCTTGCGGGGGAGAATAGGTTCACCGGCAACGGAGGGAGGAGAGGACTCTGGCGGAGGTGTGTTCGCGCTCCGGCGATGATCAGGCTCTTGCCGGAGAGAGGGGAGACCGGCAAGGGAGGGAGGAGTGTAGGTGTGAATGGGTTGTGCAGTTGACGAATTGGATGAGGAGATGATGGGATTTGGAGAATCTAGGTTAGTAAGGATTAGGATAAAATTGTGGGGTTGTTAGGATTAGGATTTATTAGTTAAAATTAAGATTTTTAGATGGGATTTAGATTTAGTCAAAATTATGGGAATTGGGTTTTAGGGTAGTGGGTGGTGGTTTCGGGTTCGGGACCAACGGGTACGGGTTCAAGGGAAGAAAAATACTAAGTAAAAATAATAATAATATCATTAACAAAACACAAATATCAGCAATAATAACCAAACAATAATAAATAAATAAAAAATCAGAGAAACCAAATAAATACTCAGACAAATAAAATACACCTATTCACCCCCTCTAGGTATACTTTCACCTTAATCATTAAGCCATTCATTCAGAAGGAGACTCAAGAGGAGACAGCTCAAGCCTCTGGTAAGACCATCTCTCTCTATATTTACATAGTTTTTCTTTTTCTTCTTTACTTTCGTGACTAACTATTTCTCTTTTTAATCTCAAGTGCAGGTAAAGAAGCTATAGGTGGTGGAGAAGAAGTTCTCGATGGTCTTTTCACCTACCGGGAATGAGATGATGTGACTTATTTCAGCCCTGAAGGCCCCGAAGAACAAACATACAATGTCAGGACTTCTGGTAAGGGAAAGGTCATCATCATTTCTGGTAAGGGCAAGGTGACGAGACCGAGAATGTGGAGATCTGGGGGGCCTTTGAAGATGAAAGGACAACTGTTAAGCCAATAACTGGTGAGCTAGCCACTAGGGAGGCCCTTGATGGTACTATTATCGAGATTTTCGATAGTGAGGTTACTTCTCCTGAGACTGTCCCAGGTGACGTGGCCGGCACCAAGGGGATCTTTTCTGAAGTTACTACCGTCGAGGTTTCTCCAGTTGAAACAACTATTGCTGAGGCTACCTGATCGGTCGCTGATACTGTATACTTATTAACACATTCCCATAATTATTATTTAACAAACTATGTTTTTAATCCTATTTATTGTTTAACTTATATGCAGGCCTTTAGTAAAGAAGAGGAAAGAGAAACCAAGCCCAAAAGCCTACCTAAATTCTGATTTAATTTAGAATTAAATTCAAATCAAGGATAAGAGCAAATCAAAGAAGATAAAACTGGTTGAAAATTAGTTAAACTCAGATTTTCACAAATTAAGTGGTTAAAGCAGAAGATCAAAGGATGTTTCATCAAATCCAAGACCCAAATTTGAAAATTCAGTAGAAGAGAAAGATAGATCTTCAAAACAGGCAATCCTGAAGTATCTCAGGGAGCATTTGCTCCCCTTATCTGTATACTCCTCTTCCCTTTTGATTTTTGCCTATAAATACTGAAATTCTGAGACTACATAAAATGATTCAGCAGAGACGAATAGGCTAGGATTTTAGTTTTAACTTAGGTTTTTCTTTTTCTTGTCAATGTAATTTTCATTTTTTTTGTTGTAACTAAGATCGAAGAAGTGTTTCATGGGAGAAGAAGAGTGATGCTTATACTCAGAGTGACACCAGTATAAGTATTCTTCCTTTCTTTTATTGTTATTCAATTAAATCAAAGTTGCATTTTATTCTCTATTCTTGTTTTCGTTCACTTTCTTTTTATGTATGATTGAGTACCCAAGTGAATCTAATAGCATCAGTATAGCCATGTTTGTGTAAGTGCCACCGATATTTCATGATGATGATCTCCTCAAGAGTCTATATCATTTCATTCTTGTTCGTCTTGATGATGTAATATGGACAGGGACTGAGCTCGATCTTATGGGTTATGCATTAATCACCTCCGAAGCAAGGTAAGCTTTTGCCAACAATCAAGGGTACGATACTCAACACAAGAGGGAAGTAAGAATTTTTAGTTTCTTGCTTTTAATTTTTAGTTTAGAATTTCACTCCAAAATCGCTCTTCTTTTATCACTTTAATTCTTTTCTTTTTAACTTAGTTCTTAAAACAACCCCACCATATTCATTTTCCATCTTCACATCATCTAACTTAACCTTTTCATTTTTATTTTCTTTTCCTTTTCTAAACTGAGAAGAAATTCTAAACATGTTTTTGTAAACTCAAAAGGAAAAAGAAATTATTTAAAAGCTTCTATTGCTAGTCCCTTCTTATGGATCACGACCCGTATAGCCACTCGCTATAGCGGTAGTATTGTGAACTTGAACTTAAAATCTAAACTATCACTTTTCTTGTGTAGGTTTCATCTCAATTAAATTTTGACACCATTGCCGGAAGGAACAGTTTGTTTTCATTTTTTTTAATTTACTTAAACAATTTAAGCTTTTCTTCTTTGTTATTGTGTGCAAAGGCTGAATTTAGGAATTGAAGAGCTGCAGTTGACATATTGCTACTTTGTGCTGCTGCCAAGAAGGCAGAGCATCAGAGCCAACAATTGTACCGCGCAAACGCGGCAAAAGTCGTGTTTTCGCGGCATTTATGGTGTACTACTAATTGATCTTTTTGCAGGTACTTTCACACTACAAAATATAGTTTCTGCATGCATTAGATTTCTTTATTAATTTATTTTGACACTATATTTAATTCAACAATAAAGTGGTTGTTTGTGAATGTTAATAATAGTTTAGACTTGCATTTAGGTACGTGCCTAATTCGTTTACATTTTACATTACTGTTGAAGAGTGCTAGAGCAAATGTATGTGTGCATAGCACGTAGTATAGGAGCACTTTTGAATTGTTTACATTGCTTAAGTGTTGCTTTTCATATATATGTACACATTGCACTAAATTGATTTAAGGGCTTGTCCTCTAAACAAGATAAGGTGGGGAAGTTATTACCGTCCCTTAGCCCACAAACAATCTTCTCGCTCAATAACCTAAGCCTAACTAAAACAGAGTAGACGTTGGCCCTAGGGACATCTTGGACTCAATAGGAGGCTGACCTAAGGGAGATTAGAATTTAACTCTTACAAAATTGGTGCCAAAGGTTGGGGATTGAGAGACGTAACCTCAAAAGCTGATGGTTTGGCTTAATTAGACCCATTTCTTTTAAGCACGGATATCTCAAACCAATCTTACCCCTACCTGGCTGATTAACTTGTAGTCCTCTGCAATATACCCTCCGTGGATAGTCTAACCATTTAGGAGTCGTCTACGTCTATGAACTACACTAACTTAGGCTAGATTTTTCTTTTGTTTATTTTTCTTTATTTGTTTTTGACATTTATTGTGTGATATGGTTTATAACAACAATTTTTTTAATTTTAATGGTAATTCATATTATACTCTGATCTCTTTTGACTCGAATATTACCAACTCAGCATATTATAACTTTAACCAACCAAGTATACCAGATTGGTCTTATCCGAATCAATATATGCCCAGTCCCAATACTATAAACAAGACTGGAATAATTATCACTACTCTTCAAAGAGTCATGAGAATACAATTCCCCAAGTCATATTGTCAACCATCATTCTAACATTTACCTTCTAATTTTTCTGGCCATTGTCAACCATAGAAGAAAAATTTGAGGTGATGAAGAGTATAGAAGTCATGATTAAGTCCTAAGAATAAAAGCTGAAAATGATGGACTCATAATTCTCACAAGACTCCCAAATCCAAGATCTTTACTTTATGTTCCAAGTCCCACAACAAGACGAAAAACTATAGACTCAGATAGGAGTATGAAAATTTTGATTTAATCTGAAAATAATTTTCCAATCTATCAATAGGCTAAAGGCACAAATGAGTCGTTTGATTAACATAGTAAAAGATAGGAATGAGAAAACTCTACCTAGCATATATTTGACCATTCCTGATTGCCCTAGTCATATTGATGAAAACCAAGAATCATGGTGTCTTAGAGACTTTAACCAAGAGTCAATCTCATCACACAAACTTGAACTTGATCAATTCCAAACCTTGGACAAATTGGTTAGTTTTCATTCAATGAGATTGAACTTGAATGTGAATGTGACCTCAATCCCCAATCTTGTGATTCAGTTACCATCTTCGAATCTATGTTGACTCCGGTATCCTTACTCAATTTGGACCAATTTCTCGAGCTAACATTTATCCCCGTACCCATGGATTTAGAAATTGAATCATTAATTTTAGATAGTCATATTTCATTGATGGAAAAAGAATATCTGTGATTTGGACCCAACTATTGAACCAATATCAACTCTTGAACCTACACTTGATTTCTCGAGTTAGTACCGGTTCCTGAACCTATCACTCTAGAACCCAAATCAACCATTCCACCAAGTCACATTCTTTTATTGGACATAGGTATAGAACAGAATGACTCCAAGATGATTTTTCAAGACTGGTCATGTAAAGGGAATAATTTTTATGATAGGATCTTTCATGATCCTATTCATATTAGGGAGTGTAAATATGTAAATAGAAAAGATGACAATAAAGGTGGGTTCTAAGATAATTCACGTTATTTAGATTGGGTAGAAATGATTGGCACAATCCGACTAACACCAGAACCGCCACCTTGAGGTAACAATTTCCTTACCTTTCTTCTTTTTCATGCATTTATGCATTCATTTATATATTGAGGACAATGCATGAGATAGGTGCAGGGGAAGGTTCTAACATAACATAGGTTTTCTTTTAAATTAAAAAAATAATGTTTTCTTTGCTTTTAAAAACTTTTTGAAAAGAGAAACAGTGTTTTAACCAATTTTTTGTAAGAAATTGAGTTAATTTTAAGGAACAGGAGAATCATAATTATGATTCTTATACTTTGTCAAAATAAGATTATTTATTTGATTTCTTAAGTTAAGATGAAAATTTGAAAAGTAATTCAGTCTTAATTTTTACCTTCATGAAATATGCATACTTTATACACTTACACACTTAGGGTTCAAAAACAAATATTCTTATGCCTTATATTAAAAAAATTATTACATATATAAAAAATTCTCTGATTAAGTTGAGTTATTGTGCCTCATAAAGCATAAGTATTCATGCCTAAAAGTGATCTATCTTATAAATAAAATAAATCTTAGTTTTGTGACCTTATTTACTCGAGTCTTTAAGTCCTTGGGGGGTTTTCTCAGCCGGTGCCCTAAGACCGTCTGGTTTATGAGTCACGATTAAAGGCTCGTTACATGGGCAGATTAGAAAGCCTAATAGAACTAAGGAATAATACCACCAAAAAAATTAATATATGAAAAGAAAATAAAAAAATAAATAAGGCATAAGAGTTAGATTTAAAGAACTAGTCAAAATTTTACAGTCACAAAGGTGCATATGACTTAGAATAAAGTAATAAACTAAATGAGAAATATATTTTGACTCCTTATCTTTATTGATAACGTATTTTTGAATAGAGACTAAGTTTAAGAATGAAAACTTCAGTTTTTCTATAACTTATAGATTACTTGAACTCTTACAATAATACTTCAAATATTTTTTCTTCTTTTCAAAATGCTTTTCGAAAATACTAACACTTTGTTTCTCTTTCTTATGAATTTTGTGGGTGTAATTCACTGAAAACCCTCACGAGACAAAACTCGTCCTCTAGAGAAAACCTAGATGTTTAATGGTTTATCGCATATGCTCAGTGCAATCGCGTGACCTGCGAAAGTGGTCTAATAATTTTTAGCTTTATTTTTGATGTTTTGCTCGAGGACGAGCAAAAGATAGGTGTGGTGATTAGTTGCTGATATTGCATATTTATTATCATATTCCCATATTTATTATTTAATAAAATATATTTTTAATTCTATTTATTGTCTAAATTATATGCAGGCCTTCACTAAAGGAGAGGCAAGAGAAACTAAGCCCAACAGCCCACCTAAATTCTGATTTAATTCAGAATTAAATTCAAATCAGGGATTAGGGCAAATTGGGCAAATCAGGCCAAATCAAAGAAGATAAAACCGATTGAAAATCAGTTAAACTCGAATTTTCACAAATCAAGTAGTTAAAGCGGAAGATCAATGGAGGTTTCATCAAATTCAAGACCCAAATCTAAAAATCTAGTAGGAGATAAAGACAGATCTTCAAAACAGGCGGTTGCCCCCCAGGGTATGGCCATCTGGCCACACCTAGGCTACGGAAACGCGGCCAAACCGCGGTTTTGCGACAATCCTAAAGAATCTCGGGGAGCGTTTGCTCCCTTTATCTGTATATTCCTCTCCCCTTTATTTTTTACCTATAAATACTGAGATTTCTAAGACCACAGAAAATGATTCAGCAGAGAAGAATAGGCTAGGATTTTAATTTTAACTTAGTCTTTTCTTTTTCTTGTTAAAGTAATTTTCATTTTTTTATTGTAACTGAGATCAAACAAGTGTTTCATGGGAGAAGAAAAGTGAAGCTCGTACTAAGAGTGACACCAGTGTAAGTATTCTTCATTTATTTCATTGTTATTCAATTAAATCAAAGTTGCATTTTATTCTCTATTCCTGTTTTCTTTCACTTTGTTTTGTGTATGATTGAGTATCCAAGTGAATCTAGTAGCATTGGCATAGTCGTGTTTGGGTAAATGCCACCGATTTTTCATGATGATGATATCCTCCTCAAGAGTCTATATCATTTCATTCTTGCTCATCTTGATGATGTCATGTGGAACGGGACTGAGCTCGATCTTATGGGTTATGCGTTGTTCGCCTCCGAAGTAAGGTAAGCTTTTGCCAACAATCAAAGGTATGGTAATCAACACAAGGGTAAGTAAGAATTTTTAGTTTCTTTCTTTTAATTGTTAGTTTAGAATTTCACTCCAAAATCACTCTTCTTATATCACTTTAATTCTTTTCTTTTTAACTTAGTTCTTAAAATAACACCACCATATTCATCTTTCATCTTCACATATTCTAACTTAACGTTTTCACTTTTATTTTCTTTTCCTTTTCTAAAACTGAGAAGAAATTTCTAACATGTTTTTGTAAACTCAAAAAGAAAAAGAACTTATTAAAAGCTTTTATCCCTAGTTCCTCCTTATGGATCACGACCTGCATAGCCACTCACTATAGCGATAGTATTGAGAACTTGCACATTCTATTCTTAAAAATTAAACTATCACTTTTCTTGTACAGATTTCATCTTCATCACTACCACGATGAGGGATACCTATCTGAGACTGCCCAGTTTGAGGAAATCAGTTCTAAGGTTACTATTACTATAACCTCAACTCCTCCAGGTAATGATCATAACAGTTCTTTTAGCAATCAATTTTCATATTCTGTTTCATATTTTAATAATTTTACAGAGGCCTTTGCATTGACTGCTCCGATACAGGGGCCATCTTAGGAGGAGGCAACTGATCCTCTAATGTTGGATCTCGCAGGGCTAGACATTTTATACTATAACATCATTCAATTTCGGCCCCTATCCACTGCTGATTCAGCAGCGATTGTTGAGACAGAGTTTGTTCCTTCTATCAGGACAATATGGAGCAGAGATCGAGTCTCATCTTGAGTTCACCAGTGAGCCAGTCTTCATCCCTCTTGTGCCTTCGGTTGTGGCTACTACTGACCTAATGGTGATCACCAGCCTAAGCTCTCTAACATTGATTGTCGAGCCAGCTTCTTCAGCGATGTTCACCGATCCTACTTCTTTGGTAGCCCACATGCTTATATCTACGGAGCCTCCTCCTCGATTGACCATCTCTTCTGCTTCGCTGATGACTGCTCCAGTGACCCCTTCGACAGTCATCACCACCAAACCTATGGAGATTTTTCCTTTAGGGATTACCGCTCGCCGGGGGTGATTGAAGTGGAGAAAGAGTTGTGGTGAAGCTAGTCGATAGCTTTTTTAAGAGCTTCAGTCATGCTTTTCACTGGCCTTGAAGGGCTCGACCATTCCATCGGGTCTTTGAAAGTGGTTTTCTCCTAGGCCATAAAGAACATCAAAAATCTTAGGGGAGTTGATCAGCTGCATCCGTGGAGCTGATGGCGGAGAATCTCTAGAAAGATGTGGGCAAGTGGCGTCGCCTAAATGACTCGGATCTAAGTCCCTCCAATGAAGAAGAGCTCAAGTGTCTCTTGGAAAAAATGCAAAAGAATTACACAAAAATGCAAAAGGAGGCGAAAGCAGTGTTCCAAGAGTTTAAATCCCTGGTATTTGATGAGATCAAAATTGCTGATGCAACTGAGGACTCGAACAGTGCACTTGTTTCAGCCAACGAGCAGATTAAGAAGGCAGAGGAAATGATAAAGAGGGCAACCTTATCCTATCTAAAACCATGCCAGTAAGAGCAGCTGAGGCCGCTCAGTTGGAATAGCTGGCCGTGAAAAGCAATCAAGTCCATCAATTGGAGGCAGAGAAGAAGGCAATGTTGAGGAGATCTAGTCTCGCCTAGAACAGATGGTTGCTTTTAATCAAAAAGAGCTGAAGTCTCAGGCACTCCCCAAGGCCAATGAGAATAAGACATTCAAACTGTCTACTCTTGAGGAGAAACTCAGATCGTATGAGAGACGAGTTTGATGTAATCAAAGTATCATTTTTCTATGAAGTTCCTTTTGACTCATTAACTCTTCTTCATTTCTGCTTCTCTTTGTTGCTTGATTACCCATAGGTAATTTAGAGTGTTCATGAGGAACACTTAGCATGTAAGTTCATAAAAAAACTGAAAGTGAAATTTCACCAAGTAAAATTCCTGGGGGAATTAGTATTATGACAGAAATTATTCAGAGGTTGATAAACATGATAAAATAAGTCTAAGGCAATAAATCCAGGGGAATAAAGGAGGGTAGATCTAGGAGTCTGTCTGTTCAGATAAAATATGGACAAGACAGGTTAGGAATCGCTAGAAATTGGGTTTGCTGTTCAGTGGTGATAAACTAGGCATAACAATGAAAAAGTCCTTACTGGACTGGAAGTAAGATCTAGATATCTGTTAGTTTAAAGGTGACGAACTGGATATAACTGATTAGGAATTACAAGAATCACAGTTTTGTCATTCATAGGTGACGAACTGGGTAACGACAACAATAGGTGACTCGATTTTAGGGACCCATCTATTCAGATGTAGCATAGATATGATAGACTAAGACATATTAAATTCCAAATCTACTGTCAGCGGTTGTCATATTAACTTGACAGCTGGTCCATTGGGGACTGTAAGGGTGAATGGATCTTGGCATCCGTCGGTTCAGAGGTAATATAGAAATGATCAACTAAGAGATACCAGGCTGGCAATTCACTGTTCAGAGGCAGACGTATTAACTTCACAGCAAGAACTCCAGGCCCTAGTAGGGGAAAGGAGAATTGGGTTATGGATTTGTCTGTTCAGAGGTAGCATGGACATAATAGTTTAAGTACCATAAAAAGAATCTATTATTAGAGGTGTGGTCTTAATGTGATAAGAATTGAGATGGACTTTGCCTGCTCAGAGGTCTTACGGACATAACAGACTAGGTACCACATAATCAAAAAAAAATTCAGAATCTACTATACAGAGGTCTTACAGACATAACAAAGATTAAAGGGGTGATTTGATTTAGAGATCTATCTATTCAAAGGTAGCATAGACATGATAGATTAAGAATCACCAGAATCAGAATTCAATGTTTAACGAGTAACATTCGCTGGGGAGTAACATAATAGCCCATACTGGACTGCAAGAATGTGTAACGCCCCGATCCCGCGGATACGGGAACGCTACGGTGACGTACATACGCAGGACAAAAATACCCTCAAATACGTACTCTAAGGCTCAGTACAGAGAATTAAACACAATATACACAATAGTTTTAGCTTAAATAAGTACAAGAATACCTACAAAAGTGTTAGTGATCATAATATTATATGAAAACGAAAGAAAAATAGAAGTACTGACAAAATAATAAAAATACATATGAATAATAAAACTGGCGAGTCTCCAACAATATACCGGAAATAGTACGAACTACGATACCTCGGATCTCCCAACCTGAGCACGCAAACCCAGGGTCGTCAAAAAGTGACCTAGTGAGTAGTAAAATATAGAAAAGAGTAATATATACTATCGTTATATAATCACGATAATAATATATAATACATATTCAAATACCAGTGATACAATATAATGATAATAACAATCGGGAGAAATATATAAGTATCATATTTTTAACATCATTAATACCTAGTATGTTATAATAGTAACATTACCATAATAGTATCCAATTTTATATTACTATCCGTTTATATATTTGGGTTATGCTATCAAAAATAATAGGTAAGTCACTTTGAGGGATTATGTTACTACAGTCAATAGAGTTATACCATTTATATATATTCTTAATATGTGTAATATGATACAGTATTAAGTGTTCCTAACTGCATCAGTGTGTATAAGTAACATGTAGTAAGTTTTAATTACTTTATTTTTTTAATCTAATAATAACAGTAGCATAATGGTGTCGTAATGAATATGAACATGTAGATATGAAGTATGCCGAATAATCTTACCACAATGTTATGATTATACAGTAATAATTTTATAGGATATACATGAAATAGAATACATGAAATGCGGAGTATACGTGTGCATGAATAGTGTGTCACCACATGAAGTGTAACAAGTATCAGGAAGTGTAACAAGATATACAGGTGACATGATAGTAGATAATATATTAGAAATAGTAACAAATTCATCTGAGTAATAATATACATATATCAAGTAAGTCATGTAATTTATACAATAATAACAATCAGTATTGTCTGATATTTTAATCAATCTCTTCCAGTGTCCCATACCACTGGCAGTTCATACCGGAGCCCGCACTCCAGACGAACTCATCTGAACATGGCATACAGGTAGCATTATCCGAATAAGAGAGTGACCATACATAACAAGCGTTCCTTACGTGACTATTGTTTATACTATTTTATTATGTTAATTGGAAACCCAATGGTCGAGGAGCTCTAGTCGGTGGGTGTATCTTGTCGGGATCATAACCTTAAACAAGCCCCTGGCTGCTGAGAGCAGGGCCAACCTGTTGGCCAAATGGCCTTCCACTCTAGTTTTGATGATGATCAACACTCATGTAGTTATGTTTACTAATATTCTTGTGCTTCTAAGTTTCAGATCATTAACAGGATATTAGTTGGTGATTAGCTTCAACAAGATGATTAGAAGCTATTCATGATGATTCCGGTGCCAAAGCTTAAAGATCATACCTTTGCACTTGGAGAATCACGGAGTTTGGACCGAGTCTACTTGAAGATGAAGATCGTCAAGAAGACTTAGGTATCTAGTTTAGAGTTTGTGTTTTAGATCCATATTTGTAAAGCTTAGTTTAGTTGATATGCTTAAGTGCACAAACACACACGTTTCATGATTTGGTTTTTGGTTTTCATGAATAATAGATCAAAACAAGTTTACCTATACCTATGTATATTAGATATGTTCTAGATATACATACATGCTTTAAACTTGCTAGACAAACTTATTTTGATATCCCTATTCATGTTTTGGAAAATTCTAGTTTGATAAAATACAAGTTTTGTTTTTGATAAAATTGGCAAGACACAAAAATGAATTGATATGTTGATATATTGTCTTGAAATTTTTATCACATGTTTATGTTTCAACATAAAATGATAAAACAATTTTTATGGTATTTTTAAAAGAGATAAAAGATTTTTTAGAAAATATTTTTCCAAATTTTTCTGACCTGGTTTTGTGCTGACAGGCTGGTTGGTCGACCGGGACGGTCGACCGCACCAAGGGCCGGTCGACCGATCCGGTCGACCGACGTGCACGTCTGTTAGGCACAGTGGACGGTCGACCGGGCCGGTCGACCGGGCCTGAGAGCTCTGCTCTCGGTTTATTTCGGTCGACCGGACCGGTCGACCGATGTTGCCCAACGGTCACAAATTTGACCGTTGGCGGTCGACCGGGCCGGTCGACCGGCAGTTGGTCAGACTGCCAACTCAGCCTAACGGCTAGTTTTTCCTAGGGGCTATATATACCCCATTTCTCCATTGTTTTGAATAAGAATTTTTGAGCTAAAAATTTTCAGTTTTCTGAAGAGTTTAAAAGAGTTTTTAAAAGAGTTTTTAAGTCAAAAAGATTTCATCTTATTTGTTTTTAGGTTTTTGGAAAATCAAAGAAAGCTAGGGTTTTGGGAGATTGTTTTGTTTTTCATTTTCTATCATTTACAAGTGATTTCCCAAGTAGTTTTTCTTTGTTACTGGTTTCCAAAAACACCTTGTTTCCACACTTGAGCTATCACCTATCCTAATCTATTTAGGATCTTGTTTTTGTGGAAAAGAAAAGAGAAAAGAAAGAAAGATTGTGTTTGTGGTTTTGTAACCACTTATTGTAAACCCTCCTTGCTTTTGTGAATCCCTCTTCGGTAGAGGTGATCGGAGTGGTATTGGTTTGGATTCCTCTTTGGTAGAGGTGATTGTGTTTGTTGTGAGCCTCTTCGGTAGAGGTTGTTGTTGTTATTGTTTGTTGTTGGCTACGGGCCGTATCCCTCTTCGGTAGAGGTGGATTGTGTTGTATAGCCTCGGTGGCTTTGTAAGGTTGAGAGAGGAGTTTGGTACTCCTATAGTGGATTGAGAAATCCTACACGGTGGTGTAGGCGGGGATGTAGAGTTGGATACTCGAACCTCGAAACAAATCTTTGTGTTAGCGTTTGATCCATTGTCTCTCTAACCCTTACTCTCTTTACTTTGTGCAAGCATCATTCATTCATTGCATACATATCTTTTACATTGCTTGTGTTGCCTTGCATCTTTCATATTGTAATTTATCCTTGATTGCTTGGCTTGATTGTGTGTGCACATATTTCTTATTGCTTGGATTGCTTGTGTGTGTGTGCCTAACTTGTACTCATCCAACAAGAGCTTCACATAGCGCCTCAACCCATTTCAAGGGGAATCAAGGGGAGTTAGTCCAGAGCCTCGCAAGGGGAATTCGGCTACACTTGTTGTATTGTATTAGTTTGTGCATAATTTGCATTAGCTTCCGCATTTAGCGCACTTAGTTTGCATTTAGTTTCTTAGATTAGCATTCACACCTATTCACCCCCTCTAGGTGTTTTTCAATTGGTATCAGAGCTAGTGCTCCTGATACTTAGGCTTAACATCCTAGGAGTGATCCATTTGCTTGCTAATCTCATTTGCATTTGTTTGTTTGCACATTCATATATAGTTTACCATGGACTTCATGACCCCTCCTAGCTTTGACCCTTCCAACATTGATGTTTGGAAGTATAGGATGTCCATGTACCTAAAGACCCTAGATTTGCATGTTTTCCTTGCGGCCACCAAGAGATGTTATCTTGGTGATTGCAATCATATAGGGGCCAATGCACAAGCTCTAGAGGCTATTAGAAGCACATTACCTAAAGATTATCTTATGTGTGTTTCTAACCTTGATTCCGCTTTTGCAGTGTGGAACAAGTTGACAACAACCACCAACACCTCCAAGTTTCAAGTCCAAATCCAGCAAGAAGAGGAATATAGTGGAGAATCCTAGCCACAACAATGCTATATGGTCCAAGGGAATGACTCCCTTGAGGTACATTCGGAACCCCACTTAGATAGTGATGATGATGCTAGTTCTTCTAGTAATGATATTGTTGATCCCATGCTCTAAATGAAGAACTTTCAATAGTATGTGAAAAGTTAATTGAAAAATATAAGATTTTGAAAAAGAAAAGTCTAGAAATTGAAAAAGAAAATAAGTGTTTGCATGCTAGACTTGACAATGTTTTGCAAGAGAAGGTTGAGGTCTATAATGAAAGGGATTCATTGAGATCTCAATTGGAACTTGCACTTAAAGAAAATGAATTTTTAAAGTCTAAAAATGATTGCCATGCTACTTTAAAGAAAAATGAAAACTTGTCTTCTAGAGTTGATTTTGTTTTAAAAGAGAATGTTGTTTTGAAAAACAAAATCATTTCTATTTCCAATGATTTAAATGTTTGCTTAGAGAAAAATATTGTTTTGCAAAATAAGATTGATTCTCATGTTTGCCATGCTAGGGTAGTTTCACCTAAATCACTCATTGCATGTTCCACTTCTTCTATGCTCGAAAATGATATAAATTTGTTAAAGAAGAAAATGGATTGTTTGGGCTCCACTATGAGCCAATGTGCCATGAACCACTCACGATTGGAAACCTGGTTCGAAAGAAACAAGTTCCAACTTCTATGCATGCACACCCTCCACGGCATACACATGCTCCTCACAGACACCATCAACACATGTATGCTCATGTGTACTCATGTACACATTGTGGACGTAAGGGCCATCTTGCTAAATTTTGCTATGATCGTTTACATGTTGAGAATTAGCAAAGAAATTTGTTTGGGTTAGAAATGAGACTAACCCCCATGGACCCAATAAGAGATGGGTACCAAAGACCACCCCTCCTATTATTTTTGATGTAGGTGTGGGCTCTCACATGACGTGAGAGTGATGACACCTTGGAGTGGATGCGTTCCGGACTTAAAGGAAATCAAATGGATGCATCACTTTCAAGGGAATGTTTGGTGGAGAGGACCACCATGTTTTGGAGACAAGGAGAGTTGCTTCTTCGGTTTTGGTAACAATCCTTTACTCCCATTTATTGTTTACATGCTTTCCATTTCATTGCTTATAGCATGTTTTGATGTTTTATAGCATGTTTTCATTGTCTATGGATTAGTATGTTCATTCCATGTTTATTAGATTCTTGACATACATGTATAGTATTTGAGACACATGCTTATTTGATTCACATTTAGTGTTCTCACCGTTTGTTTAAGCTATAATGTACATCATGAATCTAATACATGTGAATTTACATAGTAATCATGTCTTAGTTTTATCATGATGATTCTTATATTGTGTTTTGATGCTTCATGTTAAGGTTACTTGTTTAGATGTTAGTTTTCATTAAGACTAGGAATTATACTTGTACATATAGTGGGCCACAAATAAATCTATATATGTATGAGCTTGAACGCTTATTTGAACCCATTAGATGTGCTAGTATAGTCTAGTTTTGATGATTCATACATTTCAAACTTGTATTCCATTTTTGGATTTGTTTTATGATTGTGTGTTTCACTTCATGTATATGTCCGTATTGCCAAACTTTAAGATATACATGTATACCCCTTGAGTCATTTGCCTTTCATGCAAATCTATTTATAGACTCAATTGTGTGTTAGGGATATGTATGTATACTTCATGTTGGACAAGACATACATATACCTTGAAATGAAAATTGCTTTTAGTAAAGATGTAGATTTTCATGTTTCATGTATTATGTTTAACTTCATGTATATGTCTATCTAGTTCAAACTAATCTTATACATATACATCTTTTTGAGCCACGTGCCTTCATGAATATACATTTAGTGGACTCGTTGAGTTTTGGATATGTATGTATATTTTAGCTTGTATTAGACATACATATGCCTTGAAGATTAATAAGTAGTTTTATATGATTTTTCATGTTTTTTGATGGAATTATGTTTTAAAGAATAATTGAGCTTATTGCCTAATTTTCATATTTATGATCTTCATATTTTATTGTACACTCACATCTATTACTTGCTCATGTTTTGTTTTCATGAGTCTTATTTATGCCTAATTGAACTTGAGTGTTTGATATGATGTGAATTTCATGTTTATGAAAAACATTTTGTTTTATTCCTTGCTTGAAGGATTTCGTACTAGTTAACAAGTTTTCCATTTAACTAGTTGCGATGTTCTTCACTTTGGTAGAGATTTTCAAACAAAACTACATTTTCAAATCTATCTTTGAAAACCCCTACCATCAAAGGGCGGTAGGATGGGAGATCATGTTCATGTATGCCCTAAATTGAAAATCTTTAAAACTTGAATTATGATTGGGTGGTAGATAATATGATGTATACACTTGAACTTATTGTTATGTCAATTGGTATCATTGAACTCTTTCAATGGTATCATTTTGATCTTCTTGTATACTCATATATGTTTTGTATGTATGTATGCTTTAAATTCCAAGTATATCAATTTCTATTGGTATCTATCTTTCATACATATATATGTTTGTGTTTATGCTAGCGCTTGAGTTTCAATTTTGTTTAAATTGATTACTTTTAAATTGTTATCAAGACTATGCATGACTTTAGGGGGAGAAAATGAGTATTTCATATTTTGTCTTTCAATTGGTATTTGTACTCCCATACTTTATGATTGACATTTCGAATTTGGTATCATATGTTTTCAAAATGAACTATATTCTTACAATTGGTATCAAAATTTGTGTTTAGACATTCAAAATTTGTTATGTTGTTTTACAATTGGTAATTTGTTATGTTTAATTACAATTGGTATTTCAAAATTTTGTTTAAAGAAAATATTCAAAGTTTTGATTTGTATTTCCTATATGCAAGGAGAGCTTAACATCTCTCTTACATATAGATTCATGTTGAGTATATTATAAATTAAGGAGCTTGACAACTCTTCTTTATATGATATACGTGTGTAGGGGGAGCTTCACATCTCCTCTTATGCATTACATAATATGTGTTATGTGAATTGGGGCTTGTCATCCCTTCTTCATGTAATGCATATGTGTAGGGAGCTAACTTAGCGTCTTCCTCTTCATGAATGTATATAGCATATAACATATATTGATTCTTGTTTATTGGTATCAAGATGCTTCATTGACATATTTTTAATTGATATCATGTTTGTAGTCACCCCTTATTGATTTTGTTTTTTGTTTTAGACAAAAGGGGGAGAACATTGTTTGCATTGTTTTGATTGACAAAAAGGGGGAGAAAGATTTTTACCCCTCATTTTATCTATGGTTTTGATTGTTTACCCCTTTGTTGATGATTGACAAAAAGGGGGAGAAGTATTTATGAAGTTTTATATGCATGCTTATGTTTTATATGCATATATTATGTTTTAATCTCAAGAATATTAAGTTTAATCGTTTTATAGAGTTTGCTTTGTAATTGGTATCTAGATGTTATTTTGTTTTGAATACTCCACTTGATATCTAGAACCATTTATTGTTTATGCATATGCATGTTTCATGTTTAATATTCATTGCATATATTTATTGTTTATCCCTATGCATGAGTTAAGGGGGAACTTCCTTGAAGCTTATCTTTAATCCATGCATATATAACTCCATGAGTTTTGTCATCATCAAAAAGGGGGAGATTGTTGGCCAAATGGCCTTCACTCTAGTTTTGATGATGATCAACACTCATGTAGTTATGTTTACTAATATTCTTGTGCTTCTAAGTTTCAGATCATTAACAGGATATTAGTTGGTGATTAGCTTCAACAAGATGATTAGAAGCTATTCATGATGATTCCGGTGCCAAAGCTTAAAGATCATACCTTTGCACTTGGAGAATCACGGAGTTTGGACCGAGTCTACTTGAAGATGAAGATCGTCAAGAAGACTTAGGTATCTAGTTTAGAGTTTGTGTTTTAGATCCATATTTGTAAAGCTTAGTTTAGTTGATATGCTCAAGTGCACAAACACACACGTTTCATGATTTGGTTCTTGGTTTTCATGAATAATAGATCAAAACAAGTTTATCTTATACCTATGTATATTAGATATGTTCTAGATATACATACATGCTTTAAACTTGCTAGACAAACTTATTTTGATATCCCTATTCATGTTTTGGAAAATTCTAGTTTGATAAAATACAAGTTTTGTTTTTGATAAAATTGGCAAGACACAAAAATGAATTGATATGTTGATATATTGTCTTGAAATTTTTATCACATGTTTATGTTTCAACATAAAATGATAAAACAATTTTTATGGTATTTTAAAAGAGATAAAAGATTTTTAGAAAATATTTTTCTAAATTTTTCTGACCTGGTTTTGTGCTGACAGGCTGGTCGGTCGACCGGGACGGTCGACCGCACCAAGGGCCGGTCGACCGATCCGGTCGACCGACGTGCACAGACGTGCACGTCTGTTAGGCACAGTGGACGGTCGACCGGGGCCGGTCGACCGGGCCTGAGAGCTCTGCTCTCGGTTTATTTCGGTCGACCGGACCGGTCGACCGATGTTGCCCAACGGTCACAAATTTGACCGTTGGCGGTCGACCGGGCCGGTCGACCGGCAGTTGGTCAGACTGCCAACTCAGCCTAACGGCTAGTTTTTCCTAGGGGCTATATATACCCCATTTCTCCATTGTTTTGAATAAGAATTTTTGAGCTAAAAATTTTCAGTTTTCTGAAGAGTTTAAAAGAGTTTTTAAAAGAGTTTTTAAGTCAAAAAGATTTCATCTTATTTGTTTTTTGGTTTTTGGAAAATCAAAGAAAGCTAGGGTTTTGGGAGATTGTTTTGTTTTTCATTTTCTATCATTTACAAGTGATTTCCCAAGTAGTTTTTCTTTGTTGCTGGTTTCCAAAAACACCTTGTTTCCACACTTGAGCTATCACCTATCCTAATCTATTTAGGATCTTGTTTTTGTGGAAAAGAAAAGAGAAAAGAAAGAAAGATTGTGTTTGTGGTTTTTGTAACCACTTATTGTAAACCCTCCTTGCTTTTGTGAATCCCTCTTCGGTAGAGGTGATCGGAGTGGTATTGGTTTGGATTCCTCTTTGGTAGAGGTGATTGTGTTTGTTGTGAGCCTCTTCGGTAGAGGTTGTTGTTGTTATTGTTTGTTGTTGGCTACGGGCCGTATCCCTCTTCGGTAGAGGTGGATTGTGGTTGTATAGCCTCGGTGGCTTTGTAAGGTTGAGAGAGGAGTTTGGTACTCCTATAGTGGATTGGGAAATCCTACACGGTGGTGTAGGCAGGGATGTAGAGTTGGGTACTCGAACCTCGAAACAAATCTTTGTGTTAGCGTTTGATCTATTGTCTCTCTAACCCTTACTCTCTTTACTTTGTGCAAGCATCATTCATTCATTGCATACATATCTTTTACATTGCTTGTGTTGCCTTGCATCTTTCATATTGTAATTTATCCTTGATTGCTTGGCTTGATTGTGTGTGCACATATTTCTTATTGCTTGGATTGCTTGTGTGTGTGTGCCTAACTTGTACTCATCCAACAAGAGCTTCACATAGCGCCTCAACCCATTTCAAGGGGAATCAAGGGGAGTTAGTCCAGAGCCTCGCAAGGGAAATTCGGCTACACTTGTTGTATTGTATTAGTTTGTGCATAATTTGCATTAGCTTCCGCATTTAGCGCACTTAGTTTGCATTTAGTTTCTTAGATTAGCATTCACACCTATTCACCCCCCTCTAGGTGTTTTCACAACCTGCTAAGGTGAAATAAGTAACAGGAAACTAGAGCTCAATGAGTTATAGTAGACAGAATGAGATATTCTTGTACTAATAGCTGGAATCTCTAAATCCAGATACAGATGAGTTCAAACTTGAATCTGGTTGTACTCTTGATAAGATCCTGACTATTGATATATATGGTTTCCCACATTAGGTGTGAACCTAGACTTTGATACCACTCTGTAACACGCCGATCCCGTGGATACGGGAACGCTACGATGACGTACATACGCAGGGCAAAAATACCCTCAGCTATGTACGCTAAGCCTCAGTACAGAAAATTAAACACAATATACACAATAGTTCTAGCTAAAATAAGTACAAGAATACCTGCAAAGTGTCAGTGATCATAATATGTATAAAAATAGAAAGAAAAATGGAAATACTGAGAAAATAATAAAAATACCTATGAATAATAAAAGTGGCAGGTCTCCTAACAGTATCCCAGAAAACAGTAAGAATTACAATACTTCGGATCTCAACCTGAGCATGCAAATTCAGGGTCATCAGAAAGTGACCTAGTCAGTGGTTAAATGAAGGAGTGAGAAATATAATATTGTAATACAATCACGATAATAATTATAATACATACTTAAATACTAGTGATATAATATAATGATAATAACAATCAAGGGAAATATACAAGTGTCATATTTTTAACATTATCAAGCATGTTATAACAGTGTCATTTCCACAATAGTATCCAATTTTATATCATTACTATCCATTTATATGTCCATGTTGTGCTATCAAAAAATAATAGGTAGGTGACTTTAGGGGATTATGTTACTACAGTTAATAGAGTTATATCATTTATATATACTCTCAATATGTGTAATATGATACAGTATGACGTGTTCCTAATTACATCAGAGTGCATAAGTAACATGTAGTAAGTTTTAATCGCTTTATAATTCTTTTTTAATCTAATAATAACAGTAGCATAATAGTGTCATGATGAATATGAACATGTAGATATAAAGTATGCAGAATAACCATACCACAATGTTATGATTATACAGTAACAGTGCCTATAAGGTATACATGAAATAGAACATATAGATTGCAGAGTATACGTGTACATGAATAATGTGTCACCACATGAAGTGTAACAAGTATCAGGAAGCATAAAAAGGTATGCAGGTCACATGATAGTGGATAAAATATTAGGAGTAGTAACAAGTACAACTGAATAGTAATATACATATATCGAGCAAGTCTGTAATTTATACAATAATAACTATCTGTATAGTCTGATATTTTAATTATTCTCTTTCAGTGTCCCATACCACTGACAGTTCATACCGGAGTCAACAATCCGGAAGAACTCATCTGAACATGGCATACGGGTACCATTATCCGAACGAGATAGTGACCAAATAACAAGCGTTACTGACGTCACTATTGTTGACACTGTTTTATTATGTTAACTGGAAGCCCAATAGTCGAGGAGCTCTAGTCGGGTGGGTATATCCCATGCATATGCAGGACCACGGCCTTAAACAAGTCCCTAGCTGCAGAGACCAGGGCCGGCCTGCTAAGGCGAAACAAATAACTAAAACTTGAAGCTCAATGAGCTATAATAGATGATAACCAGCACTACCATGTCCCCTGAAGTGAGACTGCAATGGATTTAGACATCCGCCCAAATAGATCTAATCAACCATCAAGTCTTCCCCATTCCCATATTATATTTATTTTATGTAAACTATACAGTTTACTAGGAACAAGAATAGTGCATAGCACATATAACATAATAACAGGACATGAGCTCTGTTAATAGCATGAAACAAGATAATGAGAAACGGGAAACAAGAGATGCGAGATTCTAGAGGTGGCTCCCATGGCTTGATCCATGTGGTACTTAGTTCTACACATCGCATATCAACAGCTCAAATGTCCAGTAATAGGAATATCATATACATATTAGTAACAGGAAACAGACATGTAATAGGGATACAAGAAAATCTATATAATAATAATCCCTATAATATGAATAGTGTTTCATGCAACGAGAATACAGAGACAATTATCGCATGCATACAGGTAAACCTATATAACAGTGAGATATGAATAAAATAATATATTAGTGAATTATAGGATCCGTGTAATAAGTCTACAAGTACAAACAATAGCATTGTTATAATAGGTATCCACATGCGATAACAATGACTTATGTCCCATGTCCTAGAGTATCTGTGTGACGTTGGTACTAATGCGTGAAAGAACAGTGACCCTATAACAGTGATACAGTACATGAAATAATAGTGTCCAGGAACATGCTGTAATAGTGGCCAGTGTGTCAGTGGTTATTCAGCTACGATGACAGTGTCAGGGTATTATATGTAACAGGAATATGCGTCAATAAATATATATTTAAATATATATATATCACTATTTGTTATAATAATTTCATAATTATTATTATGATCGATATCCCGAATGAATTATATACAATTATCTACTTGCAAACTCTTCATAGCCATTTTAAGAGTTTTTAATTTATTAACTTATTCTTTTAAAACGTCATTATTAATAATCCAATAATTACTTATTACCAACATATATGACTAATCTATTTGTATTTTATATTAAATCAATAATCACAATTTCATATTATCTTATTAAAATATCTATAAAGTAATCACGTATATTTTAATTATCATGATGTACTATTTACATGATTTATTGATAATTTACTAAACAAACCAATAACTTAATTAAACTTAACATGACTCGATATGATTAATAAATTAAAACACTCACATAGGTATTACAGGGCGTAGCTTGTTTTACTATTATCGTAATGACTTCAGAATCGTCCAATTTGGTATCCAAATGCTCTAGATAAACCCCGAATACTAAAATCCATAAAACATGTTAAATATGTAATAAAGAGATCTAAAGTATAAATATTAAAAATAACCTGGGTTTTATGTAAAATTACCATTATTTAGTATTGGAGCTAGTTTGGGTTACTCACGGGTCAGGTTTACATCTAATAAGCTAGGCCCATTTATCTAAGTAATTGGGTTTAGGTTCTTGAAATGGGTTCACACCCATTATGGGTTGTTAACCCATCTCAGTGTAGCAGCAGCAGCAACATCTGCTGCTGCTATGCGTGCACGTAGGCCAGCCAGCTGGTGCTGGCCGGTGGCAAGGGAGGCCCACAGTAGCGGGTCTAGCCATCAGGCAGTGGCCTAGGGAAGAGAGAGAACAAGAGGGAGAGATAGAGAAAGAAGTGGAGAGGTGGAAAGTGAGAAAGAATGAGAAGAAAAAGGTAGGTGGAAAAAGAAGGAGAAGGAGTAGAAGATGGGGCGATGGCGGCAGCCAGCCGGGCTAGAGGAGGACGATATGTAGTGGAGAAGTAGAGGAGGAAGAGGGAGAAGAAGAAAAAGGAAGAAAAAAAGAAAAGAAAAGGAAGAAGATAGGGAGAGGAGAAAGAAGATGGGTAGCGACCCCGGGGTGGCGCGCTGGCCTACCGGCGGCGATGGCAGCCAGGCAACGGTGGTGGTAATGCCCCCTGGAACAGAGATAGATAGTGATGGAGGGAGAGATGGGAGAGAAAAGGAGTTGAGAATTAAGAAAAGGGTGAGAGAGAGAGAGAATGATAAGGTGAGAGAGAGAGAGGGTGAATTTTCAGAGAGAGAAAGAGACTGAGAGTGAAAGGAAGTGATAAAAAGGCGATGGACATGGTAGCAGGGAGCTAGCTTATGGGGGAAGGAAATGAAAAAGATAGGGGAAGAAAAAAAGAATCATTTATTATTATTTAATTAATATTTTAATTAAGTCAAAATTTAACTAATCCCGAACTGTTCCCAAAAATTTTATTAAACAAAAATATTATCCCGAGGAACAATGTAAAATCTATTTTAAAAAATACAATTTGATTTGTAAATTAAAATTCTGGAATCGATCGGTGATACTGGTCGACAAGAGATTGGCAGAATTTTGGACTAATTCAGAAAAATTCTCAAAAATGCACGAAAGTAGAAAATATGTTTTTTGAAGAATAATATGGAAGCAAATTCTAGAAACTCAACTCCATCTGTAAATTAAAAATTGTCGAGCCGATTATCGAAATTTTGAAAAATAATCAAGAAAATTTTTCAAAAAATTTTGAAAATCTAAAATATTGAAAAATAATATCTAAAACTAAAACTAACTCAATCTGCTTACCAGGAAGGTCAAATCAACTTTATACACCGTATCAAGTACTAATACTGTAATACGTAAATTTAGGATCAGTGGTTACAGAATGTCCACTAGGGATAGTGTCGAATAGAATCCCATAAAGATTTTAGCGCTCCTCAGAGAATCTAATAGGGGCAAATAACATCCCTTCTAATGATTTTGAGAGAGAGAGAGAGAGATGTCAGAGGTAATCATTAACATGATAACTAAATATCTCGTCGGAGAATGAAAATTCTGAGAGGATATTAGAGAACTTGGCATTCTCTAGGATGTCAGAGGTAATGATTCACATGACATGAAGAACTCCAAGAGTATTGGAATAGAGAAATGATCATTCCTTATGGAATTTGAGAAAAAGTTGTCAGAGGTAACCATTAATGTGACAACTAAATTCCTTGTTAGGGAATAAGAAGTTTTGTCAGAGGTAATTGTTAACGTAACAAGTGCTCCGCTGGAGATAAGGAATGAACTGTTAGAGGTGTAATGTTTAATATAACAATAATTTGAGTAAACCTGCCATTGTATTGAAAAGAATGATAAGCACAGTTTGATCCGCTGGGGATTGATTAAAATTTTACTGTCAGAAATATAATGTTAACATGACTGCTCGACCTGTAACTCGTTTCATGAGGGAAATGAATACAGCTTTTTGTGATCCTACCAGTCTATAAAAGGTAATTGATAAGGGATGTTGGTGGTAAAGGCGGGATCAGATCTCTTAAGATTTTTAGCAAATCCTCAGCTATTAATGAATTTTGTTTGCCTTTACCAATTATCGTTTGAGTTGGGCTAGCCACGCTATTTTCCTTAGCATGATGAGTTATCGAGAATTTTTCGTTGAGCTTAAAAGCCAACTTTTTCCTCTATCCTTAGCCGTCAGAGGCTTCGAATTGTTATGCCACTTTAAGTAAGATGGTGTACTTTCTGAGTTTTTGCTCTACAAATAACTTCTAAAATCTAGATGGGGATTAAAGAAGTGAGTACAAACTCTGTGGGGATGGGATGATCAAATGAATTTGACTTAATGGTCAGAGGTGTAATATTACTGTGATCCAGGATGGTACTTATTTGATCAGAGATTTAATGTTAATGTGATCATGAATAGTACTTCTTCAGAAACTTGTCATTGATTAGAATCACAAGTATATCACCATTATGTTTTGTGGGCGATAAGCTCCATTTGAGTAAAGCATCTCTACAGCAAATGGTCATTCCTATTTGTGTTGGAATTTACCTTTGGTCTGGTGTGTCATGACCATGGGTCGCCTGACAGCTAAGACTAAATCTCCCTTCTGAAAACTCTCTTTATCTTTTTTGTTTAAGGCCTTGGAGTTTCAAGCTTGATAAAGCTCAATATGTTGTTGAGCATGAATCCATTTTTCATCCAGCGTTTCAAGCTCATGTAGATGTAATCAATCATTGTCCCCTTGTAACATCTTAGAAGTCAGAGCAACTCGGAATGATGGTATTTTATTTTCTAGAGGTATGACTGCTTCACACTGTAGACCAGAGAGAAAAGCACATTGCCTATAGGGGTTCAAACCGTTGTTCGATAGGCCCAAAGACATTCACCAAGCTTTTTGTTCCATCTCATTTTCTTGCTGAGACGAACTTCTTGAGGAGCTTAATGATCATCTTGATAAAATCCTGAGCCAACCTGTTGGCAGCCAGGTTTGTACATAGATGGAGCCACATTTTGAATTTGATACTTGTCGCAAAACCAATAGAATGGCTGGTTTGCAAATTGGGGACCATGTGATGGATGATCCTCCTTGGGATACCAAATCAGTGTATGATATGGTATTTAATGAAGTTGATAATGTTTGTAGTTTTAACTTTAATGAGTGGTACAACTCCACCTATTTTGAAAAGTAATAGGTTATGGCAAGAATGAACCAATGATTTTTGTCAAAGGAGGACTGATGGTTCCTATAACATCGAATCTCCGTGCTTCGAACGACCATAAAGCAGCTGTGGGGTGGATCAGCTGTGGGGGTTATTGTATGAAATCTGATGGATTTGACAGGCTATACACCATTTTGCATAATGCAATATGTCAGCAATCATTATTGGACAATAATAGCCAAGTCTGCACAATCAATCTTTTGGCTTCAGACGTGGCTGATGGACACCGCATATGCCATCATAAGCTTATTTGAGTACTTTTTGTGCCTCTTAGTGGATAGGCAACAAAAAAGTACACCATCATATGAACGGCGGTAAAATTTCTTCACCTCTGAATCATAGTAGAGATGAGGGGACCTTCATCGAATAGAAGTTGCCTCTTTAAGATCATCGGGAATATTCCAATCATGGCATAGTCAATGATAAGGGATCACCAATCCCTAGGTTTGAAGGTTGTTAAGATTGTATGAACTTCGCTAACCTCTAAACTGTACTTCGAACAGAAGAGATAACGAGTAGCTATCGTAAGATGGTAACTGGTATCATCTGGTAAAGCCAACATAACTGCCAGTGCAGCTACAGTGTCTGCCTTTGTATCTTGGAGCAAGACACATGGTTGATATAGAAGCCATCAAATTGTAATCTAACTGGATGGTGGTATGTGTTGGCCAAAGGCCCATCACTCTAGTTTTGATGATGATCAACTCACGTAGTTAAAGTATTAATGATCTTGTATTTAATAAGTTTCATATATTTGATCAAGATCTTAGTAGGTGTTTAGCTTCAACAAAAGATTCGAAGTCAAACTTTGAAGCTAGCACGTGTTGATTCAAGAGCTAGCGCGTCAAGATAGCATCTGGCACTCGGTTAAAGTCAAGCTCATTTGGATCGAGTTTAGATCGACTTTTCTTGGAGAAGGAGTTCTACAAGAAGGCTTCAGTTTGTTTAATTTTGTTTTGTTTTTAAATCTTATATAAAGATAGCTTAGTCTTGATATGCTCAACTACACACACAAGTTAAAATAGTTTTTAGTTTCAGTTTATCCGTTTTAGTTTTTCTAGAACATATCTTTCATTTTCATGAATAGATAAAATCAAAGAAGTTTTACATGGTTTAATATATATTGGATTTCATCCATATACATCCATATTTCATATTGACTAAAAACTTAAGTTGATGATTCTAATTCATATTTTTATGTTTTGCTTTTAACAAAACTGAGTTTTGGATTTAATATCAAAAATATAGATATATATTTTATATGTGTATTGAATTCTATCCATACACAATATGCTTCAAAAGGGTTTCTATATTATGTTTTTGTATTTATACAAGTTTTTGAGAAAACGGATTTTTCATTTCAAAATCCAAGTTTTGAAAATACAGTTTTTTGTTTAAACCTAAATTTCTATATCATAGAAATAGTTTAAATTGTTTGAAATATGTGTTGAATTTTAGTCACACATATTTGTTCTTCAAATATTTATAAGAACTTATTTTTCTGAATTTTATGTTATTTTATGAGATTTTATAAGTATTTAAAAGCCAACATTTCAAACCCCATACCCCTAGCTGTGGGCTGTTAACGGTCGACAGACCGGTCAATCGAAACCTGGATCGGTCGACTGACTGGCCGACCGATATGCACAGAAGTACACAGGCTTTAGCGGTCGACTAAGCAGTCGACCGTTTCAGAGAGTCTGCTCTCTCGAAATAGCCTCGGTCAACTGTGCGGTCAATCGATTAGAGAGTTCACTCTCTGGTTCTGGCCTCGGTCGACCGCCCGGTCGACCAACAGGCAAATTGCCTTTGGGCGGTCGACCGACCATAGACCGATACCCCCAACGATCAGAAATCTAGCCATTGATCGGGCGATCAATCGACAGGTCAGTTTTGACCTGACCTGGATCCCAATGGCTATATCTTGGATCCCCTATAAATATGGGTTCCTTTGGCCAGTTTTTACCAAGATCTTTGAGAGCAAATTTTTTTCACTTCTCCTAAGTGTTCAGCAAGTTTTCAAAACTAGTGTTTGTGCCAAAAAACTCTTTTATCTTTATTTATTTTAAAGTTTTTGGAAAATCAAAGAAAAGCAATATTTGGGAATTCAGCTTTTTCTTCGTTTCTTTATCTATCAAGAAGTTTTTTCAAGAGTTTTTCTTTGTTGTTTCTTTTCAAAACACTTTATTTTTTTCACACTTGAGCTATCTGTTGGCCCAAGAGGTTACACTCTCCAATTGTTTTATGTTTTGATGATGACAAACCAAATATGAGCTATTTGGTACTAACAAGTTTGTTAAGATAAGTTTCAGGTTTGTACCATGTTTAGAGACCATTCGCTTAGCTATTGCAAGAACTTCTAAGTTCCACAAAGCAGGAAGGATCATAGAAGGCACTAGCAAGGCATTGGATGGCTCAAAGACTTGAAGATAGCACAAGAAGTCTTCATGTATTTTGTATTTTTAGTTTATAGTTTGTTAAAGAATAGTGGATAGGTTTGAAGCTCTATCACACACGTTTTTGCGCACATGCTCATTCCAAAATAATTTCTTATAAATTATACAAAATATTTTGCATACAATTTTGCCTACAGATATATATTTATGTTTTATACTAATCCCTGTTCAAAAGTATTTTTGTTAAAATCAAAATCCTCTTTGTTTTCTTTTTAAAATTGACTTTTTGACCTGATCCGGTCGACCGGCCGGTCGACCGAGTCTGTGTCAGTCTGGTCCGGTCGACCGGACCAGTCGACCGAAGTCCTGGCAGATGCACGTATCCGTGTGCACGTCTGTCGGTCGACCGGGGCGGTCGACCGGACTATTATTTTTTGCTCACAGGTTTTATCGGTCGACCGGGTCGGTCGACCGCCAGACTTTAACGGTCAAATTTTTATACTACCGGTCGACCGGCTCGGTCGACCGATCCGACCGTTTGAACAGTAACGGGCAGATTTTTTAAGTGCTGGTTATTTTTGTCTTTTGTGTTTAAAAATTCGTTTAAGGATATATTTTGATCTAATTACCTCCTAAACATCAGTAAATATGTTTTATCCCTAAACCCTAGCCTCTCCTATAAATAGGGTGTTTGGGGAGAGATTGGTTACAACAACTATTATTGCTAAAAATTCAAAAGTTTAAGGCTTTCAAAGTTCTTGGTTTTTGAGCTAAATTCTCTCAATTTCTGAAGGGTTTTCAAAAGTTTTTCTCTGATTTCAATTTCTTTTCCTTACACACAAAAGAGCTTCATTCCTACTCAATATTCTCTAAGGACCTTTATAAGGGAAGAGATATTTGAAAGAGAGAGTTTGTAGTCTTTTGACTACCAAGGAAATTACTTGTTCTTGAGATTGTAGGAGTTGGGTACTCCATTGTAATTGTTCTTTGTGATCTAGAATCCTTCTGGGGAAGGCGGGGAGTAGAGCTGGGTGCTCGAACCTCGATAACATATCCTTGTGTTTGCGATTGGTTTACATTCTTGCAATCCTTACTCTATTTTGCTTGCACTTATTACTTGCTCATCATATTCATTGTCATACTTACTTGCTTGCATTCATCTTGTGATTGTTGTAGCTTTTAATTTTTTATTTGCCCCTTGATTAGCATTGTCACCTATTCACCCCCCCTCTAGGTGACTTTTCAATTGGTATCAGAGCTTGGACTCTAGGTTTGGCTTAACATCCATAGAGAGATCCTTAAAATATTGCTAATCAACACCTTCATTCATCCATTCATACACTAGTAAACATGGCCGACAACATTAAAACCCCACCTAAATTTGATGGACTCAACTTCCCTATTTGGAAGGTTAGGATGACTATCTTTTTGCAATCACTAGGTAGTTTAGTGGCTAAGTCTTTGACCAAACCCTATGTAGCACCCGATAGTGATGAGAGCACTTGGACCGACTTTAACTTTAGAGAATATGAGGCTAACTCCAAAGCCCAAAATTCCCTATTAACTTCCTTGAATGAGGATGACCTTACACGGGTAATTCATTGCCAATCCGCCTATGAGATTTGGCAACACTTGTTGGTCACACATGAAGGGACTTAACAAGTCAAGAGAGCTAAGATAGATCTCTTGAGGTCTCAATATGAATCATTTAAAATGCTTGATGATGAATCCATTGATTGTATGATTACTCGTTTCACTAAAATTACAAATGGTCTTTCTTCATTAGGTGACGTCATCTCCAATGATCAAAAGGTGCGCAAAGTGATACGGGCTCTTCCACCATCTTGGGAGATCAAGGCCACCACCTTAAAGGAGTTGAACGACAAGGACGAGATGGACATCATTAGTCTCATTGGGAACCTAAAGACCCATGAGATGGAGAAGAAAGCAAGAGATGAGGCAACTACTTCAAAGAAGAAATCCATTGCCTTCAAGACTTCATCCACCAATGATGACGATGATGAAGACGAAGAAGAAGATGAGGAGCTAACTCTACTTGTGCGGAATGTCAAGAGGTTGTACCGAAAGAACAAGTTCAATTTCCGGAAAAGATTCGAAGGCAAAGAGGAGCGGAAGATCATATGCTACAATTGCCGCAAACCGGACATATCATGGCGGATTGTCCGGAGTTCAAGAAGAAGATGACTTCCTCCTTCAAGCCAAAGAAACCGAGGAGAAGAAAGCCTACAAAGCAACATGGGATTCGGAAAGCGAGTCCGAAGAGGAGGTGGATCAAGCTAATATGTGTTTCATGGCAAACACACCTAAGGTAACCCCTCAATCCCTTGATGATGATGATGATGATTTGAGTAAGGAAGTTCTAGTTCATGCTTTTGTAGAGCTTTCCGAAACTTATGATAACAAGAAAATGGAATGCTTTAAATTACAAAAAGAAGTTGCTTTTCTTAAAAATCAACTTGCTTTGGTTTCAAAAGAAAAAGATGATCTTTCTTTCAATCTTGTTTCAATTCAAAATAAATTTGACGCTTATAAGATTTCTTGTAAGGGTAAAACCCCTATTGTTGATAATAAAGAAATTTCTTCCTTAAGAACCAAAATGGTTGATTTTGAAAAGATTTTGAAAGATTGTGCTTTTAACACCAAGAAGCTTGAAGAAAAGTTTTCCAAAAAGCACACTTCTCATGTTAAAGATTCTCATGCTAAATCTTTTCATGCTCACAATGCCCATGCTCACAAATCACACACTCACTATGCTTTTAGATATGGTAGAGTGTATAGATGTACTTTTTGTGGCAAAAATGGACATTTAGCTAAATTTTGTTATGATAAATTGCATAGTTCAAATAATCTTGTTTGGGTTAATGGCTCTAACCCTCATGGACCCAAGAAAATGTGGGTACCAAAATCAAGTCCTAAAATGTTTGATATAGGTACACACCAAGGCTCCAAGACGTAGGGAGCGGTGGTACCTTGATAGTGGTTGTTCGAGACACATGACGTGGGATATCAACAACTTCACAACCCTATCAAGGTACATGGAAGGTGGCACCGTCACCTTCGGGGATGACTCCAAAGGAACTATCATCGGTATAGGTAACATTCAAATTGGTGCATCTCCTATTATTGAGAATGTTGTTTTAGTAGATGGTTTAAAACATATTTGCTTAGCATTAGTCAACTTTGTGATCGTGGACTTAAAGTTGTATTTGATGATTCTTCTTGCAAGATTTTTGATGTTAAATCCGATATTTGTATTCTCACCGGTTTTCGTGATAATAATGTTTATATTATTGACATGCTTAATTTAGATTGTTCTACTAAATGCTTGAATGCTTTTGATGAAAATTCTTGGCTTTGGCATAGAAGATTAGGACATGCATCTTTTGACCATATTTCTAGGATTAATTCAAAGGAATTGGTGAAGGGTATACCTTGCTTGGATTTTGAGAAAGACCGCATTTGTGGTGCGTGCCAACTTGGGAAACAAACCAAGTCTTCCTTTAAACCAATCGAGGATATCATGTCAACTAGGCCTTTAGAATTAATTCATATGGATCTTTTTGGACCAACTAAAACTAAGAGTTTAAATGGAAGTAGATTTGCATTTGTTTTGGTTGATGATTTCTCCCGTTTTACTTGGGTTTTCTTTTTGCAAAATAAAGATCAAAATTTTCTCATTTTAAGGTTTTTCGAAAAAGAGTTGAAAAAGAAAAAGGTTTTCCGATTTTAAGAATAAGGAGTGATAGAGGTGGTGAGTTTGTTAACCAACTCTTCATGACTTATTGTGATGAAAAAGGAATTAAGCATGAAATGTCTTGTCCTAGAACTCCACAACAAAATGGAGTTGTAGAAAGGAAAATAGAACACTTCAAGAGATGGCTAGGACAATGATAAGTGAGTATGACCTCCCTCAATATTTATGGGCCGAGGCCGTAAACACCGCATGCTATATATCGAATCGTATTTATTTATGCAAAAATTCTTCAAAAACATCATTTGAAATGTATCATTCTAGAAAACCAAATGTTGCATATTTCAAAGTTTTTGGATGCAAGTGTTTTGTTTTAAATACTAAGGATAATTTGGGTAAATTTGATGCTAAGGCTTATGAGGCTATCTTTGTTGGATATTCCTCTACTAGCAAAGCATATAGAGTTTCAATAGATCTACACTTACCATAGAAGAATCCATGCATGTTAAATTTGAAGAGACTAATGTGGTTGTTGAGAATGTTGTAGAGATTGAACCATTAGGTGAAGACATGGAGAGACTATCCTTGAAGGACTCACCCGCTCAAGAAGAAAAGCTAGACCCTATTGGTGAAGTTCAAGAGGATAAGGAGGAAAGCACTCAACCGCTTCCTAAAGCTTGGAGATACGCTACAAATCATCCTAAGGAGCTCATCTTGGGTGATGCATCTAAAGGAGTCACAACGCGCTCCAAACTCCATGACATATGTGGTAACTTTGCTTTTATTTCTCATTTTGAACCCAAAGGCATTCTCGAAGCCGAGACGGACCCATATTGGTTGCTTGCCATGCAAGAGGAACTCAATCAATTTGAGCGCAACCAAGTTTGGTACCTTGTTCCTAAGCCCCACGATAGACCAATAATTGGTACTAAGTGGATCTTTAGAAACAAGATGGATGAGTCCGGAAATGTCATTAGGAATAAAGCTAGGTTAGTGGCTCAAGGTTACACTCAAGTTGAGGGAATTAACTTTGAGGAGACCTTTGCACCCGTAGCACGGCTTGAAGCCATACGGATGACACTAGCTTTTGCATGTTTTAAAAATTTTAAACTTTTTCAAATGGATGTGAAAAGTGCATTTTTGAATGGTTTTATTAATGAAGAAGTTTATGTTGCTCAACCTCCCGGTTTTGTTGATCATGTTCATCCCGATTTTGTTTTTAAACTTGATAAAGCTTTGTATGGATTGAAACAAGCTCCAAGAGCTTGGTATGAAAGGCTTTCTAGTTTTCTCATTTCAAATGGTTTTATTAAAGGCAAAGTAGACACAACTCTTTTTACTAAGCATGTTGATAATGATATTTTAATTGTGCAAATTTATGTTGATGATATAATTTTTGGATCTACTAATGAGCTTTTGTGCAAGGATTTTGAGAAAGTCATGCAACTTGAATTTGAAATGTCTTCAATGGGTGAGCTCAATTTCTTCCTTGGACTCCAAATCAAGCAATTGCAAGACGGAACCTTCATTAACCAAGCCAAGTATGCAAAGGAGCTAGTAAAGAAGTTTGGGCTTGAAGGATCAAAGGCTTGCAACACTCCAATGGCAACTACAACCAAGCTTGATAAGGACGAACAAGGTAAAAATGTTGATATTAAATTATATAGAAGCATGATAGGAAGTCTTTTATATTTAACGGCAAGTAGGCCGGATATCATGTTTAGTGTGTGTCTTTGTGCTAGATTTCAATCGTGTCCTAAAGAGTCTCATCTTATTGCGGTAAAACGCATTATTCGTTATATTAAGGGCACTATTGGAATGGGTCTTTGGTATCCGAAAACTATAGATTTTTCAATGACTAGTTATTCGGATGCCGACTATGCGGGTTGTAGAGTAGATAGAAAGAGTACTAGTGGGACATGTCAATTTCTTGGTAATTGTCTTGTTTCATGGTCCTCTAGGAAACAAAATTTCGTAGCTCTCTCAACCGCCGAGGCGGAGTATGTTGCCGCGGGGGCTTGTTGTGCACAAGTCCTTTGGATGAAACATACTCTCCTTGATTTAGATTTGCACTTTGATCATATAAAAATATTTTGTGATAATACTAGTACTATACACATGACCAAAAATGCAAATCAACATAGTAAGACCAAGCACATTGAGATTAGATATCACTTTCTTAGAGATCATTTTGAGAAAGGTGATATAGATATTGATTATGTTTCCACGGATTTACAACTAGCCGATATTTTCACTAAACCTCTTGATTTTGCTAGATTTTCGTTTATTTGTGGAGAACTTAATGTTTTTATTATTGAATAAACATGTTTTTCATAACCCTTTTTGATGTATGACAAAAAGGGGGAGAATAAGTTTAACATGGACAAAAATAAGTTCATTTGGTCTTGGTTCCATATGAATTTATATGTTTTGTTTTTATGAGTTTTTGTGTTTTAAATAAATTCTTGTGTTTTAGTTGTTTTTGGTATTTTTGGTATCAAGAGAAATTTTTGTGTTTTAATTGGTTTCAATAATTGGTGCATCATTTCAATTATTAGTTTCTAGAGCATATTCTTGTGTTTTATGTATAGCATAATTTGAGGGGGAGTTTTCTCCTACCCTATATTTTTGTTAATAGCCTATTTGTTTTGTCATCATCAAAAAGGGGGAGATTGTTGGCCCAAGAGGTTACACTCTCCAATTGTTTTATGTTTTGATGATGACAAACCAAATATGAGCTATTTGGTACTAACAAGTTTGTTAAGATAAGTTTCAGGTTTGTACCATGTTTAGAGACCATTCGCTTAGCTATTGCAAGAACTTCTAAGTTCCACAAAGCAAGGAAGGATCATAGAAGGCACTAGCAAGGCATTGGATGGCTCAAAGACTTGAAGATAGCACAAGAAGTCTTCATGTATTTTGTATTTTAGTTTATAGTTTGTTAAAGAATAGTGGATAGGTTTGAAGCTCTATCACACACGTTTTTGCGCACATGCTCATTCCAAAATAATTTCTTATAAATTATACAAAAATATTTTGCATACAAGATTTTGCCTACAGATATATATTTATGTTTTATACTAATCCCTGTTCAAAAGTATTTTTGTTAAAATCAAAATCCTCTTTGTTTTCTTTTTAAAATTGACTTTTTGACCTGATCCGGTCGACCGGGCCGGTCGACCGAGTCTGTGTCAGTCTGGTCCGGTCGACCGGACCAGTCGACCGAAGTCCTGGCAGATGCACGTATCCGTGTGCACGTCTGTCGGTCGACCGGGGCGGTCGACCGGACTATTATTTTTTGCTCACAGGTTTTATCGGTCGACCGGGTCGGTCGACCGCCAGACTTTAACGGTCAAATTTTTATACTACCGGTCGACCGGCTCGGTCGACCGATCCGACCGTTTGAACAGTAACGGGCAGATTTTTTAAGTGCTGGTTATTTTTGTCTTTTGTGTTTAAAAATTCGTTTAAGGATATATTTTGATCTAATTACCTCCTAAACATCAGTAAATATGTTTTATCCCTAAACCCTAGCCCTCTCCTATAAATAGGGGTGTTTGGGGAGAGATTGGTTACAACAACTATTATTGCTAAAAATTCAAAAGTTTAAGGCTTTCAAAGTTCTTAGTTTTTGAGCTAAATTCTCTCCATTTCTGAAGGGTTTTCAAAAGTTTTTCTCTGATTTCAATTTCTTTTCCTTACACACAAAAGAGCTTCATTCCTACTCAATATTCTCTAAGGACCTTTGTAAGGGAAGAGATATTTGAAAGAGAGAGTTTGTAGTCTTTTGACTACCAAGGAAATTACTTGTTCTTGAGATTGTAGGAGTTGGGTACTCCATTGTAATTGTTCTTTGTGATAGTGGAAGTAGCTAGAATCCTTCTGGGGAAGGCGGGGAGTAGAGCTGGGTGCTCGAACCTCGATAACATATCCTTGTGTTTGCGATTGGTTTACATTCTTGCAATCCTTACTCTATTTTGCTTGCACTTATTACTTGCTCATCATATTCATTGTCATACTTGCTTGCTTGCATTCATCTTGTGATTGTTGTAGCTTTAAATTTTAATTTGCCCCTTGATTTGCATTGTCACCTATTCACCCCCCCCCCCCTCTAGGTGACTTTTCACTATCATCTCTAATCCTATCTTTAAGATCTTGTTTTGTGAGAAAATTATTTGTGATCTTTTGAGATCACCAAGAGAGAGTTTGTGATCATTGGATCACTAAGTTATAAATCCTTTCTTTGCTTTGGCTTTGTGCCTTTCCTCTTCTGTAGAAGTGTTTGTATTTGAGAGATGAGTTATATATTCCCAATGTTGAGTTGTAATTTCTCAGTAGAGGTCCCTTTGTGGAAGGTCCTGTGTGGATGTAGTGAAAATCCTTTTGTGTGAAGGCAAGGATGTAGAGCAGTGGCTCGAACCTCAAAATAATATCTTGGTGTGCATTTGATCCACTATCTCTCTTATATCTTACATTGTTTTTACTTGTTTATATTCATATACATGCTAAATATTATTTATGTGTGCCCACACTTGTATTGAACCAAGAGGGCTTCAAATAGCACCTTAATTCTTAATTTAGAGGAATCTAAATGAGTAGTTCCAAAGCCCTTCACAGGGAATTCGGGCTACACTCTTGTGCTATACATTTGTGTAGTGCAATAGTTTTTAGATTGCATAATTAGTTTTTAATTCTGCACCATTTATCTTAGATTAGCTAGTACACCTATTCACCCCCCTTTAGGTGTATTTCAATTAGTATCAGAGCCTACATTCCTAATATTCGGTTTAACCACTTAGGAGTGAGATCCTTGAATTGCTAATCTAGTATTGCTTTTGCACACATATAGTTTATACACTCATGAATTTTTTTGCCCCTCCCATGTATGATGTTTCCAACGTCGATATGTGAAAGTTTAAATGTGTGCTTATCTAAAAGCCCTAGGTTTGCATGTCTATCTTGCCACTATCAAGAAAACCTATTTTGGTAATGACAAGTACATTGAGGCTAATGCACAAGCCTTAGGAGCACTTAGGCACACACTTAGCAAAGATGATCTTTCTTTAATTTTTCGTTGTGATTTCGCTTTTATAGTGTGAAACTCATTGGCCTCTCCCGAGTTACAAATGACATACTATGTGGAGGAGAAGAAACCCATGATGGATGAGTCCGATGAAGCTTGCTATATGGTCCAAGGAAATGACTCCCTTGAGGTACATTCGGATATTCATGCAGATGATAGTGTTAGCTCTTCTAATAATGATCATATTAGTATAGATGCCCATGCCTTAAACAAAGAGCTTTCCCTATTTTATGAAAATGTGCTAGAAAAATATAAACTTTTGATAAAGAAAAGTTTTAAATTAAAAGAAGAAAATGAAATTTTATTTTCTAAATTAAACATGATTTTGCAAAAGAGGGTTGAGGTTTCAAATGAAAGGGACTCATTGAAATCCCAACTTGACGTTATCTTGAAAGAAAATGATTTTTAAAAATAAAAATAATTTTAATGTTGTTTGAATAAAAATGAGATTTTGTCTTCAAAACTTGAATTTACTTTAAAAGAAAATGATTCTTTGAAAAAGAAAATTGCTTTAATTTCCAAGGAATTAGATTCGGTTTCAAAAGAAGAAGTTTCTGTGAAAAACAATTTTGATTCTCATATTTGTCATGCTCCTATACATTCATCTTCTACTGATAAACATATTGCATACTCTACTTCTTTTTGAATCATTGAAAATGATATTTATATTTTAAAGAAGATTGTAAATTGTTTGGGCTCCACTTTGAGCCATTGTGACATGAATCACACACGAATGGAATCCATGTTTCATAAATAATATGCTCCACATATTCATGCACACAACCTACGGCATACACATACTCATCATGCTCACACGCATGATTCTATGTATGCTCATGTGTACACTTGTACACATCGTGGACGTACGGGCCACATTGCAAAATTTTGTTATGATAAGATTAATAATTTAAATTTTGCAAATAAATTTGTTTGGGTTAGAAAAGGTGCTAACCCCTTGGACCTAAGAAAGTGTGGGTACCAAAAGCCACCCCGACTTTATTTGATGTAGGTGTGGGCTCTCACTAGACGTGAGGGTATTGGTGTCTTGATGGTGGATGCGATCCGAGTCTAAAGATCATATTTTTGGATGCATCATTTTCAAGGGATGTTTGGTTAAAAGACTACCATGGTTTGAAGACCTAGAGATTGGTTCATTGATTTTGGTAACTATCTCTAACTCCTTATTTTGTTTATGCATTAATATTGATATTTTAGCATTATTTGTTTTCATACTTATTATGTTAAATGCAATGTTATTAGATATGTGATATACATACATAGTCTTTGAGATTTACCTATGTTCATATGGACTTATATTTTTTTTGTGTTCTCATTATAGTTGAGCTATTGTGTATATTCTACTTTTAAAACACATGCATTTAACCTAATGATCATATTTGTTTATATTTTTACACTTCATTTTTTGATTAAATGTTTAGATGGAACTTTTATTAAAACTTGTGTTTATACTTGTACAATTAATGAGTCACATTTGTTTATGTTATGTTTGTGCTTTATTGCTCATTTGTATACATTGGATGTACTTGTATAACCTTATTTTCATAATTCTTATATCTTTACTTGTTTTCCCTATTTTTGTACATGTTTTTCATAAAAATGTGTTTAGCTTCATGCATATGTTATTTTTACCAAAAACTAATAAACATACATATATATTCTTGAGTCACTTGCTTTCATACAAAATTCTATTATGAACTTGCTTATGTTTGGGATATGTATATATACTTTTATTTTCGACAAAACATACATATACCTTGAAACGTGTTTAGTTTAATGAAAAATAAATTTTTATGATTTTCATATTTTTGATGTTTTTGAGTTTTATTGTTTATTTCATGAATTTGTTGTTCACATGATTCTTGTACACTCATTTTTATGTTTACTCATGACTTTATTTCATGAGCATATTTTTTAGCTTTATAAAATTTGAGTGATAACTCTTGTGTGATATACATGTTTTATGGATATATATATTTGTTTTTATTCTTTACTTGAAGGATTTCGTACTAGTTTTAAAATTATCATAAAACTAGTTTCGTATTCTTCAATTGGTAGAGTTTTCAAATATGTCAAATCAAATCATATTTTTGAAAGCGCCCGCCAACCTAAAGGGTGGATGGTTGGGCGACCATGCCTTGTATACCTTAATGACTATCTTTTATCATGTGCATGAATAGGGTGGAGGTAAGAGATATACATGATTTCAATGAAAATTCCTTTTGGTATACTCATATTTTGTTTTCTATATATGTATGCACTAAATTTCAAGTGATATTTTCATACATACATATATATGAGTTTTATTGTGCTTACTTTACAATATCTTTACACATTCGTAAAGCACAAAAGGTTTATGCTAAGCTTGATTTAATTCTAAATGTTTATTGGTATATCTACAAGCTTATGCATTGATTTCAGTTGGTATTTGTTTGGTATCAAAATATATTTCATGTTTTATCTTCAATTGGTGTCAAAAACCTACAATGAATTACAATTGGTATCAAAATTTACAATTAGTCTCAAAATTTGTTTGTTAACTTAAGAAATTTCAAAATTTTGTTTTAAGTATTATCAATTTTTTTTAAATTTGTTGATATGTATTGCCTATATACAAGGGGAGCTTAACATCTTCTCTATGTCCAAATCATGTTGAGTGCATAACACATTGAGGAGCTTGACCTCTCTTCTTTACGTGATACATGTGTGTAGGGGGGCTTAACATCTTCACTTATACATTGTATATGCTTTATAATGGTTAGGGTCTAGTCATTCCTTCTCTATGTAATGCATGTATGTAGGGAGAGCTAACTTAGCGTCTCTCCTCTCCATGAATATATATCGCATATATCTTTATTGTTTGATTGTCTTCACCCCTTTTGATGATTTGACAAAAAGAGGGAGAAGAATTTAGTGAGTTTATATATGCATGCTTAATATTAGTATTTATGCAAATATTTTTTGTTCAATTTGTGTGCTTTCATTGAATATCTTTATGTTTATTACTATGCATGAGTTAAGGGGGAGATTCTATGAAGCTTGCCTTTAATCCATGCATATATAACTTCATGAGTTTTGTCATCATCAAAAATGGGGAGATTGTTGGCCCAAAGACCCATCACTCTAGTTTTTATAATGATTAACTCAGTAGTTATAGTACTAATGATCTTGTATTTAATAAGTTTCAGATATTTGATCAAGATCTTAGGCAGTGTTTAGTTTCAACGAAAGATTATAAGTCAAGTTTTGAAGCTAGCACGCGTTGATTCAAGAGCTCATGCGAGCACTCCGTTGAAGTCAAGCTCATTTGGATCGAGTTTGGATTGAGTTGTCATGGAAAAGAAGTTCTACAAGAAGACTTTGGTTTGTTTAGTTTAGTTTTATTTTTAGATCTTGTGTAAGGATAGCTTAGTTTTGATATACTCAAGTACACACACAAGTTAAAATAGTTTTTTTATTTCGGTTTAACCGTTTTGATTTTTTCTAGAATATATCTTTCGTTTTCATGAATAGATAGAATCAAAAAAAGTTTTACATAGTTTAATGTATATTGGATTTCATCCATATTCATCTATGTTTCATTATTGACTAAAAACTTAATTTAATGATTCTAATTCATAGTTTTAAGTTTCGCTTTTAACAAAACTTAGCTTTGGATTTAATGTCAAAAATATAGATATATCTTTTATATGTGTATTGGATTCTATCCATACACAATATGCTTCAAAAGTATTTCTATATCATGTTTTCATATTTATACAAGTTTTGGAGAAAACAGATTTTTCATTCAAAATCCAAGTTTGAGAAATACAGTTTTTGGTTTAAACTAAATTCCTATATCACAAAAATAGTTCAAATTGTTTGAAATATGTGTTGAATTTTAGTCACACATATTTGTTCTTCAAATATTTATAAGAACTTATTTTTTGTAAATTTTATGTGATTTTATGAGATTTTATAAGTATTTCAAACCCAACATTTCAAACCCCATAACCCTGGCTGTGGACCGACTGGTCAAAAGAAGCCTGGGTCGGTCGATCAACCGGTCAACCAACACGGACAGAAGTGCATAGGTTTTAGAGGTCGACCGTCTAGAGAGTCTGCTCTCTAGAAATAGCCTCGGTCGACCGTGCGATCGACCGATCAGAGAGTTCACTCTGTGATTCTGGCCTCGGTCGACCGGGCGATCAACCGACAGGCAAATTGCCTTGGTGCGGCCGATCGGCTGGTCGATCGATAGCCCTAACGGTCAGAAATCTGACCATTGGCTGATCGACCGGGCAGCTGACCGACAGGTCAGTTTTGAACAAACCTGGATCCCAACTGCTGTATTTTGGATCCCCTATAAATATAGGTTCCTTTGGCTAGTTTTCACCAAGATCTTTGAGAACCAATTTTCCTACTTCTCCTAAGTTTTTAGCAAGTTTTCAAAATAAGTTTTTGTGCCAAAAATTCTCTTATCTTTATTTGTTTTAAAGTTTTTGGAAAATCAAAGAAAACTAATATTTGCGAGTTCTAGTTTTGTTCTTTATTTCTTTATCTATCAAGAAGTTTTTCCCAAGAGTTTTTCTTTGTTGTTTCTTACCAAAATACTTTTTTCTCACACTTGAGCTATCATCTCTAATCTTATCTTTAGAATCTTTGTTTTGTAAGAAAATTGCTTGTGATCCTTTGAGATCACCAAAGAATGTTTGTGATCATTGAATCACCAAGTTGTAAATCTTTTCTTTACTTTGGATTTGTGCCTTCCCTCTTGTGTAGAGGTGTTTGCCTTTGAGAGAGGAGTTGTGTGTTCCTGGTGTTGAGTTGTAATTCCTCAGTAGAGGTCCCTTTATGGAAGTCCTATGTGGACGTAGTGAAAATTCTTCTGTATGAGAAGCGGGGATACAAAGCAGTGGCTCGAACCTCGAAACATATCTTGGTGTTTGCATTTAATCCACTCTTTCAGCTCTATCTCTCTTATACTTGTATTGTCTTATTCATATTCATATACATGCTAAATATTGTTTGTGTGTCCACACTTGTGTTGAACTAAAAGAGCTTCAAATAGCACCTCAACTCTTAATTTAGATGAATCTAGGGGAGTAGTTCCAGAGCTCTTCATGGAGAATTCGGGCTACACTCTTATGTTATATGTTGTGTGTAGTGTAATAGTTTTTAGATTGCATAATTAGTTTTTAATTCCGCATCATTTATCTTAGATTAGCTAGTACACCTATTGACCCCCCTCTAGGCGTATTTCAGCATGGTGATAAGGTATCAGGTCTTCATGCCGAACCTCATATGCTTCATTAATCTGATTAACGATCAACTTGGAGTTACCATAGTCTTCAAGATATTTTACCTCCATTTGTTGAGCAAGCTGGAGGCCAATGGGCAGAGCATTGTATTCAACCACATTATTGGAATATGGTTCCATTAATGAAAAGGCCGATAGAGAACATGATCGTTGACAAAACAAACACTACCCCACTCCGGCAATAATTTTGCCCTTAGGCCCTGTTCGACGCACGATCAAAGAATATTTGCCACACATCATCACTTGATATCATGTTGGATTCTACTACCTCATCGGAATATCTGAAATACACCTGGAGGGGGGTGAATAGGTGTAATGCCAATCAAATACGAAATAACAATAATTTATGCTAAATGATGCAAACCGGTCACCCAAATCAAGATTTAAGGCTGAATTCTCGTGAAGGGCTCAAGAACTTTTCCTCTATATTTTCTCTAGACTATGAGTTGAGGTGCTCAATTGCCTTCTTGTTGAGATGAGTATAGACCAACCAAAGTGAATGTAATGCAATGATGTGTGTGTAAGTGAATCAACACAAATGTAAGCAATGAAAAGAGATAGAGAATAAGAGAAAATCAATCGCAAACATAAAGAATTTGTTTCGAGGTTCGAACTATTGCTCTACGTTCCTGTCTTCACCACTATAAAGTATTTCACTATCCACTAAAGGATCTTCCACAAAGGGACCTTACAACAAGGAATTACAAAGGTCTGCACAAGATTAGAGTACACAACTCTATCACTCAATCCTCTACACAAGAGTTAGCATAAAGCCAATGAAGTTATAAAGCTCTTGGTGATCACTCAAGACCACAAACACTCTCTTTTAGAATTTCTTATAGAGTAGAATATGAAATGAAGCTCAAGGAGTTATGTAATAGTAGAAATTCAATTAGAAAGACTTTAAGAGCTAAAAACCAAAAGAAATTAGCTTTGAAAAGATTGCACTTGAAAATTGAAAGCTAGAAAAACTTTTCTCTTTTACCTGAATTTTTATGAAAACTTGTACAACTTGTGTTATGAAACTAAACCCCATGACCCATATATATAGGCAATAGATAAATACTATTAGTTAAGCATACCAGGTCATTTGAGGTGTGATTTGACGCATAGAAACTAAAAATGCCCATTGAAATACAAAAAAACAAAACAGATTTGAAAATATAGCCGTTACTGTAGCTTTGGCAGCAGATCGCTTGACCGACAGCTTATTTTTCAGAACTAGCCATTAGGCTCGGTCGACCGTCTGCTCGACAAACTACTATTCAAAGGAGATTTTACATATGGTCGGTCGATCAAACAGTCGACTGGCCAAAACAGAAAACTATGGGTCAGCCAGTCGGTTGACTTATCCGCAAGGGTTAGCAGTCGACCGGTCGGTTGACCGGCAGACGTGCACAAATGCACAAACCCCTTACCAAAGGATCAGTTGACCACTCGCTTGACCAGCTTGGCCTGTCGTAGGCAACGGTTGACCGGTCGGTCGACCAACCTAGACCAAAAAAAACTATTTTAGAAATATTTTTGAAGTACAAACTATTTTTAAAATATTTTGTATTGGTTTACAAGTGATATAGTATTGTATAAATAATGAAATATATGTTTTAAACTGGATATAAATTTTGAAAAAATTATGAAACATATATCAAGACCACACATGCAAAACACCAATATGATAAAAACTTGTATTTTTGAAATCGTGTATTTTTATGTGTGTAACTTCTTGAGTATCGAATCTATATTCTACACTTTAACACACTATTTCTTATAAGGTTCTTAGTGACTACAAGTGTCTTCAAGCGAGCTTCTCCATTAGCGACGTCGAGTCCTTTAAATTTCAATCCCGTTCTTGAATACCCTTGAGTCTTCAATACCTTCTTTAGAGGAAAAAATTCTTGAATCCTTTAAAACTCTGAAACACACTTAAATACTTGAACTTGATTAGTACTAAATAACCACATACATTTTATTATCATCAAAACAAGAAACCGATGATTGTAACCTTTGGGGCAACAATCTTCCTCTTTTTGATGATGACAAAACATATGAGTTACTTAAAAAAAAAAAAAGGCAAGAGCTTGAAAAGCTTCCCTTTAAGTTATGCTATCTATCAAGTACGAAAATATTAAGACTTCAAATAGATTTATCAATATGAGCAAGTCACACATATATGCATATATAAAGAATATACCAATTTAGGATAATATGCATAAATAGCCTACCATCCTTCCATTCCTCCTTCCTCCAAAGCATTATGCAATGAATGAAAATAATGAATCATGGCATTGCATATAAGCATGGCAATGGAAATGGATATACATAAAGTTTCATGATATACGAAAACAAGAAACTCAAAACACAACTTTTAAATTTTAAAAATATGTCAAAAACATTATTATAACTCAATAATTTAAATATTTCTCCCCCTCTCCCCCTTTTTGTCATGCATCAAAAAGGAGCAAGCAAAATATCAATTGAAAAGAGATGCTAAATGAAAAACACATGTATATTAATTTAAAAGTACATGAAATCATATGAAATACACATGAAACAGTTTCAAAAACTCATGAATCCATAGTGCAAACATTTAACTCACCACAAATAAATGAAAATCTATTATAATCTAGTAGTTTGGTAAAAATGTCCATAAATTGAAAATCAGTGAAACATAATCAATTTCAATATCGCCTTTCTCATAGTGATCTCTAAAAAAGTGATATCGAATCTCTATGTACTTGGTCTTACTATGTTGATTTGCATTTTTAGTCATATGAACAGTATTAGTGTTATCACAAAATATTTTAATATGGTCAAAATGCAAATCATAGTCAAAGAGAGTATGTTTCATCTAAAGAACTTGTGCACAACAAGCCCCAGCCACAAGATACTCCACCTCGGTGGTTGAGAGGGTTACAGAATTTTATTTCTTGGAAGATCACGAAATAAGACAATTTTCTAGAAATTGATAAGTTTCACTAGTGCTCTTCCTATCCACTCTGCAACCGGTAGTCTGTAAGTACACCTAGAGGGGGGTGAATAGGTGTACGGCTAATCTATGAACAATAATGTGAAAATTAAAAACTTTAATTGCAACACAGTTAGTATAACCAACGAGTGTAGCCAAATTCCGGTGAAGGGCTCTGGACTAACTCCTCTTGATTCCTCTGAATAAGAGTTGAGGTGCTATATGAAGCTCTCGTGGTTAAACACAAGTGAGGCATACAAACAATCACAACCAAGCATATAAGTATGATATGACAATATGAATGATGCAAGGCACAAAGTAATAGAGAGAGTTAGAGTCAATGGATCAAATGCAAACACCGAGATTTGTTTCGAGGTTCGAGCACCCAGCTCTACGTCCCCGCCTTCACACAGAAGGATTTCTACTAACTCGTCCACACAGGACTTCCCACACAGGAAAACCTCCAATGAGGATTTGGGGCAAATACAACTAGGAGTACACAACTCCTCTCTCAACCGAATACAACCTGTCACAGAGGCAAGGCACAACCAACACAAAATCCACCTCACATAAGAGGGGTAGGCACTTAGCCAACAAACACCAATCACCTCACACTTGAGGGATTCCAACACAAACTCCACCTCTCACTAGAGGGAGCTAAACACAATCTCCACCTCTCACTAGAGGGAGCCAACCACAACTTCCACAATCACCTCACAATAGAGGGATACCAAATCAATCTCTTATCACAATGAAGGAAGTTTACAACTTGGTGGTCTATCTCAACCACAAACCAATTTTCCCACAAAGATAAAAATCCTATAGATAGGATAGCAAGATAGCTCGAGTGTGTAAAATAAAGTGTTTTTAACAAAGAAAATCACTTGGGAAAATCTCCAAATAGATATAGAATTTTTAGACAAAAACAATTCCCAAAAGACTATTTTCTTTGAATTAACAAACACTTTAAAAAACAAATGAAGATTGATCTTTTAAACACAAAAACTCTTTTGAAAAACTTGCTCTAAAAACACTTGAAAAGATCTGAAATTTTTCTCTCTAAAAACTTATTAAGAAACATCTCTCAAATGGGGTATTTAAAGGCCCAAACTAAATCTGCCCGTTGGCAGCTGGCAGGGGCAAAATTGCCCTCCGCTCGATCGGCGGTCGACCGGTCAACGGTCAAATTTTTGACCGTTGAGCCTGCCGGTCGACCGCGCAGTCGACCGTGCCAGATCCAGAGAGCAGTTGCTCTCTGGTCGGTCGACCGCTCGGTCGACCTTGCCAAAGCTCACGGTCGACCGCCCGGTCGACCGGCCCCACCCGAGAGTGGGGCACTTGCAGTCGGTCGACCGCTCGGTCGACCGGCCTAAGTGTCTGGCTACGTGCACGTCCTCGTGCACGTCGGTCGACCAGTCCGATCGACCGACCACTGGTCCGGTCGACCGTCCCGGTCGACCGCCAGGGTCTGGCAGATCAATTTTCAGAACTTAAAAACTGGGTTTTTATTTAAAATCTCTAAAAATTCACAAAAATAGTTTCAGTATAATACTTTGATATACAAACATATTTGAGTAAAATCAACCATGTTACAAACATTTTGATCTATTTTTGTAATTTAAAATTTTTGCCGAAAACCAAAATCCGTATTTTCTAAAACTTGAATTTTTGAAATAAAAAATCGTTTTGTCCAAAACACTTGCAAATTTAAAAACATGATATTGAAATAACTTTTAAGCATGTTGTATATGGACATAATCCAATATACATGAAAGATATATATATTAATATTTTTGACATTAAATCTGAAAATAAGTTTTGTCTAAAATATCAAAACTCCAAACTCATGAAATAGACTATCAAACTAAGTTTGTTTAAATAGTTGAAGCATAGATGTATATAGAACAAATCTAATATACATTAACTATGTAAGCTTATTTGATTTTATCTATTCATGAAAACCAAGATCGGTTAAACCGAAAACCGAAAACCAATAAACATGAAACGTGTGTGTGTTGTGAACTTGAGCATATCATACTATCTAATCTTTAACAATGGATCTAAACAATAAACTAAACAATGTACCGAAGTCTTCTTGTAGAGTGCCATCTCCAAGTCGACTCGATCCAAACGTGATCCACCGAGCTTGACTCCAAACGAGTGCTAGGTATGAACTTGACGTTCGGGCTCTTGAATCACCATGTGAAAGCTCCAAAATATCTTTGTTGACGCTAATCACCTACTAATTCTTAGATAAATATCTAAAACTAAGCATCACAAGATTATTAGTAAACTATAACTACATGAGTTAATCATCAAAACTAGAGTGGAAGGCCTCTGGGCCAACATAGTCGACATCCGAAAAACTCATCATTGAAAATTGTCCGGTCTCGGCTACCACAAGCCCATTCCAATGGTGCACTTAAGATATTTAATAATGTGTTTTAAGTGGGACTCATTAGAACAAGATTGGAATCTAGCACATAGACACACATTAAACATAATATTCAGCCTACTAGCTGTCAAGTAAAGCAAACTACCAATCATGCTTGTATAAAGTTTGATGTCAACATTCTTACCTTGTTCATTTTTGTCAGCTTGTTGTGGTAGCCATGGGAGTCTTGCTTTTCTTTGCATCTTCAAGTCCAAATTTCTTTATAAATTCTCTTGTATATTTGACTTGGTTTATGAAAATCCCATCACTCCTTTGCTTGATTTGAAGTCCAAGAAAGTAGTTGAGCTCTTCCATCATAAATATTTCAAACTCTTTCTTCATGCATAACTCAAAATCTTTACAAAGCACTTCATTAGTAGATCCAAAAATGATATCATTAATATAATTTGTACAATAAGGATATCACTATCTACATGTTTTGTGAACAATGTAGTGTCAACTTTATCTTTCACAAAACCATTTGAAAACAGAAAAGTAGAAAGTCTTTCATACCAAGCTCTTGGAGCTTGTTTTAAATCGTATAAAGCCTTTTTTAGTTTGAAAATAAAATCCAGGTGTGTAGGATCAACAAACCCGGGGGTTGTTCAACATACACCTACTTTTCAATAAAACCATTTAAAAATACACTTTTAACATTCATTTAAAAAAGCGTAAAATCTTTGAATGAAGCAAAAGCAAGTGTCATTTGAAAACAGAAAAGTAGGAATTCTAACTCAGTTCCATACATCTCTTCAAAACTTAGATCAACACTTCCCCCTGGAGGTATGTAATTAACCAAAATATTCCTAGTCGGTTCATCCAAACACATGAGTTCTTCTTCGAAGATGTTTTTAAAGCTTAGGTCAATCGGAGGTTCTTGAATTATATTCTCATGCGATATATCATTGATTAGCTTATCGAAATTGAAGATATTCAAATCAAATTTCCTTTTTTTAAAGGGAATTCTAAAATTAAGATCTCCGACATAAGCCTTCTCATTAATATAATCACATTTATTCTTAAATAATTCATCAAGAAACAAGAAACAGAGACTAATTCTCTATACCTTCACTCTCTTCATCACAATTGTTTTCAGCAAACTTTACCTCAAACATTTGGTCTGTTATCTTACGAGGTTATTTTTCTAAGTTAAAGACATTGACTTCTCTAGTCATGTTCCCAAAGGTTAACCTCATGGACCCATTCCTATAATTGATAATAGCATTGATAGTATCAAGGAATGGGTGCCCTAGGATAACGGAGTTTGAGCCCTAGGATTGGACACAAGTTGTGTATCAAGAACTATGAAATCAACTGGGTAGATAAACTCCCCGACCCGGATAAGGACATCATTAATTTCTCCCTTTGGAACTTTCACAAAACGGTCAGCCAGTTGAATTGTGACTCGAGTTAGACTAAGATCGCCCAACATGAGTTATTGATAAACTGAGAATGGAAGCAAGTTAATACTTGCTCCCAAGTCAAGAAGTGCACGACTAATCTCGGCTTGTCCTATAGTGCAGGCAATGGTGGGACAACCCGGACCCTTATACTTGATAGGGATCGGACCCGACAGTAGTTCACTAATGTTAGTGGCTAAGAATACTTCTTTGGTACATTAGTCTTTCTCTTCTTACTACACATGTCCTTAAGAAATTTTGCATAGCATGGGACTTGTTGGATGGCATCAAAAAGTGGCACATTTATCTTCACTTGTTTGAAGATCTCAATTATCTTATCCATGTATGGATTCTGCTTGTTGTTCTTCAGCCTATTAGAAAATGGTACTATAGGCTTGTACACCTGACTGGTTGACTTATTTGTTTTAGATTCATCAGATTTTGAAGGATTGATACTAGATGAGGTAGATGCTTGAGTGTGATTGTGCTGAATGGGATTGGATGGTGTTGACACTTGATATCAACTTTCTTTTCTGATCTCAATGTATGAAAAGCATTACATTGATTCAATGATTGATCCTCAGCCAAATGAGCTTGTTGAGAATTCTTAGGATTCATTATTGGTTGACTGGGTAAGGTGCCCTTTTGCCTTTCATCTGTCGATTAGCTAATTGGCTTATTTAAACCTCTAGCCTCTGTATTGTTTGCATGAGGGAATCTTGGTTCTTCATGTACGTTTATGTTTCTCTCAAAGTCAGTCATTCTCTTTTCATATTGAGGATTCTAGAATGAAGATTGTGAAACTTGGTTAGGAAAGTTTCGTTGATAATTTAAAAAATTGGGCAGACGGTTGAGAGAATTATGATGGTGATTAGAAAAGTTGGGTTGATGATTGAAAAAATTATTGAATGATGAAAGTGGCTTGCATGGTTTAACCGTGGGTGATCATTGTTGTGTTAGCTCCATAAGAAATTTGGGTAATTTCTCCAGCCAGGATTATATGTTGGTGCGTAAGGATCATTGTTCGGCCTTGAAAAGGCCGCATTCATCGGTTCAGGATATTATTGATGAGCTTGAAATACAGGACACTCCTCAAACACATGATTCATTTGATAGTATGTACAGCCCAGAGATGGAAATTAGCTTGGGCTGACTTGATTGACTGGACTTGGTTCCTTAATTTCTAAAGCTTCCAGTCTTCTCGTTAGGTTAGCTAACTTAGCCTCGTTAGCTATGGATGATTCAATTGAATGGAGACCTCTTTTTGAAGAGATGGAGTTTGAATTCCTAGAGCTTTCACTAGTTGATTCCCATTGGATGGTCTTTTCAGCTAGATTCTCATATAAATTTCATCCTTCATTCTCATCCTTTTGCAAGAATCCCCCTTGGCACATGCTTTCTAAGAGGGTCTTGGTTGGGTAGTCTAAATCGTCATAAAGAATTTGGCATTATCGCCATTTTTCTATTCCATAATATGGACTTTGGATAAGGAGGTCTTTGAAGCGTTCAAAGTACCTCCAAAACGGTTCACTAGGTTCTTACTTGAACTGTATGATGTTTTTCCTAACGAGGGCGGTCTTATGAATTGGATAGAATTTCTTCAAGAAAACCTTAATAAAACCATTCCAGGATGTGATAGAGCCGGCCACTAAGCTGTAGAGCTATTTCTTGGCTAAGTCCTTAAGAGCACATGGGACAAATCTCAACCTAATAGCATCATCTGTAAGGTGTGGGATTTTCATCATTAAGCATACTTCCTTAAATTCTCTTATGAGAAATAAGCATCCTCGGACTCTAAGCCATGGAACTTAGGGAGTGTGTTGATGAACTGTGGCTTAAGCTCAAAGTTTTGTTCACCAACCAATAAAAGTTGGATGCAGAATAGAAGTGAGGTTCTAATAGGATAGAACCTATCCTACAAAGATGTCGGTTGAGCCATAACCGAATCTGATTTTGGTTCGAACTTGGAAGGTGATGTGTTTCTAGTTAACCTAGATGAATTAGGGTCTCTTGACCACACTTGCATACACAAACACAATCACAAACAAGTTCACCAATAGTCAACAAGAGGAAACAACCAAGCCTAGTCTAAGGTAACCTTGACCCAAATAACTCCTAACTGGTTGATTGTCTACAGGAGGTATATGCAGCTCTGATCACAAGCTAATCAGCTAGGTCAGGGCAAAATTGGTGGGAGGCATCCGTGCAAAAGCGACGGGCCTAATTAAGCCAAACCACCAGCCTTCGGGGTTCGCCCCTCAATCCCTTTCCTAGACACTGATTTGGCAGGAGTCAAATTCTAACACCTTCCTCCTTAGGATAATCTCCTAATGAGTTTGAGATGTCCCTAAGGCCAACGTCTATTAAATTTTACTTAGGCATAGGTTGTGCATGCTTGGAGATGGTTTATGGGCTAAGGAAGGGTAATGACTTCCCTACCTTATCTTTATTTAGGTTTTGCCATTTGAATTGATTGTGTAGAGTGTGCAAGATATAGAAAAGTAACATTCACAAGCAAATATCACCCAAGAATGTTTCTTAACTATATGCTATGCATACATCCCTTGTCTCCAGCTATCTTCAACAGTAATTGTAAAAGAAACATAATTAGACAAATACCTAGAATATAAGTCTAAACATTTTTTAGGCAATTAACAGTCACTCAGATTACTATTAGATTAAAAACAGGAACTGTGAATAACAAATATAGAAAGAATAATACACAAAAACTGTAATTTTGTAAAGCGATATGTCCTACAAAAAAGAGTTTTTTAATAGTCCACAAATATTCAAACTTGCGCTGCAATTTCTTGAAATTCTGTTCCTACCTTCGAGAGTAGGGGCACAGAATAGCAAGTCTTCTCTTGCAAAGCTTGAGTGCTAAATCTGAATCTTGATGTCCCTGAAATAAGACACCAAACTTGTTAAAAAAATAAATACACCGTTCCCTCCTCGGCAACGGCGCCAAAAATTGATTGAAAAATGAAAGAGCAATGAGAATTACCGTCTAGCTATGGGCTAACAGTTCGTGTCCATGACGAGGAATGCGATGAAAGCTTATTGGTGTTTTTGTTTAGAAAGATAAGAATGGTGCTGATTTTTTAGTTGAAAAGAGAATGGAGAGAAGGGAAGTGATTTAAAGAAAAACTTAAAACTTAGAGAAGGCTTTGAAAAAGGTGATCTTTAAAAAATGATGAAAATTGTTTTGTTGTTTTTAATATAGGAACAGATCTGGGCTCACTAATTTCTACTCAACTACTTACTTATCTCAAGAATATTTTGGTGCATCACTTTTATCATAGGCAAAAACCTTTAGTTCCTTTTAATATCCAAGTAAAACAAATAAGATGATTTTAGTCTAAATCTTAAGGCTTTTCTTCATACATCATTAAAAAGAAAATGTTAAACCATGAAGCGCGAAGAAGCAAGTATGGAATAAAAATATCTTAAAGACATTTGTGTTTTGAAAGTCCAAGTTTAAAAGAAAAGCACCTATGAGCTTTCAAGAGCAGAGTTTAACTCAGGCATTATTATGATTCAAGAGAGTCACTTTCATAAAAATCAATCGAGAGAAAGGAGGTAGAAGAGATTAATTAGTGAGCCAAGAAAATAAGTTTAGCTACTCATGAATAATGCAAAACAAGACATGGAAACTAAATAAGACATACCCGTGAATTGGAGAAGAAGAAGAGACGCTTTGAACCTTTATTGATATCACTTCAATCTTCAGATTACAATCACTCTATTCCTCTCTCTCACTGGTATTTGGACTAAACTATAAATTAGAAAACAGAGATACAACTTCTCTATACTATCTAACAAAGAACCTAACCCCTAAAAATGAACAAGAAATTTAATCCTAGTCTTTGTCCCTTTTTCAGTATAAAACCTTGCCTTTTATATGTAAAAACCAAAAGGGAAAGGAGTGAGGAGATAAGTGGAGCAAACGCTCCCCTTATGTCCACCAACAGGTCGCAGATTCACGGCTATGCCATGGATCTGCGGCCAGGATGTGGCCAATTGGCCACATCGAAGTAGGGATTTGATTTGCGTGGGATTTTGCCCCTTTATCCGGCTGGATTTACTGTTTGTCTCTGATTCTGATCTGATCTTTGGTGATTTTCAAGCTAACCGATTTGGATTCTGATAAAACTAAATTAACCAGTTTTTAACCTCCCTATTTGCCATAATCTGTCCTGATTTTCTAATTTCGAATAAATTCTGAATTAAATCAGAATTTGATGGGCTTTTGAGCTCATTTCTCTTCCCTTTCCTTTAGCAATAGACCTGTACTTTATAAATAAAAAATAAGACTTATTAATAGGATTTATAGATAATAAACATGGTAATGTGACAATATATATGCAATATATATGACCGAGCATGTTCCAAAAAGAAAACCCATGTAAATCAAGAAAAATCATCAACGAAAATAAAAACAAAATGATTACCACAATGACCTTTGATTTTTGTTGGACCAAACAAATCCATATGATCAACTCTAATGGTCTAGATGTCATGATATCCTTGATTGCTTTGAAAGAGGACTTGATTTATTTTCTAAGTTGGCACGCATCACAAATGCGGTTCTTTTCAAACTTTAAGTAAGGAATACCCTTTACCGATTTCTTAGGGTTAATTCTAGAGAGATGGTCAAACGAAACATGGCCTAGTCTTCTATGCCATAACCAAGAATTTTCATTAAAAGCATTTAAACAAGTAGCATGGCAATGTAAATTCAACATATCAATCACATAAACAATATTTTCATGAAAATCGGAAAAAACACAAGTATTTGTTTTCTTATCTAAAACATCGCAAGTAAAATCATCAAAAACGACTTTAAAACTTAAGAGATTATGCTTGAGACTTTCAACCAAAAGTACATTTCTATTAAAGGAGATGACCCAATTTTGATATTACCTATATCAATGATTTTGCCCTTTCAATCATCTCCGAAGGTGATGGTGCCACCTTCATGGTCCTTGATAAGGTTGTAAAGTTGTTGATATCCCAAGTCATATGCCTTGAGTAACTGCTATCAAACTCCCTACGTCTTGGAGCCATGGTGCCTACCTATATCAAGTAGAGAATTTGTTAATTTTGTACCATATTTCTTAGATCCTATAGTGTTAGCTCTTCGAACCTAAATATGATCATTTGAAGCATTTATTCGATCAACAAAACTTAGCTAAGTGACCCTTCCAGCCACAATAGGTGCAACTATAAACTCTACCATACATAAATGCATGATGTGTATGTGGAACATGAACATGCTTACTGTGTGTGGCATGTTTAGCATGTGTGTGAGCATGTTGTGCTTGATAAGAGTGGGAATGTGTATTATGATGAGTGTGAGAATGTGTAGCATGAGAAACATGAAGATGTTTCCTTAGAGTGTGTCTCTTTGGAAACATGGTCTCTAATCTAGCCTTATCAAATTCATATTTCTTCAAAACATCATTCAAAGTGTTAATTTTAGTTTTCAAAATAGAATTTCATTTTCATCAATTAAAGAAAATTTTGCTTTACAAGAAACTTTGTATGCATCAAAATTTTTGTGTAGACATAAGTGTGGAAGATCAAACATCTTTTTCTTTTGAAAGAGTGCCAACTTGATTTGAAGAATTTTATTTTTCTTTTTCATTTTTAAATATTTCTTATTTATAAAATCATATGTATTAGGCAACTCTTCAAAAGCCTCACCTAATTCATCCATAGTTAATTCACAATCATCTAAGGATGGTTCAGATGTTATCTTGGATTTGTTGTTAGCGGCCATGAAACACACATTTGTCGTCTCCACCTCTTCCTCCAATTCACTCTTCGAATCCCAAGTAGCTTTGAGAGCCTTCTTCTTGTTGGAATTCTTTGAGGAAGATGGTTTGCTTTTGGTCTCCGGGCATTCTGCAACCATGTGTCCCGGCTTACGGCAATTGAAACAAATAATTTTCTTATCCTCCTTTCCTTTCTATCCTGTTCTATGTTGAATTTGGCCTTATTGTATATCCTCCTTACATTTTTCACTAGGAGGGAGAGGTCTTCATCATCTTCTTCGTCACCATCTCCATTGGATATGGTGAGAGTAGACTTGAAGGCAATCATCTTTTTTTTTTGTGGCTCCATTTCTTCTCTAGCCTTCCCCTCCATCTCATTAGTCTTAAGGTTGCTGATAAGACCGATGAGCTCTATCTCTTCTTTGTCAGTTAGCTCCTTCAATTTTGTAGCCTTAACCTCTCATGAAGGTGGTAGTGCATGAATGACCTTCCTCACTTTTTGGTTATTATCAATAGCATCTCCTAAAGAATTAAGATCATTGGTGATTTTAGTGAATCTTGTGACCATGTCATCAATTGAGTCATTATCATGCATGATAAAATTCTCATATTGGAAACGCTAGAGATCAATCTTAGCTCTCTTGACTTGTGAAGTACCCTTGTGTGTGACCACTAGGTGTGACCAAATCTCGTAGGAGGATTTGCAATGACTGACCCTAGCTATGTCATCATCGTTCAAGGCTTGAAGCAAAGTATAGTGTGCCTTTGTATTGGCATCAAATTCCTTAGTGGCATTGTCAGACCAAGTTTCCTCATTACCAACGGGTACACTAAAGGGTTTAGTCACCGCCTTTGCAACCCATCTTCCTAGGGATTGCAAGAACAGGGTCACCTTAACCTTCCATATGAGAAAGTTTAGGCCATCAAACTTAGAAGGGGTCTTAATTCCTTCGGTCATTTTTACTATAGTGGATGGAAAATGAAAATATGAATGAAGTGATTAACAAATAGGATCTCTCTAAGGTGGTTAAGCTAAACCTTAGAGACTAAGGCTCTGATATTAATTGAAATACACCTAGAGGGGGGTGAATAGGTGTAATGCTAATCGAATATGAAATAACAACAATATATGTTAAATAATGCAAACCGGTCAATCAAAAAGGGAATTGAAGCCGAATTTCCCATAAAGGGCTCTAGAACTTTTCTCTATAATTCCTCTAGACTATGAGTTGAGGTGCTCAATTGCCTTCTTATTGAGATGAGTATAGACCGACCAAAGTGAATATAATGCAATGATGAATTTGTAAGTGAATCTACACAAATGTAAGCAATGAAAAGAGATAGAGAATAAGAGACAAGCAATCACAAACACAAAGAATTTGTTTCGAGATTCGAGCCACCACTCTATGTCCCCGCCTTCACCACTATGAAGGATTTCACTATCCACTAAAGGATCTTCCACAAAGGGACCTTACAATAAGAATTACAAAGGTCTACACAAGATCAGAGTACATAACTGATTGCTAAAAGAAAGGACAATCAAAGAGTTTAAGAGTTTACCGTGTAGCTTGTGGCTAATGGGTCGTGTCCACGAGGAGGAATGCGATGGAAGCTTTTCGGTGAATCATTTAAAAACAAAGAATTGTGTTTGTTTTTTTATAAAAAAGAGAATGGAAAGAAAGAGATGATTAAATGAGAAATTGCAACTTTAGAAAAGGTTTTGGAGAAGGTGATTTAAAAAGTTCGAAGATTATTTTCTTGATTATAATAATGAAGCAAATCTGGGCTCACTATCTCACTACTCAGTTGTTCATTCTTCTATTAAAGCATTAAGTGCCTCAAAGTGATCATAGGCAAAACTTAAAGTTGGTTTTTAGAAAGTTTGAAGTAAAGCACATAAGATAGTTGGAAGAGTTTAGTCTTTTCTTTGAGAAATCATTAGAATTGAATATTAAATCATCAAGCATGAAGAAGAAAGAATGAAGTAAAAACAATTCAAGAGATGTTCATGAAAGAAGTGAGGGTTTAACAATCCAAACCCATCCTCATGTGCCTTCAAGAAAACTTTCAAAAAGAAAGGCTTTAAGTAAGGCATACAAATGATTCATTGGGTCTTTTTCTTTTAAAAACAGAAGAGAAAAAGAACAAGAGAGAGTTACAATAGCGAGCCCAGAAAACCATTTAGTTACCCATGGAAAAAGAAGAAGAAAGCATAGAAATAATGCAAACTATATCGTACTGCAAGTGGAAGAAAACGCGGCTCGACTCTCGACTCTTGTATTGATGTCACTTCAATCTTCAAGTATAAGCACTCAATTCCTCTCTTCTCACAAGTTTTGATACTGGACTACAAAGTAAAAAACAAGATTACAACTTTTGTGCTAGCTAACAAAGAGCCTAAATCTTAAGAAAATAAACACAAATTCTAATCCTAGTCTCGCTGCATTTTTCTTTGCTGAAACCAGTATTTATAGGCAAAAACCTAAAGGAGAGGATCCCGAGAAGATTGGGTGAGCAAACGCTCCCCCAACAAACTTTACTTGGCCATGGAAACACAGCTAGGGCCGCTTTTTCGCAGCCCTGGTGTGGCCAGGTGGCCACATGATTGAGATTTTATAGATTGAAATAGAGTTCAGAATTCTTAGTCTCAATGCGAATCCGCTGTAGCAAGGGCTCAAGCGGGTCGTGATCCTCAGGGAAGGATGCGATGAAAGCTTTTCGACTCGATTCCTCTGTATGCTTCAAGTAAGAAAAGAGAGATTAGATTGGTGATGAAAATATGAGATTAAAGACGTGGTTTTGCTGATCTTCTACCACAACCCTATTGCAAGTTAAGGAGCTTGATCTTCATCTTAAGATTGATATGATTCACCCTAGGTCATTACAAATAATTCAAGCAAGAAAAATCAATGCTAGATTCTTACTAAGTTACATAATCTAAAAACTAAACTATGGTTCATCCTAACATCTAGGTGCAGCCTAATAAAAGACGAATCTCAAACTTATGCTGTCCTAGTTCTTAAGTGAAGTCATGAAAAGCCTTTTTAATATGCAACCTAGATTAGGATTTCTAGGTATTTGTTTAATCTTCTAGAAAAATTGTTTTTAATACCTAGGGTTTCGATTGATGTTCCTTAATCAGATCTAGGCTTAACTGCTCTAGGGTTGCTTCAAGAGTCTCAGCAAACCACTAGAGAGATTTAGTTCTTCATTATTTTTTTTCTTTTCAAATTATTTATTTTTTTATTATTATATTTTTTTTATGAGAAAGATTGCAAGGAAAAGAAAAACGAAAACAAGAAGAGATCACAGATTAAAACAAAGAGAGATCACAAAAGAAATAAAGTAAAGTTGCAGAAATTAAAAGAGAACAAAAGAGTGACCTTTATTTCGTTGAATCTCCGGTTACACAATCGTCTCCTTCTTCTCCACAAATAGCATGAAATAAAAATTACAACTTTGAATAAAAGTGGCTAAAGAAAACCCTAATCGTCTCTGCATGCCCCTCTCTGCTACGCTGCAGGGGATATTTATAGTGCAGTAGGTGATAGAGTCCCGGATAAGATCACAGACGAAATCTGGTAGTCTGGATCATCAAAAATGCCGCGGAATCCTGGGATTTGCCGCGCTTTTGCGGCAATTTGGTGAAGTCTGGCCACGCGCTTTGGCGCGTGGCCTCTCCTGGTCCGTCCATGTGGGCTTTTACTTCTGGAAGTGTGATCCTGGCTCTCCATCTTGGGATTTCGAGATAACTTAGTAATCAAGTTACCTTAATCTCAAATATCCCAAATCTTCTACCCACGAATTTTGGGCTTTTATCCTCATCCTGCAAGTGTTTAGGGTTGGGTAGAAGTCTATCCTTCCCTCATCTTTGATATTTGCAACTTTAGCCCTTTGTGTATTTGCATTTTGACTTCTTGTAATTGCGCTTTTTCACCTGGGCTTCAAACATGGGCTTGGATCTGGGCTTTTGGGCTCTTTAAGCTTTATTTATTATTAAAATAATAATTCAAGGCCTGCACACATTAAATAACAAAATATTAGTAAATATGCATTATAATATGAATAAATGTGCGAATGTGATGGTACATATGATGATAATTATGCATTTTTCACTACCTATCACACCCCCATACTTATCTTTTTGCTCGTCCTCGAGTAAAAATCAAAAAGAAAGAGAAAAATCTAACCTAGCTAACTCACTTTCGTAGGAATCACGGTTGCACTTAGCATGTGCAACAAGCCGTTAAACCCCTAGGTTACCCTAGAGGACGAGTGTTGTCTCGTGAGGGTTTTCAGCGGATTACACCCACAAAATCCATAAAAAGGAAAATATTTGAATTATTATTGAAGAGACTAAGTAGTCTATAAGTTTTAGGATTATCATTTTTATTCATTCTTCAAACCTGGTCTTTATAAAGTCAATTGTTATTCATTTTAGGTAAGGATTAAAATTGAATTTCTAATATAGTCTTTTTCGTTACCAAAAGTCATACGCACCCTTGTGAATCTAGGAATTCCTTAACTTGGACTCTCATGCCTCTTTATTATTTTTATAACATAATCTAATTTTCTTTCGTGTAAGTATCAAGGCTTCTTGAGGCCCTCATACCTAACTAATTGACTATTAGATGTGTTAATATATATATATATATATTTTTTTTTTTGGCATGTATAACTCATCTAATTTTCTTTCGTATAAGTATCAAGGCTTCTTGAGGCCCTCATACCTAACTAATTGATTATTAGATGTGTTAATACATATATTATATTTCTTAGTTTTCTTAGGCTTTCTAATTCACCCATGTAACGAACTTAAAGTCGATGACTCCCAAACCGGTTGGCTTTAGGGCACCAGGTGAGAAAACACCCCGCGGACTCAAATTCGAGTGAACTAGGCCCCAAAATTAAGGACTTTATTTTATTTACTCACCTTTAGGCATGAATACTTATGCTTCTTGAGGCACATGTATCAGCTTAATTGGTGATTTTTTCTTCTTCTTCTTTTTTTTTTTTTTTTATATGAGGCACAAGGTCTTTGTCTTAGAATCCTAGATATGCATTTGGTATGCACATTTCATTAAGGTAAAAATCAAGACTAATTATTTATTCAATTTCTCCTCCTATACCTAAAATTTAAACAATTTATTTATTTGACCAAGTTTTTAGAAATCCTAATCATGATTTTCCTAATTCTTAAAACTAACTTAGATTTCTTTCAAAAAATAAGTCAAAGTATTATCCTTTTTATAACATTTTTTTTTTCATATATTACATACCCTTCCCCCACACTTGTTTCATGCATTGTCCCTAATGTATGAATGAAATGTATGGATGCATGAACTGGCAGAAAGATATAATCACCGATACAGTGGGTCAAAAAGACCCATTGCCGCATTAGCTTCCGGCACAGACTCCAAAAAGATTTTAAGACGTTGACCATTTACCTTGAATGCATTGCCATTTTGGGGTCGTAGATCTCTATGGCTCCGTGTGGAAACACCGTCTTAACAATGAATGGTCCTGTCCATCTTGACTTCAATTTGCCGGGAAAGAGATAAAGTCTAGAGTTGTAAAGTAAAACTTTTTGTCCTTGGACAAAAGTTTTTCTCGTGATGAATTTATCGTGAAAAACCTTAACTCTATCCTTCGCAATCTTCGCATTCTCGTATGCATCATTCCTCAACTCCTCTAGTTCAGAAATTTGTAATTTCCGAAACTCACCGGCCTTATCTAAATCGAAATTTAGCTGCTTAATTGCCCAAAGGGCCCGGTGCTCTAGCTCGACAGGAAGGTGGCAAGCCTTTCCAAAGACCAGTCTGTAGGGAGACATTCCTAGAATCGTCTTAAAGGCAGTCCTATATGCCCATAGGGCATCCACCAGTTTGGTGGACCAGTCCTTCCTATTCTGATTCACAGTCTTCTCCAAAATGAGCTTGACTTGCCTATTAGAAACTTCTACCTGCCCGCTAGTTTGAGGATGGTAGGGCGTAGACAACTTGTGGGTAATGGCATATTTTCGCATAAGGGCTTCAAAAGTTCTATTGCAAAAATGTGTGCCATTGTCGCTAATGATGGCTCGAGGGATTCCAAAGCGTGAGATGATATTATCTTTCAAGAATTTGACAACAACTTTGTTGTCATTTGTCTTGCAAGGGACAGCTTCCACCCACTTTGACACATAGTCTACGGCCAACAAGATGTACTGGTGCCCAAACGAATTAGGGAAGGGTCCCATAAAATCAATGCCCTATACGTCGAAAAGTTCTACTTCTAGAATGGGATTTAGGGGCATCATATTTCGTTTGGAAATTCTTCCTATCATTTGACATCTTGTGCAAGTTTTGCAATACTCAAATGCGTCTCTAAACACAGTTGGCCAATAAAAGCCACTTTGCAGAATTTTCTCGGCAGTTTTGCGGGGACCAAAATGTCCACCGCAAGCGAACTCATGACAAAAAGCTAGCACGCTTCTAGTCTCCTCGTCGGGGACACATCTCCTAATGATTTGGTCGCTACAATATTTGAAAAGATAAGGATCTTCCCACATGTAATACCGAACTTGAGACAAGAATCGGTATCTATCCTGTTTAGACCAACTAGGTGGTGTTTGGTTTGTGACTAAGTAATTTACTATGTCAGCAAACCATGGCTCCTTAGAGATGGCTAGAAGTTGCTCATCGGGAAAATTGTCATTGATGGGCAGCTCGTCAGAAGGTACGTTTGGCACACGAGAGAGATGGTCAGCTACGACATTTTCGACACCTTTTTTATCTCGAATTTCGAGATCGAATTCTTGAAGGAGAAGGATCCAACGAATGAGTCGGGCCTTCGCATCTTTTTTAAGCATAAGGTATCGAAGAGCAGAATGGTCAGTGAAAATCGTGGTCTTGGTCCCAAGTAGGTATGGGCGGAATTTCTCCAAAGCGAACACTACTGCCAAGAATTCCTTCTCGGTTGTAGTATAGTTCATTTGGGCGTCATTGAGCGTCCTACTCGAATAATAGATCACGTGTTGCTTGTGTCCTTACGCTGTCCTAAGACAGCACCTATCGCAAAATCTGAGGCATCGCACATGATCTCAAAAGGCTTGGACCAGTCCGGAGGTGAGATGATAGGAGCAGAGATAAGCTCCATTTTCAATTTCTCCCATGCACTATGGCACCTATCATCAAAGATGAAGGACACGTCTTTAGCTAGAAGGTTTGTAAGGGGTCAGCAATTTTGCTAAAGTCCTTAATGAACCTACGATAAAATCCGGCGTGTCCTAAAAAAGACCGAATGTCCTTCACGCATCGCGGAAGTGGAAGTCTCGCTATGATCTCCACCTTGACCTTGTCTACCTTAATCCCTTCCCTAGATATCTCGTGACCTAGGACAATCCCATGTTGCACCATGAAGTGACACTTTTCCCAATTTAGGGTCAAGTTCTTTTTGGTGCACCTACTCAGCACTAGCTCCAAGTGATGGAGACACTGGTCAAATGAATTTCCATAGACGGAGAAGTCGTCCATGAAAATTTCTAGGAAACGCTCAACCATATCAGAAAACAGGCTTAACATACAACGTTGGAATGTGGCGGGGGCATTGCACAAGCCGAAAGGCATTCGACGGTAGGTAAATGTCCCAAATGGACACGTGAACGTTGTCTTCTCTTGATCCTCCGGCGCTATAGGAATTTGGTTATACCCTGAATAACCGTCCAAAAAGCAGTAATACTCATGACCTGCTAATCTTTCCAACATTTGGTCAATGAAAGGGAGGGGAAAATGATCTTTCCTAGTGGCTGCGTTCAACTTGCGGTAGTCTATGCATACTCTCACCTTGGTAGGCAATCGTGTTTGCACTAACTCATGCTTGTCATTCTCTACCACAGTAAAACTAGACTTCTTAGGGACCACATGCATTGGGCTAACCCATTCGCTATCGGAAATGGGATAAATGATCCCATTATCTAACAGTTTCACTATTTCAGCGTGTACAGCCTCCTGCATGAGTGGGTTTAGCCTACGCTGTGGATCCCTCTTCGGTCTAACCCCTTCCTCTAGATGGATACGATGCTGGACTATCGTAGGGCTCAGTCCCTTGATATCTGCCATAGTCCAACCAATGGCTTCCCTATGTCTCCTAAGGGTTGCCAGCAGGTCCTCCTCTTGCCTATTGGTCAAATTAGATGCAACTATGACCGGTAACGTCTCTTGTTAACCTAGGTAGGCGTACTTAAGATGTTTGGGCAAGGCTTTTAACTCCAAAGAAGGAGTTGGCTCGATGGGTGGAGGAGTTAAGCTAGAATCTCCCATCTCTATAGAACTCAGATTTGATTCCCATTCGATCTCATCAAGACTGATATCACTTGTTTCTAACTCTTCCTCTTCCTCTGACTCAAATATGATCTCATCATTATGCTCACTTGTCATGTTCTCAATGGAGTTAACCTCAAAAGGTTGGTCAGTCACATCGTAGGGATGCTTACCTAGGTTGAAAACATTGACTTCCTTGGTCATATCCCCAAAAGTCAGTCTCATGGAACCGTTTCTACAATTTATAATTGCATTAGCGGTTGCTAGGAACGGTCTTCCTAAGATAATGGGAGTTTGGGACCTAGGATTAGACACAGGTTGTGTCTCTAAGACAATGAAATCGACCGGGTAAATGAATTCTCCAACCCGTATGAGAACGTCATTGATCTCTCCCTTTGGAACTTTGATAGAGCGGTCAGCCAACTGAATAGTAACTTGGGTCGGGTTGAGTTCACCTAATCCAAGTTGTTGATACACGGAGAAATGGAGCAAATTGATGCTGGCTCCTAAATCGAGGAGTGCTCGATTGATTTCGGCTCGACCTATGGTGCAAGAAATGGTGGGGCAACCTGGGTCCTTATACTTGATAGGGATCTGGTTGGACAGTAGCTCACTAATGTTAGTGGCTAGAAAAACCTTCTTAGGCACATTAGTCTTTCTTTTCTTGGTGCACATGTCCTTAATGAATTTGGCATAACTAGGGACCTGTTGGATTGCATCAAGAAGTGGAATGTTGAGCCTAACTTGATTGAACACCTCTAATAATTTCTCCATGTGTGCATTGTTGTTGCTTCTAAGCCTATTTGGAAATGGAGCTATAGGCTGGTGCATCTGACCTGCTGACTTTTCAGCTTCAGTTTCATTGGGGCTGGATGGAGCAGGAGTGGAGCTAGATGGAATGGAAGTGGAGCTAGGTGGAATGGATGGCTGAGATGGATCCGATGGCATGGATACTTGATTATCAACTTGTTTCCCCGATCTGAGTGTATGAACCATATGACACTGATTTGGGTCGCCAAAATTTGATTGAGATTTTATAGATTGAAATAGAGTTCAGAATTCTTAGTCTCAATGCGAATCCGCTGTAGCAAGGGCTCAAGCGGGTCGTGATCCTCAGGGAAGGATGCGATGAAAGCTTTTCGACTCGATTCCTCTGTATGCTTCAAGTAAGAAAAGAGAGATTAGATTGATGATGAAAATATGAGATTAAAGACGTGGTTTTGCTGATCTTCTACCACAACCCTATTGCAAGTTAAGGAGCTTGATCTTCATCTTAAGATTGATATGATTCACCCTAGGTCATTACAAATAATTCAAGCAAGAAAAATCAATGCTAGATTCTTACTAAGTTACATAATCTAAAAACTAAACTATGGTTCATCCTAACATCTAGGTGCAGCCTAATAAAAGACGAATCTCAAACTTATGCTGTCCTAGTTCTTAAGTTGAAGTCATGAAAAGCCTTTTTAATATGCAACCTAGATTAGGATTTCTAGGTATTTGTTTAATCTTCTAGAAAAATTGTTTTTAATACCTAGGGTTTCGATTGATGTTCCTTAATCAGATCTAGGCTTAACTGCTCTAGGGTTGCTTCAAGAGTCTCAGCAAACCACTAGAGAGATTTAGTTCTTCATTATTTTTTTCTTTTCAAATTATTTATTTTTTTTATTATTATATTTTTTTTTATGAGAAAGATTGCAAGGAAAAGAAAAACGAAAACAAGAAGAGATCACAGATTAAAACAAAGAGAGATCACAAAAGAAATAAAGTAAAGTTGCAGAAATTAAAAGAGAACAAAAGAGTGACCTTTATTTCGTTGAATCTCCGGTTACACAATCGTCTCCTTCTTCTCCACAAATAGCATGAAATAAAAATTACAACTTTGAATAAAAGTGGCTAAAGAAAACCCTAATCGTCTCTGCATGCCCCTCTCTGCTGCGCTGCAGGGGATATTTATAGTGCAGTAGGTGATAGAGTCCCGGATAAGATCACAGACGAAATCTGGTAGTCTGGATCATCAAAAATGCCGCGGAATCCTGGGATTTGCCGCGCTTTTGCGGCAATTTGGTGAAGTCTGGCCACGCGCTTTGGCGCGTGGCCTCTCCTGGTCCGTCCATGTGGGCTTTTGCTTCTGGAAGTGTGATCCTGGCTCTCCATCTTGGGATTTCGAGATAACTTAGTAATCAAGTTACCTTAATCTCAAATATCCCAAATCTTCTACCCACGAATTTTGGGCTTTTATCCTCATCCTGCAAGTGTTTAGGGTTGGGTAGAAGTCTATCCTTCCCTCATCTTTGATATTTGCAACTTTAGCCCTTTGTGTATTTGCATTTTGACTTCTTGTAATTGCGCTTTTTCACCTGGGCTTCAAACATGGGCTTGGATCTGGGCTTTTGGGCTCTTTAAGCTTTATTTATTATTAAAATAATAATTCGAGGCCTGCACACATTAAATAACAAAATATTAGTAAATGTGCATTATAATATGAATAAATGTGCGAATGTGATGGTACATATGATGATAATTATGCATTTTTCACTACCTATCACCACACCCAAAGGAGGGAATCTCCTGGTTTGGTATTTTGTCCGTATCTTCTGCTGGTTTTCTTATTTCTACTCCAAACGTTGACGAAACAGCCTTTGATTGTGTGACTTCAATCGCTTGATTCAGGGAGGATTCTTCTCAACCTCTTGATATGCCAAGATTTTACCCTGATTCCTTCATTTCGAATTTATTCTGAATTAAATCAGAATTTGGTGGGCTTTTGGGCTTGTTTCTCTTTTCTTTCTTTTATCACTTGGGCCTACATTTAACAAAGAAAAAGAAAACTTATTAATAGGCTTTATTAGCTAAAAAGTATGGTCAGGTGACAATGTAAATGCAATATATGTGACTAATCACACCCCCACACTTATCTTTTGCTCGCCCTCGAGCAAAACATCAGACTAATTCTAATCAATTATTAGACCACTTTCGCAGGTCACTCGATTGCACTGAGCATGTACAACAAGCTGTTAAACCTCTATGTTACCCTTAGAGGACGAGTTTTGTCTCGTGAGGATTTTCAGTGGATTGCACCCACAAAATCCATGAAGAAAGAGAAAAAGGTTAGTATTTTCGAAAAGCATTTTTTTTAAAGGAGAAAATATTTGAAGTATATTTGTGAGAGTTTAAGTAATCTATAAGTTATAGGAATATCAAATTTTTCATTCCTAAACTTAGTCTCTATTCAACAATATGTCATTAATCAAAGTAAGGAGTCAAATTGTTTTTCTCATCTAGTCTATTAATTTACCTTGAGTCATATGCACCATCGTGACTGTGAAGTTTGACTAAGGGCTCTTTAACATTAACTCCTATGCCTTATTTATTTTTGATGAAATTTATTCCTCAATTTCATTAGGCTTTCTAATCTGCCCATGTAACGAGCCTTCAGTCGGTGACACCCAAACCGGACAGTTTTAGGGCACCAGGTAAGAAAACACCCCTAAGGACTTGAACACTCGAGTAGATAAGGCCACGAAACTAAGGTTTTTATTTATAAGATGTATCCCTTTTAGGCGTGAATACTTATGCTTCATGAGGCATAAATACCCAGCTTAATCAGAGGATTTATATACACATTTTTTTAAAGTTATCTAATTATCTTTTGCATAAATACTAAGGCTTGCTTAGGCCAAAGCACCTAGCTAATCAATAATTAGACTTGTTTTTTTCATAATATATTTTTTTATAAGGCATAAGAGTCTCTGTTTTTAAACCCTAAGTGTGTAAGTGTATTTAGTGTGCATATGTCATCAAGGTAAATATCAAGACTAAATTACTTTCACAAATTTTCTTCCTGACCCTAAAAATCAAACAAGTTATCTTATTTTGACCAAGTGTAAGAAATCCTAATTATAATTCTCCTATTCCTTAAAATTGACTTAATTTCTTACAAAAAATATATCAAAATATTGTTCTACCCATTTCAAAAAGTTTTATATATATATATATATATATATATATATATATATATATATATATATATATATATATATATATATATATTTCTTTTTATATCAGTCATGTTAGAACCCTCCCCCACACTTATCTCATGCATTGTCCCCAATGTATGAAAGAAATGTATAAATGCATGAAATAAAATGAAAAGGAGGAAAGTTACCGATACACTGGGTCAAAAAGACCCATGGCCGTTTCATTTACCGGTACCGATTCCAAGAAAGGTTTAAGGCGTTGACCATTTACCTTAAAGTTACTTCCATTCTTGGTGTCACTGATCTCAACTGCACCGTGTGGAAACACAGTTTTTACAACAATGGCCCAGTACATCTCGATTTCAATTTTCCTGGAAAAAGATGAAGCCTAGAATTATAGAGTAAGACCTTTTGTCCAGGGACAAAAGGTTTTTCTTATGATGTGCTTGTCATGGAAAATCTTGACTCTATCTTTAGTGATCCTAGCATTTTCATAGGCCTCATTTCTCAATTCCTCCAATTCGGAAATTTGTAATTTTCGAAGATTACCGGCCTTAGTCAAGTCAAAATTCAACGTCTTGATTGCCTATAAGGCTCGGTGCTCTAACTCAACGGGCAAGTCACAAGGTTTGCCATAGACTAACCTATAAGGAGATATTCCTAGAATCGTCTTGAAAGCGGTCCTGTAGGCCCATAGAGCATCTACAAGTTTGATGGACCAATCTTTCCAGTTTTGATTCACAGTTTTCTCCAAGATAAGCTTGACTTGTCTATTTGAAACCTCAACTTGCCCACTGGTTTGAGGATGATAAGGTGTGGACAACTTGTGAGTTATGGCATACTTTCGCATACGAGCTTCAAAAGATCTATTGCAAAAGTGAGTGCCATTATCACTGATGATAGCACGAGGGGTTCCGAAGCGTGAAAAAATGTTCTCTTTCAAAAACTTTATGACAACTTTATTATCATTAGTTTTACAAGGAATGGCTTCTACCCACTTGGACACATAATCCACAGCAACCAATATGTATTGGTTCCCAAATGAATTAGGAAAAGGACCCATAAAGTCGATGCCCCAAACATCAAAGAGTTCTATTTCTAGAATTGGGTTGAGGGACATCATATTTTGGTTTGAAATCCTTCCTACCATTTGGCATCTAGCGCACGTCTTGCAAAATTCATAAGCATACTTGAACAGAGTGGGCCAATAAAACTCACTTTGTAGCACTTTTTCAGCAGGCTTACGGGGACCAAAGTGTCCACCGCATGCAAGTTCGTGACAAAAGGATAGAACACTCTTAACCTCCTCATCGGGAATGCATCTCCTAATAATTTGGTCAGAACAGTACTTGAAAAGATACGGTTCCTCCCAAAAGAAATACCGGACTTGGGATAAGAACCGGTATACATCGTTTTTGGACCAATGAGACGGAGTTTGGTTTGTGACTAAGTAATTCACTATATCAGCAAACCAAGGTTCTTTAGAGATAGCTAAGAGATGTTCATCAGGAAAATCCTCATTTATGGGTAATTCGTTAACTGGAGAATTAGGGATCCGTGAGAGGTGGTCAGAAACGACATTTTCTACGCCTTTCTTATCTTGAATCTCAAGATCGAATTCTTGAAGAAGGAGGATCCAACGAATGAGTCGGGCCTTGGCATCCTTCTTCATCATGAGGTACCTAAGCGCTGAATGATCGGTGAAAATGGTGATTTTGGACCCTAGTAGGTAGGGACAAAATTTCTCTAAGGCAAACACTACTGCCAAGAATTCATTTTCAGTAGTAGTGTAGTTCAGTTGAGCATCATTGAGAGTCCTACTAGAGTAGTAAATCACATGCTGCTTGTTATCAATGCGTTGTTCTAGGACAGCGCCTATGGCAAAATCTGAAGCATCGCACATGATTTTGAACGGCTTAGACTAATCCGGTGCAGATATGATTGGTGCAGAAATAAGCTCTCTCTTAAGTTTCTCCCAAGAGTTTATGCATTCAGCTTCGAAAGTGAAGGACACATCCTTAGCTAACAGATTAGTCAAGGGTCTAGCAATTTTGCTAAAATCCTTGATAAATCTTCGGTAGAAACCAGCGTGTCCTAAGAAGGATCTAATGTCCTTAACGCATTTGGGCATGGGAAGCTTAGCAGTAACCTCAATTTTGGCTCTATCCACTTCAATTCCTTTCTTGGAGATTTCATGACCCAAGATAATTCCATATTTTACCATGAAGTGGCATTTCTCCCAGTTCAGTGTCAGATTTTTCTCAGCATAATGTTGGAGGACGAGTTCTAAATGGTGGAGACATTGAGTGAATGAATCTCCATAGATGGAGAAATCATCCATAAAGATCTCTAAGAATCGTTCTACCATATCAGAGAAAAGACTCAACATGCAACGTTGAAACGTTGCTGGGGCATTGCATAAGCCGAAGGGCATTCGACGATAAGCAAATGTCCCAAATGGACATGTAAACGTAGTCTTTTCTTGGTCCTCGGAGCGATAGGGATCTGGTTATAGCCCGAGTAACCGTCCAAGAAACAGTAATACTCGTGACCCGCCAAACGTTTAAGCATTTGATCAATGAAGGGAAGTGGAAAATAGTCCTTACGAGTTGCAGCATTCAGTTTCCTATAGTCGATGCAAACTCGGATCTTCGTGGGAAGTCGAGTTTGAACCAACTCTTTGTTCTCATTTTCCACTACGGTGAAACCGGATTTCTTCGGGACCGCGTGGACAGGACTGACCCATTGGCTATCAGAAATGGGATAAATTATCCCATTGTCTAAGAGTTTTATGATTTCAGCATGAACAGCCTCTTGCATTATAGGGTTTAACCTACGTTGCGGGTCTCTTTTAGGTGTGGCGTCTTCATTGAGATAAATGCGATGTTGAACGATGGTCGGACTTAATCCCTTGATATCAGTCATAGTCCACCCAATGGCTTCCCTATGTTTTCTTAGAATAGCTTTCAGATCTTCGTCTTTCCTGTCATTTAAATGGGAGGCAATGATGACAGGAAAGGTCTCTTGTTCACCTAGATAGGCGTACTTGGGATGCGCAGGTAAGGCTTTCAATTTAAGGAAGAGGAAGGCTCACTAGAAGGACTAGTCAAATCTGTTGGCTCCATTGTTGGTGAAATAGGGTTTGAGGCCCAATTACAGCAGAATCAACAACCTGATCAAGATTAAAGTCGTCAAACTCTAACCCAAAGTCACACTCTGTTTCTAAATCTAATTCTTCCCCATGTTCACTTGTCAAGTTCTCAATTAGGTTGACTTCAAATGTTTGGTCCTCGATATCGCGGGGTTGTTTTCCTAGATTGAAGACATTGACTTCTCTAGTCATGTCCCCAAAGGTTAACCTCATAGACCCATTCCTACAATTGATGATGGCATTGGCAGTAGCAAGGAATGGTCGCCCTAGGATAATAGGAGTTTGAGCCCTATGATTAGAGTTGGACACAGGTTGTGTCTCCAGAACTATGAAATCAACAGGGTAAATGAACTCTCCTACCCGGATCAGGACATCATTAATCTCCCCTTTTGGAACTTTAACAGAACGGTAAGCCAGTTGGATGGTGACTCGAGTTGGACTAAGATCGCCCAACCCAAGTTGTTGATAAACTGAGAATGGAAGCAAGTTGATACTTGCCCCCAAGTCAAGAAGTGCACGACTAATCTTGGCTTGTCCTATTGTGCAGGCAATGGTGGGACTACCTGGATCCTTGTACTTGATAGGGATCGGACCCGATAATAGCTCACTAATGTTAGTGGCTAAGAAGACTTTTTTTGGAACATTAGTCTTTCTCTTCTTGGTGCACATGTCCTTAAGAAACTTAGCATAGGAAGGAACTTGTTGGATGGCATCAAGAAGTGGCACATTTATCTTCACTTGGTTAAATATCTCAATTATCTTGTCCATGTGAGGATTTTGCTTGTTGTTTTTCAGCCTATTGGGAAATGGTACTATAGGCTGGTGCACCTGGCTGGCTGACTTATCTTTTTCAGATTCGTCAGAATTGGAAGAATTTGGATTAGATGAGGTGGAAGCTTGATTGTGGTTGTGCTGAATGGGATTGGTTGGCGTTGACACTTGGTTATTAACTCTCTTTCCTGACCTCAATGTATGAACAGCATTACATTGATTAAATGAATGATCCTCAGCCAAATGAGCTTGTTGAGAATTCCTCAGATTGGTGACTGGCTGACTAGGCAGGGTACCCTTTTGTCTCTCATTCTGTGGAGTGGCTAGTTGACTCATTTGAACCTCTAACCTCTGGATAGTTTGCATGAGAGAATCTTAGTTTTTCATATATATTTCCATGTTTCTTTCAAAGTCAGTCATTCTCCTTTCTAATTGAGGATTCTGGAAGGAGGATTGTGAAGCTTGGTTGGGAAAGTTCTATTGATAGTTTGGAAAGTTTGGTGGATGGTTGGGAGAATTATTATGAAAATTGGAGAAGTTGGGTTGATGATTTGAAGAATTATTACCATGATGGAAGTGGCTAGCATGATTTGATCGTGAATGGTCATTGTTGTTTTGGCTCCATGAGAAATTAGGGTGATTTCTCCAGCCCGGATTGTACATTGGTACGTAAGGGTTATTGTTCGGCCTTGAAAAGGCCGCATTCATCGGTTCATGGTAGGGTTGCTGAGCCTGAAACACAGGCACTCCTCGAACACATGATTCATGGCTTGACAGTAAGTGCAGCCCGGGTTTGGAAATTGGTTCGGGCTGACTTGATTGACTGGACTTGGTTCTTTCATTTCTAGAGCTTCCAGTCTTCTAGCCAAGTTAGCTAACTTAGCCTCATTAGCGATGGATGATTTGATAGAATGGAGTCCTCCTTTTGAAGAGATGGAGTTAGGATTCCTAGATGTCTCACTAGCAGATTCCCATTGGATGGTCTTCTCAGCTAGATTTTCATACAAATCTCATCCTTCATTTTCATCTTTCTGCAAGAAACCCCCTTGGCACATACTTTCTAAGAGGGTTTTGGTGGAATAGTCTAAACCGTCATAAAGAATTTGGCATTGTCGCCATTTCTCTATTCCATGATGTGGACATTGGACAAGGAGGTCTTTAAAGCGTTCAAAATACCTCCTGAACGGTTCACTAGGTTCTTACTTGAATTGCATAATCGTCTTCCTAATGAGAACAGTTTTATAGATTGGATAGAATTTCTTCAAGAAGACATTGATGAAACCATCCCAGGATGTGATAGAACCGGCCGCTAAGCTGTAGAGCCACTTCTTTGCTAGGTCCTTAAGTGCGAAAGGGACAAATCTCAACCTAATAGCATCGTCTACAAGGTGTGGGATTTTCATCATTAGACATACTTCCTCAAATTCTCTTATGAAGAAGTAGGCATCTTCGGACTCTAGGCCATGAAACTTGGGGAGTATGTTGATGAATTGAGGCTTGAGCTCAAAATTGTATTCACCAACCGATGGAAGTAGAATGCAAAATGGAAGTGAGGTTCTAATGAGGTAGAACCTATCCTGCTGTGATGTTGATTGAGCCATTACCGGATCTGGTCTTGGTTCAAACTTGGGTGGTGATTGTTTCTAGTCAACCTAGATGAATTAGGGTCTCTCGACCACACTTGCATACACAACACAATCACAATCACAAACAAGTTCAAACAACAGTCAACAAGAGTAATCAACCAAGCCTAGTCTAAGGTAACCTCGACCTAGACAACTCCTAACTAGTTGATTGTCCATAGGAGGTAGAATGTAGACTTTGACCATAAGCTAATCAGCCAAGTCAGGGCAAGATTGGTGGGAGGTTATCCGTCAAAGACGTTCCTTAATTAAGTAACCACCAATCTTCGGGCTTTCGGCCCTCAATCCCCTTCCTAAACACTGATTTGATAGGAGTCAATTTCCAACACCTTCCCTCTTTAGGATAATCTCCTAGTGAGTTCGAGATGTCCCTAAGGCCAACGTCTATCAGATTTTACTTAGGCTTAGGTTTGTGAGTGCTTGGAATCTGATTTTTGGGCCAAGGAAGGGTGATTAAATCCCCACCTTATCTTGTTATTGGGTGTCGCCCTTAAAATCAATTTGTGCAAGTGTACAAGATAAATAAGATTCACTCAAAGCGATATAAATCAACCAAGAAATGATTCCTATTCTGAATGCAATGCGTACGTACCTTGCTCCAGCACTCTTCAACAGTAAAGTAAATGAATTGAAAAGACTCGTGCCGAAAATGTAAACGTCAAATCAATTTTTTAAACTTTTCAACAAGTGTTTTACTGTTGGCTTAAAACAGGGATGGTGGATAGTAGAAATAGCATAAATATAACATACAAAAACTTAAATTTTTGCGAGCAATATGTCCTGCAAAAAAAAAATTTAATAGTCCAATGAATTTTTCAGTTTTGCAACGCAATTTCTTGAAATTTTGTTTCCTACTTTCGAGAGTAGGGGTACAGAATTTGCAAGTCTTCTCTTGCAAAGCTTGAATGCTAAATCTTGAATCTTCAAGTCCCTGAAATAACACACAAAACTTGTTAGAAAACAAATACACCGTTCCCTCCCCGGCAACGGCGCCAAAAATAGATTGCTAAAAGAAAGGACAATCAAAGAGTTAAGAGTTTACCGTGTAGCTTGTGGCTAACGGGTCGTGTCCACGAGGAGGAATGCGATGGAAGCTTTTCGGTGAATCGTTTAAAAACAAAGAATTGTGTTTGTTTTTTTATGAAAAAAAGAATGGAAAGAAAGAGATGATTAAATGAGAATTGCAACTTTAGAAAAGGTTTTGGAGAAGGTGATTTAAAAAGTTCGAAGATTGTTTTCTTGATTATAATAATGAAGCAAATCTGGGCTCACTATCTCACTACTCAGTTGTTCATTCTTCTATTAAAGTATTAAGTGCCTCAAAGTGATCATAGGCAAAACTTAAAGTTAGTTTTTAGAAAGTTTGAAGTAAAGCACATAAGATGGTTGGAAGAGTTTAGTCTTTTCTTTGAGAAATCTTTAGAATTGAATATTAAATCATCAAGCGTGAAGAAGCAAGAATGAAGTAAAAATAATTCAAGAGATGTTCATGAAAGAAGTGAGGGTTTAACAATCCAAACCCATCCTCATGTGCCTTCAAGAACACTTTCAAAAAGAAAGACTTTAAGTAAGGCATACAAATGATTCATTGGGTCTTTTTCTTTTAAAAACAGAAGAGAAGAAGAACAAGAGAGAGTTACAATAGCGAGCCCAGAAAACCGTTTAGTTACCCATGGAAAACGAAGAAGAAAGCATAGAAATAATGCAAACCATACCGTACTGCAAGTGGAAGAAAACGCGGCTCGACTCTTGTATTGATGTCACTTCAATCTTCAAGTACAAGCACTCAATTCCTCTCTTCTCACAAGTTTTGATACTGGACTACAAAGTAAAAACAAGATTACAACTTTTGTGCTAGTTAACAAAGAGCCTAAATCCTAAGAAAATAAACACAAATTCTAATCCTAGTCTTCGCTGCATTTTTCTTTGCTGAAACCAGTATTTATAGGCAAAAACCTAAAGGAGAGGATCCCGGGAAGATTGGGGGAGCAAACGCTCCCCCAACAAACTTCACTTGGCCGTGAAAACGTGGCTAGGGCCGCGTTTCCGCGGCCCTGGTGTGGCCAGGTGGCCACACCCAAAGGGGGGAATCTCCTGGTTTGGTATTTTGTCCGTATCTTCTGCTGGTTTTCTTGTTTCTACTCTAAACGTTGACGAAACAGCCTTTGATTATGTGGCTTCAATCGCTTAATTCATGGAGGATTCTTCTCAACCTCTTGATATGCCAAGATTTTGCCCTGATTCCTTCATTTCAAATTTATTCTGAATTAAATCAGAATTTGGTGGGCTTTTGGGCTTGTTTCTCTTTTCTTTCTTTTATCACTTGGGCCTACATTTAACAAAGAAAAAGAAGACTTATTAATAGGTTTTATTAGCTAAAAATTATGGTCAGGTGATAATGTAAATGCAATATATGTGACTAATCAATAACTCCACCACTCAATCCTCTACACAAGAGGTAGCACAAAACCAATGAGGTTATAAAGCTCTTGGTGATCACTCAAGACCACAAACACTCTCTTTTATAACTTCCTATAAATTAGAATATGAAATGAAGCTCAAGGAGTTATGTGAGAGTAGAAATTCAATTAGAAAGAATTTAAGAGCTGAAAACCAAAAGAAATTAGCTTTGGAAAGATTGCACTTGAAAATTGGAAGCTAGAAAAACTTTTCTCTTTTGAAGCACACTTGAATTTTTATCAAAACTTGTAAAACTTGTGTTATGAAACCAATCCCCATGACCCATATATATAGGCAATCGATAAATACTATTAGTTAAGCATACCAGGTCATTTGGGGTGTGATTTGACCTATAGAAATCAAAAATGCCCGTTGGAATGTACAAAAAACAAAACAGATTTGAAAATATAGCCGTTATTGTAGCTTTGGCAGCTAATCTGTCGACCGGCCAGTCGACCAGCAGTTCATTTTTCAGAACTAGCTGTTAGAATCAGTCGACCAAACTATTGTTCAAAGGAGATTTTATACAGGGTCGGTCAACCGAACGATAGATCGGCCAAGACCAAAACTAAGGGTCATCTAGTCGGTCGACCGCAGGAGTTAGTGGTCGACCTGTCAATTGACCGGCAGATGTGTAGGCACAAACCCCTTGCCACAGGATTGGTCGATCGTTCGATCAATTGTCTTGGCCTGTCATAGGCAACGGTCGACCGGTCGGTCAAGCGACCTAGACCAAAAAATATTATTTTAGAAATATTTTGAAGTACAATCTATTTTTAAAATATTTTATATTGGTTTACAAGTGATATAGCATTGTACAGGTAATGAAATACATGTTCTAAACTGGACATAAAATTTTGAAAAAAATTATGAAACATGTATCAAGACCAAACATGCAAAACATCAATACGATAAAAAATTGTATTTTTTAAATTGTGTATTTATGTATGTGTAACTTCTTAAGCATCGAATCTATATTCTACACTTTAACATACTATTTTTTTGCAAGGCTCTTAGCGACTACAAGTGTCTTCAAGTGGGCTTTTCCATTAGCGACATCAAGTGCTTTGAGCTTCAATCCCATTCTTGAATACCCTTGAGTCTTCAACACCTTTCTTTAGAGGAAGAAAGCTTCATGAATCCTTTAGAACCCTAAAACAAACTTAAACACTTGAACTTTTAGTACTAAATAACCACGTACATTTTGTTATCATCATAACAAGAAACAGGTGATTGTAACCTTGGGCCAACAATATATATCTTCATAGAGCTTTGAAGTTTTCGGAATTGGATAAGCTGCTAAGAAGTCTGCGAGGGCCTGGCCTGATGGCCTTCTGAGGTACAAAGGTCATGCTATATTAGGATAGTAATATAGGTCAATTAGCCAGTCTAGAGTTCAAAGAACCTGACTTCGTCATGAGAATCTATAGAGGATTCACTCTGAAAATGACACGAATATCTACCTGACCAAGTAATGTTGCGTCTTTTGGATAGCAAAGACAAGAGTGAGGCATCCTTTCTCGACTAGGTTGTAACGATTTCTGACCCCAATCAAGATTCTGCTTAGGTAGTAGATGGCTTACTCGAAACCTTGAACGTTCTTTTGCACAAGTAAAGCACCTAGAGAATGATTCATGGCTCTTACATATTTTTGAGAAGGGACCAGGACCTGAGGATTGGTGAGGCATTCTTTGATGTCCTCGAAAGCTTTATGGCAAGTATCATCCTAGAAAAAAGAGATGCACTTCTTTATTAACCTTGTAAATGGTTGACAGCGACATGATAAATTAGCTACGAATCTTCAAATACAGGCAAGCTTGCCTTGTAAACCTCTGAGCTCTTTGAGGTTTCTCGAAGGCTGCATAGCTTGGGTTGTCTTGATTTTGTTGGAGTTAAGGTGAATTCCTTTAGATGTGACAATGAATCCAAGGAATTGCCATTTTATACTCCCAAAAATGAATTTGTCAGGTTCATTTTCAGCTGATGAGCTCGCATGATGTTGAACACATTCTTAAGTCAGGAAGGTGGTTGACTATGCTATGACTTTTAACTGCAATGTCATCAACATAACATTCTATCATTTTTTCATAAATGATCATGGAAAATTATGCTCATTGCATGTTGGTAAGTTGTACCAGCATTCTTCAAGCCGAACAACATTACCGTGTAGAATGGTGCTCGGAATGACGTATGATTTTCATCATCCTAGGATATTTTGATTTGGTTGTACCCTGAGAAGCCAACAAGGACATCCTTTCGACACCATATGTGCTATCAATCATGACATCAGTGATGGATAAAGGAAATTCGTCCTTAAGTCAGGCAGCATTAAGATCGCAGAAGTCAATGCAGACTCTGATCTTTTCATTCTTTTTAAGAATTGGCACAGTGTTAACAACCTACTCTAAGTGTTGTTCCTTTCGATGCATGTAGACTCTCAATGTATCGTGAATCATACAAAGGTCGATCATACCGATTGTCTTTGAGGAGCATGTCCTCAGGAGTAAAAGTGATACATGGTACTTGCTGCCGTACCAAATGACATTTGGGACATGGAGCCCCATAATTATCAAGAGAGATTGAAGGCACTTATCTCACAAAAGATTTTGAATCAGTAAGTGCATCCCTGAGAGCCTCTCTCATTTCTTTCGAGAGGTAGAGTAGCTTGTACAGAATGATACGAGCTGAAATATTGGCCAGTTGTGCTAATATGACGAAGCGAAAAGGAGCACTAAACACTGAGTCCCTGAGAAGGGTTCTTCTTCAAGGGTTTATCGAAGCGAACCTCCTTTTGCTTTTCTTTGTCCAGTGGCATAGAAACTTGGAAGGTGTAGCGATTCCCGACATCGTTTGTTGTTGTGTCCCGTCGGGTGTCTAATCGTACTATCGCAATTACTATTTGCCAGACCGAGTACCCATTGGCTGTGAGGTAATGGGCTATGCTGTGAAGGAAAACTTCTCTTCTTCAGAACTGCTGAAAGAAGCTATAGTTATCGTGTTATCATCTAGCACAAAAAAGATGACGTTGTAAGATCTGCCTTTGAGCTTTGGTTAACTTGACTCCCAATGCTCATCTTTGACAATGCCTGGGTGTACCCACATGATCTCCCAGATTTCTTCGTGAACAGAATCAGGCCTTTAGCCTCCGGCTCCTTAGCCAGTGGATTGATGACTTTCAATCTCGTCTTAGGGATGGGGGCAACTCCATCTTAGACAGTCATCTTCGAAAAAGTCCTGAAATTAAGAGTCACCATATTGGCTGTGATTTTCTTTTGTTCAGACTTTAATGTCAAAACTCCAGCGTCAATCAATGCTTGAATTTTGTCTTTCAGAACAAAACATTTAGCGGTAGGATGGTGAACCATCCTGCGGAAGTGTAGCACCCTGTTCCCAGATACATACCCTGATACGTGTCCCAAAATTTTTTTCGATCATATTGTTCAATTTTCTTTAAGTATTTGCTTTTGGGTTGTGATTACTTATATTATTGTGTATCGGATCTAAATTTCAGATCTAGAGTAAGCCCTGACCCGGACCAGGAACCCGGTATCAGCCTGTAGCCCGATTTGACTTTCTGGAAGTCTAATTTGACCGATTTCAGTTTCAAACACTGTTTTCTAATATTTTAGATTTTTCATAATTTTTTGAAATTTTTTAGAATTTTCTGTAAAATCTCCAAAACCGGTGTCGGTGGGTATCGCTGACTGATTCCTAGATTTTTAATTTTCAAATGGGATTGAATTTTCAAAACCGGCTTTCACATTACTTCTTAGAATTTCATTTTCTATTTAAAAACATTTTTGAGATTTTTCTAAATTTATCAAAATTTGACCGATTTTGGTGTCGGCCAGTATCACCGAAAAATTCTAAGATTTTAATTTAAAAACTATATTAAATTTTACAAATCCGATTTCATCGAGTATCTTAAAATAATATTTTCTATTTTTGAGAATTTTTTGAAATGTTTCTGAAATAGTAAAATTTTCGCCCTATTAAAATAATAATATTAATTATCGTTCTTTTCTTTTCTTACTTTTTCCTTCACTCCTCTACTTATTAAACCTAGAATATTTTATTAATTTTATAATTTAATAAAATATTTATTTATTATTTATTTACTATTTTTCTTTTCCTTTAAATTTTTCCTTTTTCTTTTCTTTTTCTTCTCTTCTTTTCTTACCCCACACTCCACCTCCCATGCCCTGTGTGCCACTTCCACAGCAGCAGCAGCTGTAACTCCAGCAGCAGCAGTAGTAGAGAGGGGGACCATTCCCCCATCCCTCACCTATACTCCCTCTCTCTCTCTTTCTATACATACTCTCTTCCCTTCCATCTTCTTCATTTTAATTTTCCACCAAACCAACAACCAACCTCCACCCACTCAACTGCCGCATTCACCAGTACCACCGCCACACCGCCGCCGCCTAGGTTGGCGCCGTCGTCCCCCACACCCTCCTCTCCACTCCACTACCTCCTTTACCTTCAACCACCAACCCAACTCCACTAATTTCAACAAAAACCCATCACTTCCCTTCCACTTCTTCTCCAAAATTCACCATCATCTTCACCAAATCCTCCACTCCAACCACCCCATCATCACCTCCTCCTCCTCCTCTAACTCCCCAACACCACCAATCATCACCACCACCATCACAACCACCACCACCACCAACAACAACCATCACCACCTCCAACAACAACAACAACAACCAACTTCAAAACTCCTCCACCACTCCACCTCCCCTGCCCTACGACCGCCACGCGCGCCCCCTCCTCGGCGGTGGCGCCGCCGATGCCAGGCCGCCGGCGGTGGCCGGCCGCCGGCCCCTTCCCCCTCCCCTCCATTTTTTCTCTTTCTTTCTTTCTTTCTTCTTTCTCTCTTTCATTCTTTCTTTCTTTGTTTTCATTTCTTTCCCTAAATAAAACACACATTTCCCATATTCCTAAAATACCTATCCCCTCTCTCTCAAATTACTACCCTATATGTACAACCCTACCCCTCCCCTTTTAATTCATATTCCTTTTCGAAAAAAAATACCATATTCTCTCTCTCCTCTCTCTCCTCTCTCACTCCCTCTCCAATATTTATATATATATATATTTATATTTATATATTTTAATATATAACTATGGGTTAGTGGATTTCTCGTACGGATTGCCGATTTCCCGAATTTTTAACTGGTATTTCACCCCGGTTTCAGGCGAGTGCTTTTTAATACACTTAAAAATAATGCTATTGTATTTATAGCATGATATCTATATATATAGATATTTTAACATGCCTAGTACTTGCTATTATAGTTTTACCATGCTATTTGAGTTAATGTATGATGTTGCACTCGGTATTTACACCGGCACACGGTATTTACACCGGCACTTGGCATGTTATACTTGGTATATGATTCATGACACCGGCACTTGGTATTTACACCGGTACTCAGTATTTACACCGACACTTGGCATGTTACACTTGATATATGATTTATGACTCCGGCACTGGGTATTTACACTGGTACTCAGTATTTGCACCGGCACTTGATATTTGAAACCTGTCCCACGGCACTTGATATTTAGACACTGGTACTTGATATATGTCATGCTTGACACCTGATCCTGACACTCGGTATATGACATGCTCTCGTGTGGTATAAGTACATTGACTTGACATCGTGACCCTTGACCGGACACTACCACCCCTGATACCTATATTATATGACATATTCATGACTATCACTTTTACGGGGACTTGGCATGATTTTTATATTATACCAGATATTTGGTACTCCTGAACTCTTGTACTCCTGAACTCCTGTATACTTGAACCCCTGAAAGAGGGAGGCTCCTGACATTACTCCTGATATTATACTCTTGTTGACCCCCGTAATAGGATAACCATGGATATTGGACATTTGTGAATATCCTGTGGACATTACTATTTAACACTCTGTTATATTTAAACAGCATACACCGGCATGGGGGAAATTGATGGGTATCAATATAGCTTCTGTGTTTATGGTGGCCATACATATGTTGTACAACTATTCCTGTTGGAGTCGACCTGGAGGTCACCAGGTGTTTCTGAGGGGTGTATTGGCACCCCTACCCCCTTGCCTGCCTGCTGGGTGTGCTATAATCCCCTGGGTATATCCTGTGGGGAACGATGACACTCCATTCCTGTTCGAGCGTATACTAAGACCTTCGGACATATAGTAAGTCCCGGTGCCTAGCGGTACGTTCCGGCTCAGTACCGGATACTCCTGGACCGTTGTCCCGGGCATGCCGGGGCCCATTCTAAACATGGTTCGTCGTTCCCCATCAATTTCCAATAACCAACCTCGCTAGACTTGTATGTGAAAGTATATGGCACCGGTCATATACCGAAACATACAAATTGAACTAGTCTTAATAATAACTTGATAATTGACTTCATGCTACATAAATTTTATTGTCGTGTTCATACTTGCTATTTATTGTAGTTACTTCATGCTTGTTAATTTGATTACATGACATTTGACCGGCTACACTTGCTTTATTTCATGCCACATAAATTCTAATGTCATTTTCATATTTCACTATTTATTGTGGTTATTCCATGCTTATTGATTTGGGTACATTATACTTGACCTGGTGCACTTACTTTTATTTATACTTGCCACTTGGCTTCTTTTCGCACTCGCTGGGTTGCTCACTAACAACCCTGAATTGTATGTTTAGATTTAACAGGTTGGACCGAGGTGACCCTTCAGCTGAAGATCAGACCTACTTCGAGGAGCAAGTGGATCAGCCGTAGTTCCATCCCGTCTTCCCGCTCGCGAGATTCCCTCTTCCAGCTCGTGAGTTCTATCTTTTGTACTATCTGGTGATGTAATATTTATGTAATATTATGTCACAATCTGTGATGACTAAGTACTTGTACTACTTTGTGTTGGAATGTATAATACCACGTATTTTCGCACTCTGATCCCTGTATTGTATTATATTGATGCTTAGCGTACATACGTGATGGTACCATCACCCTGCGTATGTATGTCGCAGTGGCGTCCCCGTACCCGCCTAGATCGGGGCGCCACAGGTGGTATCAGAGCCCAGGCTCTCACACTTTCAATACAGCCAGTCTGCAAATTAATATTGAGTTAATTTGTGACTGAGTCACACGAGTCTTTGCTATACATTCCAATCACAAGTACAAAGTTATCTATTCTTTTCTTGAAATCTATCCCTTAATTTTTGAAATCTCTTATTCCGTCACCTTTTCAGTCGGCTCGAATATGGAGAGACGGGGGACACATAACAGTCCCGGCACTTCCCGTGAAGGTCCGTACGGGGAGAACGACATGATGAGGATACTCCAGAGGATGATGACTAGCCACCAGCAGCAGACAGAGCTCTTACAACAAGGATTGCTGACTACACCCCAGGAGCAGAGGCTGGGTACTATATCGGATTTCAGGATATTACAACCAACAGAATTTTCATGCACGGAGAAGCCTCTGGATGCAGAGCAGTGGTCGATCGACATGACTGACCTTCTAAAAGAGGCCAGAATTCCTGGTGAGAACCAGGTAAATTGGCCAAGATCCAGCTGAAAGATGTGGCAAGGACTTGGTGGCTAGCCGAAGAGGCGAGGTTGGAGAAGCCTATCTCTTGGGACCAGTTCTCGAAGGGCTTCTATGAGAGGTTTTTCCCTGCAATAGCTCAGAAAGAGATGAAGGAGCAGTTTATCAAGCTGCAGCAGTGGAATCGATCGGTGGATGAGTATGCTCTTGAATTCCTGAGACTTAGTCGGTTTGCACCGTATATGGTAGCCGACGAGGAGAATAGGGCTAGCAAGTTTCAGCAAGGATTGAGGGTGGATATCCAGATGTTTCTTATACCCCACCAGCTAAAGACATACTCTCAAGTTCTTTCTATTGCTCGTGATGTGGAGCAGGGATTGGAGAAAAAGAGGAGAGTTGAGCTGCAACACAAGCCTATGAAGCGCCAATTCCAGCAGGTGCACGGAGGGAATCCAGTCAGATCTTTTGGTGCCCCAGTGGTCAAGTGGCCATTTCAGCCTCCTTTGCAGCATCTTGTGTGTAGATACTGTCAGAAGCCTGGACACAATCAAGGGAACTACCGTATGGCCAATGGACTGTTTGGCATGCGGATCCGGCAACCACTCAGTAGAAGAGTGTCCATTCAAGAAGACCTGGAATGCAGCTCCAGCACCACCAGCACTTCCAACACGAGTGGCACCACCAGCACTTCCAGCTCGAGCAGCTCCCCCAGCATTTTCGGTACCACCGACCAGTAGGCAGAGGAGCTCCACTTCCTCTCCAGCGTCGGACTCTGGGTCAGGCTCAAAGGGGACCCAGGACCGGAGTAGGCCACGGGAGAGGCCAGGCCTGCAACTTGACAGCAGAGGAAGCTGAGGCATCTGGAGAAGTAGTGGTAGGTACAATCTTGGTCCACTCGGTTCCAGTCTTATCACTCTTTGACTCCGGTGCATCACATTGCTTCATATCCAGTAGATTTATTGCTTTGCATTCTATACCCCTAGTATGTATGGGTGACCAGTGGGAAATTAGTATGGGGAATGGGGTAGTCATTACTAACAAGATTTGCAAGGCGTGCACTGTGGAGTTATGTGGTAGGAAGTTAGAAGCCGACATGTTCGTACTGGACACTGGAGGGCACGATGTGATCTTAGGCATGACTTGGCTCAGCAAGTATCATGCGGTGATCGACTGTCGGAATAAGAAGGTGATCTTTAGGATTCCACACCAACCGGAGTTTTAGTTCTTTGGAGAATGCAAGTCCCTCCGGAAGAAAAATAAACTAGATTGTGCCACTGCAGAAGATAAGAAGAACACGATGTCAGTGTGGAATGAATTCCTAGATGTATTTGAGGAGATATCAGGACTTTCACCTGACAGAGTTGTGGAGTTCTCTATTGACCTTATTCAAGGAGCGGCTCCCATCTCTAAAGCACCGTACCGGATGGCACCAACTGAATTGGCTATATAGAAGGAGCAGCTGCTTGAGTATTCGAGCAAGGGTCAGATTAGGCCAAGTACTTCACCTTGGGGAGCACCAGTGTTGTCGGCAAATAAGAAGGATGGTGGCAAGAGGTTGTGTATTGATTACAAAGAGTTGAACAAAGTCACCATCAAGAACAAGTACCCTTTGCCTAGGATTGATGATCTATTTGATCAACTTCATAGAGCCCAAGTGTTCTCAAAGTTAGATCTGCAGTCGGGATACCATCAGTTGAAGGTGAAGAAGGAAGATATCCAGAAGACGGCATTTAAGACTCGCTATGGTCATTACAAGTTCTTAGTTATGCTCTTTGGAGTTACAAATGCCCCCGCAGTCTTTATGAAGTTGATTAATAGAATCTTCTCACCCTATTTGGATAAGTTTTGTATTGGTATTCATTGATAATATTTGGTCTATTCCAAGAATGAAGAGGAGCATGCGGAGCATCTCAGGGTTGTGCTACAGACTCTCTGACTTGAACAGCTTTGTTTTCCATTATGTTTGCAAAGGGGGAAAACTTACAAAAAAAAAAGGTTGAGGAGCTAAATTACAAGTATTCTTAAAAAGATTACAAGTGGATCTCCTCAGAGATTCTGGAGAAGTGTGCCGATAGGAGTCTGGTCAGCGCGCGACCACTTTGTCCCTTTGACGATGCGAGCGATGAGATTCCCTTCTCGCCTGGTTCGGGGAATCAGAGAATAGAAGGGTGGGTAGAACCCTCTTGCTGCTTCTCAAAATCGCCTTCAATAAGGAATTCCTTCTCGCCTGGTTCCGGAGATTCCTTGAGAAGAAGGACGATGTTAGGGTATCAGCACCCTGGATAGAGAAAGCAGTTCTCTAAAAGGTCTCTGAATTCGAGAGCGCACGGTGCTTTTTGAAGAAGCCTCTGCTTGTGGAGTCCTCTAGTATATGTGCGTGGTCTCTCTCTCTCGATTGATCGATCCCCTCTCCTTGTACCCCTGGCGGGCTATTTATAGGGAGAGCAAGGGTATAATCGTCCCTTGAGGATATGGAAACAGATGAATCAAATCTGTTTAAATCTGGAAAGTAGCCTTGCTGCGAGGCTAAGATAGCTTCTGCGGAGCTAGAATTGGCAGGTCGGTTGATCCTCTTGATCTGTTTTGATCCTTTCCATATCGTTGGAAGATTTTCCCTGATCTTCTTACTCGTTTTAGAAGAGTCAAGAGATTGTGGCAATCAACTGCCAAATTTGATCTCTGATTTGATCTTAATTGGATTTGATCTGATTGGATCCGACCTCATCCGGAGATCTGGTTAGTCAAAGGTTGACCATGACAGATTCATAGCAGCGCTGCCCGCATTGAGCTTGTAGCGGAGCTAGAGGCAGCTTCTGGCGAAGTCCGAAAGAAACCCTTTGGCGGAGCTGGAAGTCCTCTGTGGCGAAGTTTGCGAGTTAGCTTCCTGGCGAGGCTTTGGATGGCTTCGAGGCGAAGTCGAGTGATATTAGCCTCTCAAGCGAGGCTATCCCTTTGGGCTCGTGTGATGCTAAGTGCTAGCACCTTAGACCTACTGAGGTCTATTTAGAAACAATCCGGGTTCACTCTCTGCTTGCTGGATCAGTGGAGTCCAAGTTGCTTCCTTGTCCCTCGGAGATGGGTGAAAAACTGGTCTTCAGCTCGTCTGTCACTTGTCTTTTGTAAATGTCAACAAGTTTAGACATTGTTCGGACCAACAAGAATCTTGTCTTTTTTAAGTGTCAACAAGACCCCCTTCAAAGTTTTCGAAAGTCTGCAATAGCTCAGACTTCGAAATACTTTGAACTGCTTTGATTGGTGGTGTGTGGAGTATGAACGTCGCCATGATGGTTGAGTTCAGCTTCGCTTTAAATCCTGCTTTGGGATGTAGATTCGTCGAGGAATCATGTAGACTCGCGTCTGGGTAGCTTCGCAGCTAGTAGCCCCGCATCTGGGCTTCTGAAGATATGTTCGCTTGGGAGGGCATGTCACTTTCCCGAGATCAACTGCCGTGAGCTGGTTACGAGGAGGATTACTCCTTTCTTCGAGCTGATCGAGGGAGATATTCTCCGATTTGCACGTTTCCGAGGGAGGATATTCCCTTTCTTCAAGGCGCCATAAGTGCCTTTATGAGGGAGACGTTTTCTCCCCTCGCACGGTTCCAAGGGAAGCCGTCCCTGTTCTCAAGGCGCAATAAATGCCTTAAAGGCGCTCGTGCTTCCACGCTTGAGGCGGCAGCGCTCAGGCCACGGGGCCTATAAATAGGACACTTGAGGTCCTCTGAAGAGAAGTGCTTTGCCTCTCTTCTCTTCTCTTGGTTTGAAAGAGATACTCAGATCTCTGAACTAGTGGGAATGCCCACTCTGGTCATTATCTGGCCAAGGACCGGTAAGTCTTGATCGTTCAACGACTTCACCGATTTTAGGGAATTCACCTCCCTTGATTTAGCTTTGGCAGCTGCTTTAGGGATTAGCTTCCCTTGTTCTCTATTTAACTGATCTGCAGAGAAGGATTTTGACATAGCTTCCCAGTGAAGCTATTATTCTGACTTGATCACAGAAAGATCATTGCATGTTGAGTCCGCTGCGCAGGCAGAACTTGGGACTTGGTCTTTTCAATAGTTGAGCCAGTCTTGCCATATAGGCGGAGCTAAGACTGCATCCCACGGGGTCAGTCTGGCTAGCCATATAGGTGAGGCTTGGACTTGGCGTTTGTTGAGCCAGCCCATCAGTGCTGTGCAGGCGAGGCTTGTCCTCTGCTTTTACTGAAATTGGATTGCTTTGACCCAAAAGATTCTGATTTGCAGTCTTTCCTGTGCTTAACTGCTAATCTGTTCTGATTTTGCATTGCAGTGGGCTATGCTCGCCAATCTTGTGACTTGATGGAAGGAACCATAAAATTGCCTTATGCTTCCCGGTTGAAGCTTTACTTTTAAGCAGGAAGAACAATTCGGGGCAGCGGGTGCGTGTCCCAGAGGCTATTGGCAGCCTCTTATACGAGATGATTCGTTCTGAGGTGAGGCTGGTAGCCGCTTTGTCGGAGATGATCCGTTTCGGGGTAGTGGGCGTCACCTGTGAGATCACTGGCATCATTGCCAACTTTCAACTTTGGTGGCCTCTAAGGGCGATCCACTTCGGGAAAGCGGGCCTCACACCCGTTAGATCACTGGTACCACTGCCGATTCCCATTATACGTGATCTATCGTGTTGGCGGCGATAGGTTTCTATTACCAGGCTTCAACAAAATGGCCTGGCAAGACCTGCCATTTTTTGTGGAGAATAATGACCGTGTCCTTGCGGCACCACTGATTACAGCCTTGTGCAGGAGGAAGGCCTCCTTTGTCCAGTCGGTTTGACTTAGAAGCGGATAAAACCACTTGTATGCTTTTTTGCACAAATTACCCTGTCGAGCAACTGGGTGTGTTATATGAAACACAACTTCGATGTAATATCAATGTACCCTTCTTTTTTTAAATCAATGAAAGTTCATCTTCTAATCATCTGATCTTCGCTTGCTTTCTTTGAGGGTTTGGCCATAGCGGGGCTAAACTGTATGCGGAGTTAAGGACATAGTCCTTTCTTTGAGTGATCTTCGCGAGACTGGCATGTCAGCACCTTTTAGAGGGCTAAGGTAAACCTTTCGGCGAAGTCCTTGAAGGATTGTGCGAAGCCCGCACTTTAACTTGTGGCGAAGTTAACCCTTAGCGGAATCGAAGCAGCGCTTCTCGGGAAGGCGCTTTGGGCGGCGTTTCGAATTAATTCGAAACGGCGGCATACGCCCTTTTCGAGGCCTCGTTTCAGGCGCTGATTGGCCTATAAAAGCCCGATCGGGCTGAACAGGAAAAGATCTCCTTTTTCAGAGAAATTTCTTGACTTTCCCTCTTCCTCTTCCTTCTTCGTTCAGGAATTCAAGAACTTCCACAGTTCTTCAATGGCGCCCAAGAGACGAGCGGGAAAAGAGATCGCAACCTCTGCAGCGGAGGGTCCTTCTCCTCCGGTCATCGAGCGACCAGTTACTGGTAAGGGATTTTCCTATCTGATTAGAGACTGTGGTCTCTCTCCTTTGGAGCCGACATTTGGCGATTAGGACGATTGAATATGATCCGTCCTCATTAGGGAACTTGTTTCCTTGAACCTCCCTATTTTCCTTGCACAGGGGAATTAAGAACCGAACAGTTCTTCCTTAGGCTTCCGTACGAAGCCATTACTCGGGCCGTCTCCATCCTGTTGAGGAACAGGATATAGGTCTGTTCCTTCAGTCATGGCCACGAAGGGTGACTTTTGACCATGACGCCCTCTTGGTGACGTTAGCCCTTAGGGCTATACCACTTCCTGCTTAAGCGAAGTTGGTACTTAGGACGCCTTCTGCAAAATGCAGTTTTATCCGCTAGATCAAGCTTCATCGAAGCTATCGCCTTGCTGGCCTTGCTCGCTGAGCGAGGCTATGCCTTAGTGAATTTTTATGTCTTCGTATCCACTTGATTGTTGAACTAATAATAGTTCATTTCTATCTTTGCAGTGCATTACGCTCCCGATCTCCTGAGCAGTCTGTTTGGGCTGACTAGTGGAGCAGATGGTAACCTCAGCCTGCAATTCCATGGACAGGCTTCTTTGTTCAGTGAGCGGAGCTCCCTTGTCCGGGATACACTCATCCAAGGCGGTCATCCGCAGATCACGCGGAGTATCTTGACCACGGCTCCTCTTGAGGATATTGACCGTCGGACTTACAGGAAGCCCGACTTTATGTTCGGGGATGCTGCATCTGATCCCGATCGCCAGTTATAGGCAGGCGAAGGACAATGGATCTTTCAAGTGGATGGTGAGAAGTTTTACCTTCCGTCGACTAAGCGGCACTTTCCTCTATCTTCCTTTGTGAATGTGACTCAGGCTCGGAAGATGGTGTGGGGCATAAGCCAAAGCGTCGAATCTGTCCATGTTGGGAGATTGACCTTTCAGTCCAGCTATTCAAGGGCGGGTCCTCCCTCAGCATAATAGGGCTATACCCTGGGAAGGTATCGCGGGAACTTCCAGTGGGAGAGAACCCGGCTGTGGCGCAGACCTTTGGCACTCAATTCTGCGCAGTTGACGGGAACTACCCTGCCACTGACTTCAGGGCTCCCGGTTGGGTTCATCCTCCTAAGACATGGTGGGCGGACTTGACCAACTATATCCTCGCTCACTTCGAGGAGGACTTAGAGGAGCTGAATCTCTATGAGGCCGTCAGGGCGACCTGCTACGGCATTGAGATGAAGGTGGCGTGCTTCTACGCCATCCTTGAGTTGTACTGCCCGGCTTCGGGGACCTTCTTCACCCCGGTTGGCGAGTTGGGCATGGCTTTGCATGAGATGTGGGAAATCTCTGCTCTGCCTTTCGGGTCTCTTCCATACGAAGAGTACTTTCCCTGTGAGGCGGAGTTGGCTATTCTGGAGAAACAGGAGCCTGCGCTGCTCGAGACTTATCGAGAGTTGATGTGCCACTTGCATATCTGTTCCAGCATCCACGGTGGTGGCAAGGGTAGCTCGAAGAGCTTAAAGAGCTGGGGAAGTTACCTGTTCCCAGACATGAAGAATGCTCCTGAAGCAGCTCATCGCGGAGTTGCTGATGGCGATATAGTTGAAAGGATGGAGATGTGTCTCCAAAGGGATATCGTCGTAACAGAAGACGCTGGTCCCTATGAGAAGGGTGATACCCTTCGGAGCTTTCACCATCAGGCCCGTCGGCCTATGTCTCGAAAGGCGCTGCTGGCCGGTTTCTTAACCGTCTGGTTAAAGAAGTGTGTTGTGCCTTCTTCCTCGGGTGACATCGTCCATCCGAATGTTCTACTACCCGCCGTTCGCTTGGCCCATGGCCACCGTCTGGGTCTTCTCCCTGCCATGGTGTGCTGTATTCAAAGAGGCCTTCGCGCATTAACGGAGGCTTTCTGCAGGCCGCCGGCGACAAGACGTGGGAAGAGTGCTATCCTTCCTTGCGATGGACCCAATCCTAGGGTGGGTCTGCCGTACACCTACTTGATGGCGTGGTTCGTCCTACACTGCCCTACTTTGATTGGAGCTGGGGAAGACCCTCCGCAGGGTGTTCGAACGGCGCTTCTCCGTCGATTCGAAGGTTGTTCTTGGATGAAAACCTACGTGGCCGAGGCCCGTAAGTTAGTGCGTCGTCATGACGCTTATAGCCTGTTCCGCTGTTTTCCTCACATTCGGGGTGCAGGATACAACGAGGAATTCCGAGATGCGGAGTCAGGGCGGTCTCCCATGAGTCGAGGCATTTTCGAGTGGCTGGTCAGCATCCGGCCCTCGCACTTGCTGTACAGGAGTGGGGATATCTGCTACCTGGAACCCAACGTTCCGAGTCGATTTGGCCGCCAATTCGGGTACGACAAGCTGTATGTGGGCAACCCCAATTCGGACCTGGCTTTCATAGGGAGTCTTATTGATGGGGCCCGTGCATGGCGGTTCTTCACTGCGGATGGCACTGGGGCGTGGCTACGCACGCCGCTGCAGGATCCCGGCCTCTCGACGACCCTGTGCTTTTGCCAGTGGTACGCGGCTTCCAACTCCACACCTCCTGAATTTAACGCCAACAGTTCGGGTGTGAAGTTAATCTCTCAGCGACTGAGGCGGAAAGCCTCTGATAAGAGAGAAGGCAAACGGGTTCGTGTCCCCGGCTTGGAAGAATTCATCGCTGTGGATGACAGCGAGGCTTCTAATGCGGGGAGTCCTCGCTTCGAGATGGGGGCTGGAGCTGATACTCCTGCGGCTGGCTCTGGTGTGGTGGGGACGTCTTCCCCACGACGTGCGGGAGGAGTGGAAGAAGAGGATTCTGACGTCCACTTCAAGAGAAAGCGGGCAGGTAGCGGATCTCGTAGGAAGTCATTGGCGAAGAAGCCCCGTCGCCAAGCTCCTACGATTGTCGTAGAGGGTTACCCCTCTACAGCGATTCCTCCTGCTGCCGCACTAGCAGCTGAACCGTCGGTCGCTGAACCGACTAGTGGTGAATTCGCTCCAGGTCTGGGTAAGGTTAACCTTGTTCATATAATACGCCTTTTTGTGCGTTCCCATTGACTTATCATCAATCCTTTTTGATTGTAGGAGCTGAGGCAGCTGGAGAACAAGGGGAACATTATGATCCCCTATTCACTTATGGGGTTGCAGCCGGTTCCCCTGCTCACTCGGAAGAGTCTGGGAGTGGCGCGGCTGATGTTGGTCCTTCAGGCGTTGGGACTTCTAAAAGAAGTCCTGAGGCGTCGAGCTCAATCGGGTGGTCTACAGGATATTCGGCAAGCGAAAGCGAGCCGGTTGTTCGTGCTGATTCAGGCAAAAATTTTCCGATGGAGCCCCTGGAGACCGGTGCGGCCGACGAGATGTTCGAGGTAACATCATCCTTTGGTATTGTCGTACCCTCTTGGCTTCTTCTGTATGTAGTGTCCCGACTAACTACAGTCTTGTTACAGGTGTTCGGCCTCAAGACGCATCAGCTTCAAGGGAGCCGGTAGATCTTCCTGAGGGATCGAGAGGTGACATGAGCACTTCGGCCACAGCGGATGCCGCTGTGTTGGACGCGCTGTACGGCGACCTGCCTTCTTATCGGCCCAAATCAGCTGAAGGACCAGAGGTTGAAGGGGCGGTAGTGCCGGAGGTATCCTCACTCCCAGTCACATCAATGAGTGAGGTGCGGCCTGTTTTGCCGAGTGCGGCATTGAGGGTGATTGCGAGCCCTACTTCTCCAACCCTGGTGGTTGAGCCTGCTGCTCAAGAGGTGGTTGCCAGTCCTACCTCCGCGGTGGCTGGCGTGCTAGTTTCGATGAGGACTCCGCCGAGATCGCCTTCGGCTAGCCCTGCTACTGTCAGTGTTCCCGCTGCTTCTTCTGCGACGGTGTCGACCAGGCTGGTGGACTATTCTGAGGTTGCCTCCCTGCCCGAAATGGCTGAGGCCGAGAATGATTACATAGGTGACCTGGTCGATAGCTTTTATAAAAGCTTGGAGCGAACCATCGTCCTAGTTTTGAAGGGCTCGCCTGTACCATTCTCAAAGCTGAAGGTGGTCCTCTCCCATGACGTTGAGAGTATTCGGGATTTTGAGGGGTATCATCAGGCTGCTGCTTTAGAACTCCTGGTGGATGACCTTGAGAAGGCTGTAGAGGAGTGGCGCCATCTCTATCGCTCAGACCCGGCGTTCTTAGCTGACGAGCAGCTCGCTTGTCTTGTTGCCCGAAAGCACGAGGCCCGGCTTGCCGCTCAAGAGGCTGCTAAGGCCGTCTCTTTTGATTTGAAATCCTTGGAAACAAGGCAAGCGGAGGTTGGAAGTGCAATTGACGCCTCCACTAGTGCTCTTCTCGGCGCTGAGGATAAGATTGCGAAGGCTGAGGAAATGATCAGGAAAGCAAATCTCCTCTTATCCAAGGCCATACCGGTGCGTCTTGAGGAAACTGCGCGGCTCGAAGAGCTCAGAGCTCAGAGTGAGGAGTTTGCGCGGCAGGAGTGTCACAGCGGGCAACCTTGGCGGAAGTTGAGGCTCGTCTGGCCCATGCGGTGGACTTTGATGAGGCTGAGCTGAGGTTACAAGCGCTTGCCCAGGCTGTTGATGACAGGAAGATGAGGCTGAATGCCCTCGGAGAGCGGCTCAGATCGTACATTGTACGCTTGTAGGTCGTTGTATACGTACCTCCATGTGTCCCCTATCTTTTGGAATTAATGGAAATTCTTTCTTTTGTTTTGGCTTCTGTCGAATCTCCAATCTTGTTCTTGCTTGAGGACGTAATCTTTGAGACGTGGCTATCCATCGGTTCAGAGGTCGCAATGACATAACCGATTAAGACGTCAGCAATCTTGAGGTTAGCCCTTTGCAGGGCTGAAGGGGAGATACTTGCCTTTTGTAAATGTCAGCAAGCCCAAAGTTGAGACATAGCTGTCTGCCGGTTCAGAGGTCGCAATGATATAACCGGTTGAGACGCTACTAAGCTCAATGGTAGATGAAACTTGGCTATCTGCCAGTTCAGAGGTCGTAATGACATAACTGGTTGAGAAGCCACCAAGCTTCAAAAATTGGTGAAACTTGGCTATCTGCCAGTTCAGAGGTCGCGATGACATAACTGGTTGAGAAGCCACCAAGCTTCAGAGAGGGTGATACTCGTCTTTTGTAAATGTCAACGAGTATCGAGACCTGTCTTTTGTAAATGTCAACAGGGCTCGGAATTGAGACTTAGCTGTCTGCTGGTTCAGAGGTCGCAATGACATAACCGGATGAGACGCTACTAAGCTCAATGGTAGATGAAACTTGGCTACCTGCTAGTTCAAAGGTCGTAATGACATAACTGGTTGAGAAGCCACCAAGCTTCAAAAATTGGTAAAACTTGGCTATCTGCCAGTTCAGAGGTCGCGATGACATAACTGGTTGAGAAGCCACCAAGCTTCAGAGAGGGTGATACTCGTCTTTTGTAAATGTCAACGAGTATCGAGACCTGTCTTTTGTAAATGTCAACAGGGCTCGGAATTGAGACTTAGCTTTCTGCTGGTTCAGAGGTCGCAATGACATAACCGGATGAGACGCTACTAAGCTCAATGGTAGATGAAACTTGGCTATCTGCCAGTTCAGAGGTCGTAATGACATAACTGGTTGAGAAGCCACCAAGCTTCAAAAATTGGTGAAACTTGGCTATCTGCCAGTTCAGAGGTCGCGATGACATAACTGGTTGAGAAGCCACCAAGCTTCAGAGAGGGTGATACTCGTCTTTTGTAAATGTCAACGAGTATCGAGACCTGTCTTTTGTAAATGTCAACAGGGCTCGGAATTGAGACTTAGCTGTCTGCTGGTTCAGAGGTCGCAATGACATAACCGAATGAGACGCCACCAAGCTCAAGGTTGGTGATACTTATCTTTTGTAAATGTCAATAAGTATCAGACCTGTCTTTTGTAAATGTCAACAGGGCTCGGAATTGAGACTTGTCTTTTGTAAATGTCAACAAGCTCAAAATAGATGATACCCGTCTTTTGTAAATGTCAACGAGTATCGAGACCTGTCTTTTGTAAATGTTAACAGGGCTCGGGATTGAGACTTAGCTGTCTGCTGGTTCAGAGGTCGCAATGACATAACCGGATGAGACGCCACCAAGCTCAAGGTTGCAATGGAGTTTTGGGAAAAGTCTCGTTTTCACAGGGAGAAACGAGGGAATCACTGTCATAGGTTTAGTGTTAACGTAACGGCAAAATGTATTTGTGGTCTTACCATTCTATGGATGAGAACTGGTAAGTGACTTTGGAGGTCTCGTTCTCACGAGGAGAAATGAGGGGACTGCTGTCATAGGTTTAAGGTTAACATAACAGCGGGATATATGTGGCCTTACCATCCTATGGATGAGAATTGGTAAGTGATTTTGGAGAGGGAATCAAATGGGAACTGGTCCCTCAGGATTTTTAGCAAATCCCCAGCTGTCAACGGGTTTGATATGCCTTTACCAACTACCGTTTGAATTGGGCTAGCCATGCTTTTTCCCTCAGCATGATGAGTTGTCGAGGACTTATGTTGGGCTTATAGGCCAACATTTTCCTCTATCCTTAATCGTTAAAGGATATTAGATTATTAGGTTAATGTCTGCATAACCTTGATTCTCCTTTAGGATAACCGGTGCACGGCCAGGTTCCTGTTGGTTTTCGGCTGTATGACCTCACTTGGAGGAAGAGAAAGGCTCTCTTTGTGTGTGCTCCAGACACGGAGATCTTGATCAGAGGTGTAGTGTTAACTTGATCAAGAGAATGATCCTTGATTAAGGATAATACTTCTTTAAGAACTTGCTATTGATCGGCATCATGAGTAGGTCGCCCTCTGCAGTCGTGAGGCGGTATGCTCCATTTGAATAGACTGTTTCTATTACAAACGGTCCTTCCCATTTAGGCTGAAATTTGCCTTTGGTCTTGTGCGTCATAATCATCGGTCGTCTGACGGCTAAGACCAGGTCTCCTTTCTGGAAGACTCTCTGTTTGACCTTCTTATTGAAGGCTTTTGAGATTCGAGCTTGATATAGCTCAATATGTTGCTGCGCTTGGAGCCGCTTCTCGTCCAGGGCTTCGAGCTCTTGAAGGCGCAATCGATCATTGTCTTCTAATGTGCACTTGGTGGTCAGAGCCACTCGCAATGACGGCATCTGAATTTCCAACGGGATGACTGCTTCGCACCCATATACCAGAGAAAAAGGCGTATTGCCTGTCGGTGTTCGAACCGTGGTTCGGTAGGCCCAAAGACATTCACCGAGCTTTTCGTCCCAATCTCGCTTATTCGAGGAGACGAATTTCTTGAGCAACTTGATGATTGTTTTGTTGAATGCTTCCGCCAAGCCATTGGCAGCAGGATTATAGGCAGTTGAAGCCACATTCTGAATTCGGTATTTATCGCAGAACCGATAGAATACTTGGCTTATGAATTGGGGACCGTTGTCGTGGATGATCCGCCTAGGGACACCAAATCGATGGATGACGTGGTGCTTGATAAAGTGAACCACATTAGAGGTTTTGACTTCAACCAGTGGTATAGCCTCCGCCCATTTTGAAAAGTAGTCGGTTATTGCTAGGATAAACCGGTGACCTTTTGTCGAAGAAGGGCTGATTGGCCCTACGACGTCTATTCCCCATGCTTCAAATGGCCATGAAGCAGCAGTCGGGTGGAGCAACTCCGAGGGCTGGTGTATAAAGTCTGCATGAATCTGACATGCTTTACACCTTCGTGCATATTGGATGGCGTCGGCTATCATAGTTGGCCAATAATATCCTAGCCTATGCAACCTGTCTTTAAGCTTTGGACATGGCTGATGAGCTCCACAAGTGCCGTCGTGCGCTTCTTTAAGCGCTTCCTGTGCCTCTGAATGAGAAAGGCAACGGAGGAGGACACCGTCATATGAACAACGGTAAAGTGTCTTCAGAGTCGGATCGTAGTAGAAACGGAGAGACCTTCGTCTGATAGATGCCGCTTCTTTAGGATTGTCTGGAAGCAGACCGTGCAAAGCATAGTCGATGAGAGGAAAGCGCCAGTCTCTTGGTTCAAGATCCGTGGAGACATTATAGACTTCTCGAGTTCTTAGCATGTGCTTGAAGCATACAAGATGTCGAGTTGCGACTGTGAGGTGATAATCGGTGTCGGCTGGCAAGGCTAGCGTTGTTGCTAACGCAGCAAGAGCGTCCGCCTTGGAATTTTGAGCTCGAGACACATGCCCGATGTAGAAACCTTCAAATAGGTTAGCCAACTCGATGGCTGTATGGTAATAGGGCACCAAGTCCTCATGGCGGACTTCGTATTCGCCTTTACCCTGATTGATGATCAGTTTTGAATCGCCATAAGCTTCGAGGTAGCGTACCCCCATTCCATGGGCGAGCTGAAGACCAATGAGCAGAGCATTATATTCTGCTACATTGTTGGAGCACGATTCTGTCAGAGAAAATGCTCTGGGCAGGACATGATTCTGTGGGGAGATAAACACAACCCCCACTCCGGCAATAATCTTGCCTTTAGGGCCCATTCGCGATGCTCCATCAAAGAACATCTGCCATACTTCCTCTTCTGAGGTTGCATTAGACTCGAAGACCTCATCAGGGATGTCTTCGTGAAGTTTTGAATGCTCCGAAACTGGATGAGAAGCCAAGAACTCTACAAGGGCCTGGCCTTTAACCGCCTTCTGAGGCGTGAAGATCATGTCGTATTGAGACAATAAAAGTGCCCACTTAGCCAATCTTGAATTCAATGATCCTGGCTTCGTCATAAGAAGACGCAATGGATTTACTCTGGAGATGACATGTATGGTCTGGCCGACCAAATAATGTCGTGTCTTCTGGACAGCGAAGACGAGAGCTAAACACTCTTTCTCGATAGGGTTGTAGCGAGATTCCGCTCCTATGAGAGTTCTGCTCAGATAATAAATGGCCTGCTCGTGGCCATTGTCGTCCTTTTGAGCGAGGAGGGCACCGAGGGAGTAGTCCATAGCCTTTACATAAAGCAGGAATGGCTTCCCTGATGTAGGGGCCACTAAGACTAGAGGCTTTGTGAGGTACCTCTTGATGTCTTCATAAGCTTCCTGACAAGCTTGATCCCATACGAAGGAAGTACCCTTTTTCATGAGCCGGGTGAACGGCTGACAGCGGCCTGAGAGATTTGCGATGAATCTTCTGATATAGGCCAGCCTGCCTTGCAAGCCTCTGAGCTCTTTGAGGTTCCTTGGCGGAGGCATGCTCCGAATAGCTTTGACCTTGTCTGGGTCAAGATGAATTCCTTTTGATGTGACAATAAACCCAAGGAATTTGCCGCTTGACACTCCCAAGAAGGATTTTGTCGGGTTCATTTTCAGTTGATGAGCCCGCATTATGTCGAACATCGTTCTCAGGTCGCGAAGATGTTCACTCTTGTTGCGGCTTTTGACGGCGATGTCGTCAACATAGCACTCCACCGTTTTTCAGAGATGATCGCGAAAGATCATACTCATTGCCTGCTGATAGGTTGCTCTGGCGTTCTTCAGTCCGAAGGGCATTACAGTGTAGCAGTATACCCCCAATGGTGTTCGGAACGAAGTATGCTTCTCATCGTCGGATACATCTTAATCTGGTTGTACCCTGAAAAACCGTCCATGAAAGACATCCTTTCGAACCCGCATGTGTTGTCAATCATGACATCGGTGATGGGCAGCGGAAATTCATCCTTGGGACAGGCTGTATTGAGATCACGGTAGTCGATGCAGATCCATATTTTCCCGTTCTTCTTGAGGACGGGGACTATATTAGCCACCCAATCTGGATGTTGCTCCTCCCGGACGAAGCCACATGTAATGAGCTTATGAACTTCGGCTTCAATAGCTTCCATAATGTTCGGGCGAAACCGACGTTGTTGCTGCTTGACTGGCTTGACTCAGGCTTGATGTTTAGGCGGTGCATAGCGACCTGTGGATCAAGTCCGGCATGTCTGCGTAGCTCCATGCGAAGACGTCTATATACTCTCTTACGAGTATTATCAATTCTTCCCTTTCTATAAGTGATAGGCTTTCACTTATAAAGATGGGCTTAGGGTGGTCTTGACTACCCAAGTTGACCTGCATCACCTTATCTTCAGTAGGTGGCTCGCGCAGTTCAAATCGTTTTTTCCATTGAAGGTCTAATTGCTGGGCCCATGGTTCCTCATCAGTGGCTTCTGCGGGCTCCAATTGACTGCTTGAGGTCATATTAGCAGTGAGGTCCTTGAACATTCCTCCTATGCTGATATCGGAGTCCCATTCGGAGGATGAAGCCGAATGTGATGGAGCTGATCCATCGTCCTTGGCTTGAACCGTTGCTAGCGATGTGGGCGTGACGTAACCCAACCCCCTGCGTGTACTATCATAGTAATTTGCAGGCTTCCCTTTAGGCACAAAGTTCCGCATCAAATCGCGCCGTCCTTTTTCGAAATTCAGGCCTGCTCCATGCTTCAAGTTGTACCCCATTTTCTTCATAATATGGCGCGCTGGCCGCGTGTAATGAAAGAATTGTGGAGTGTCTGAGTCTGAACTTGAATCTGTGACCACGGGTCCCCGTGGTCGGGTTCTACCGAAGATTATCGGTAACTGACCTTCTTTGGATGGCGGGATCACCAAGACAGCTCCTTCTGCAGATTCCATGGGCGTACTGGACGCACTTGGCTTGTGTAAAGGCATGTGCAGAGAGCTATCCGTAATGGATTTAATCGACCCAATACTCGCAGGATAATCGAAAGAAATATTATCATTAATTACCCATTCACCTTCATCCTCTGAAGGAGTATTACATAGGGGGTTATTGAGACATGCTATAACTGGTTCACCAATCAGAATGGCTGGCATGCCTGTTTCGGATTCTGAATCCGCCTCGTTGCCACTTTCATCATCGTCCGGCAACGATTCTTTAAGTGCTCCACCGGCCTCTTGATATAGGAGAGCGTCAGTGAAGTAGTTTTCCACTCCTTTGAATGGTTGTCTCTCAGCAAAGACAGTTCGTACTGTCGCATTATCTTCAACATATTTGAAGCATTGATGGAGGGTGGAAGGGACGATCCAGTTGGCATGGATCCATGGTCGTCCTAGCAGCAGGTTATATGATGTATCAGCATCAATGACATAGCATGTCACTTCTGACTTCAGACTCCCGATTTTGCAACGGAGTCGGATTTTCCCCAGTGGATGACTGCTCCCGGCGTTGAAACCGTATATTGTAGTAGTGGTTGCGGACAACCTGTACAATGGTATGCCGAGGAAGTAGAGAAGCCTTTTGGGGATGATGCTGAGTGCGGACCCCGGATCGACTTGTATTCTTTCAATGCATGTTGAACCGATATATCCGGTGTAGTACAGAGGTCGATCGTGCTTGTTATCTTTGAGAAGCATATCTTCTGCTGTGAAGGTAATAACGGGCACCTTTGATTGTGCATGATAACATTCTGGGCAGGAAGACTGAGCGTCATCATTAGGGATTTCAGGCATGCATGTCAGAAAGGATTCTGAATTGGCTAGCGCATCCCTGAGTGCTTCTCTTGTCTCTTTTGAGAGGCGAAGGAGCTCGTGTATAGTGATACGAGCTGGGATATTGGCCAGCTGAGCCAATATGTCAAACCGAAAGGGCGTATCAAACCCTTGGCCTGGTGGTTTCTTCAACACATGGTCGAATCGTACCTCCTTAGGCTTTTCTTTCCCTTTGGCTGGGATTGGAGTGGATGCTGGTACTTGTACTGACGTCGTTTGCTGTTGTATCTCGTCAGTAGACTTTTCATACTGCCTCAAGTATGGTTTTCCGGATCGGGTGCCCGTTTATTGAGGCGTATCGGCTTGCGCTGCGCAGGCAAGCTTTTCTCCTTCTGAGTCACTGAGGGAAGCCGATGTAAGATTGCCGTCGTCTGGCAGGATGGAGATGACATTGCAAGACTTGCCCTTTGAGTTGGGCTGCTTTGGATCCCGCTGTACGTCTTGGACGAGGTCCGGATGTATCCACATGACTTCCCCTGTCTCCAATGTTAAGGGAACAAGACCCTTATTATGTTGAGCTATAGCTGGAGGATGCTTGACTTCCAACCGTGGCGCAGGGGCTGCATAAGTCCCGTCAGGAACTGTGATCTTTGGAGCTTTGCCGAACTCAAGAGTTACCATATTGGCAGTGACTTTCTTTTGCTCCGTCTTCAACGTCAGAACTCCGGCATCGACCAGGACTTGTATTCTGTCCTTGAGGACATAGCATTTGTCAGTAGGATGGTGGATCATCCTGTGGTAGAGGCAGTATTTAGGGTCATTTGTGCGCCCTATCTCATTGGGACGCCGAGCATCCGGCAGCTTCATTTTGTTCCTTTTGTGGAGCAGATGGAATATGGTGACCACCTGATCGTCTTTGAACGAGTACTGCTTTGGAGGGAACTTAGGTTCCTGATTGTCGAAGCCGCTCTTCTTGGCCTTCGACTGCACATCTCCGGATAGTTCCACAGACATAGTCTCTTTGCCTTTAGCTTGAGAAGATTGCGGTAGGTCGCTACGCCCTTTGCTGTTCATCCCCCACTTGCCTCTAGGGGCGGATGGTTCGAACTTTTTAGCCGACTTCTCGGCTATCTCAGCTTGTTCGACCAATTCTTTCCAGGTGTGGGCTTTGACAGCCCCCATGCGAACTTCTACTTGGTCTAGGAAGTTGTGTCTGCATGTCTGCAAGAGCATGGGTAATGGCATCCCTGCTGGGCACATCAAGGATAAGTTTCTGAACCGTTCAATGTAGTCACGGACAGATTCGCCCTTTCTCTGCACAGTGGAGAGGAGCTTGTCCATGGTCACTTCGGTATCGTCCTCATAGAAATGAGAGAGGAACCGAGTTTCCAGGTCGATCCAGGAGTTGATAGAGCCCGGGGGAAGACTGCGAAACCAGTCAAATGCCACCCCCTTTAAGGTGCCAATGAACAGCCTAGCCATGACGGCGTCATTGCTTATAACATTACCAGTCTGAGACCGGAAATAGTAGATGTGTTGATTTGGCGAGCTCTTTCCATCATAGGTATGCAGCGTTGGCGGTTTGAACTTCGGTGGATATGGCACCGAATCCCACTCCAGCGGATAAGGACGGACTGCCCCTACCTTCTTTAATTCATCCCTCTGAGCTAGGGATGCGATTTGAGCTTGGAGGCCCTTAAGGACTTCGGTGTCTAAGGAAGAACCCTCCTTGGATTTCTCCGGCTTTGGTTGCTCATTGCTGAAGTGTTCCTCCTCATCGTGATTGCTCCCGGCATCATTGTTATTCCGGTTATTGAGGAGTCGAGCGAGCATCTGCTGAATATTGTCAGGGCCTCTTGCTGAGTTCTGGAAGTTTGCTCCTGAGCTTCCAGGCGCCGACGAAGATCGTCGTTGACGTTATCAGCCATATTGACTGATGCTCTGTCTGTTCGCACCGAACTGACTGTCGCCGAAGAGGCGTACCCCCTATCTTCATCTTCTTCGTCCGATGATTGGAGTGATCTCCTGGGCTCTGGCGGGGCTAGGGCCGTCGAGGAAGAAGGCTGTTCATAAGTGTGGGGGTATCGCCACCCTGGATCTGGTGTTTCGGAAAACACCTTCCTCATGCACCAAGACTTCGCCTAAGCCTGGGCTGTAGTCTGGATCTGGGGACTCTTGTCCTCTTCCGGTCATGTTGACGGATACCGAGGGTAGATCTCGCGAGATGCTCCTTTTGCGATGTTTCACCGGGACTTGTACCGATAGTCGATCGAAAGCTGACCGTCATCTTGGAGGTGTGGTGGAAGTTGGTCCCAGCCGGCAATGGACCGAGTGGAGTGTCACCAGCTGACATCCCACTTGTTGACAACAGGGGGAAGAGGTTTGTCTATCTGTCAATAATTTCCTCAAATCGAACCCAGTTGGGTCCCCACAATCGAGCGCAAAGGCTCTTTTGGTCGCACATAGGGCGATGTCCTGCCTCCTTTATCCCTGTAGATGGGATTAGCACTGAATAGTGCTTTGGTTCTAGCTTCGCCATTAGACGCGAACTTAGTGCTTGACGCACTGGAAAGCGGAGCACGCTGCGGTGCTTTACCCGCTATGCTGCTGCGAAGGCAATTAGCCTTAGATGGTACTTTGGCTTCGGCTTTGCGGTCATGAACCCTGCGCGTACTCTGTGGTACAGTAGCTTCGCTCATGAGAACGAGGCCGGCGCGAGGCATCGCTGCCCTTGAATTGGACGACGGTATGATTGCCGTCGTAACTTTATGATTGGAGCAGACAGGCATCTTGCCTTTCTCTTCGCGGGAGAGGCACGGTTTAGGCGTTGCTACGCCTGAAGCTTCGGCTGAAGACTTCTGTTTAGGCTTCCATACCCGCCTTGGCAGAGGAGACTTAAGTTCGCAAAGAACCTGATTAGCCACACACGAGGCTGAGGGGTGTTGGCAGAATTCTGCTTCCGGTTTCTGATTTGAAACCTTGGTCGTGGAGACCTTCCTATGCTTCCGTGCTTGAAGCATTGGGCCACCCCCAGAGAGGACTTCTTCAAATCTTACTTGATCGAACCGAACCACCAAGTTCTCGCAAGTAAAAGAATCAGACTGCGGACATGCTCCCTTGTTGTGCCAAATAACCGCAGTAGGTTCGCAGGGAACCTTTTCAGTCTCCGCAGAGACTTTCCTTGAAGATTTAGCCAGAGGGGCTCTGGCTGCACCGGCTTTTCTGAATTCAGAGTTAGACCCGAAGTTCTGTTCGTCGCATTGCGACACTTGATTCTCGGCAGTGGAGAATTTCTTCCCCACCGGAGTCGCCATCTTGTTTTCCATTATGTTTGCAAAGAGGGAAAACTTACAAAAAAAAAGGTTGAGGAGCTAAATTACAAGTATTCTTAAAAAGATTACAAGTAGATCTCCTCAGAGATTCTGGAGAAGTGTGCCGATAGGAGTCTGGTCAGCGCGCGACCACTTTGTCCCTTTGACGATGCGAGCGATGAGATTCCCTTCTCGCCTGGTTCGGGAATCAGAGAATAGAAGGGTGGGTAGAACCCTCTTGCTGCTTCTCAAAATCGCCTTCAATAAGGAATTCCTTCTCGCCTGGTTCCGGAGATTCCTTGAGAAGAAGGACGATGTTAGGGTATCAGCACCCTGGATAGAGAAAGCAATTCTCTAAAAGGTCTCTGAATTCGAGAGCGCACGGTGCTTTTTGAAGAAGCCTCTGCTTGTGGAGTCCTCTAGTATATGTGCGTGGTCTCTCTCTCGATTGATCGATCCCCTCTCCTTGTACCCCTGGCGGGCTATTTATAGGGAGAGCAAGGGTATAATCGTCCCTTGAGGATATGGAAACAGATTGAATCAAATCTGTTTAAATCTGGAAAGTAGCCTTGCTGCGAGGCTAAGATAGCTTCTGCGGAGCTAGAATTGGCAGGTCGGTTGATCCTCTTGATCTGTTTTGATCCTTTCCATATCGTTGGAAGATTTCCCCTGATCTTCTTACTCGTTTTAGAAGAGTCAAGAGATTGTGGCAATCAACTGCCAAATTTGATCTCTGATTTGATCTTAATTGGATTTGATCTGATTGGATCCGATCTCATCCAGAGATCTGATTGGTCAAAGGTTGACCGTGACAGATTCATAGCAGCGCTGCCCGCATTGAGCTCGTAGCGGAGCTAGAGGCAGCTTCTGGCGAAGTCCGAAAGAAACCCTTTGGCGGAGCTGGAAGTCCTCTGTGGCGAAGTTTGCGAGTTAGCTTCCTGGCGAGGCTTTGGATGGCTTCGAGGCGAAGTCGAGTGATATTAGCCTCTCAAGCGAGGCTATCCCTTTGGGCTCGTGTGATGCTAAGTGCTAGCACCTTAGACCTGCTGAGGTCTATTTAGAAACAATCCGGGTTCACTGTCTGCTTGCTGGATCAGTGGAGTCCAAGTTGCTTCCTTGTCCCTCGGAGATGGGTGAAAAACTGGTCTTCAGCTCGTCTGTCACTTGTCTTTTGTAAATGTCAACAAGTTTAGACTTTATTCGGACCAACAAGAATCTTGTCTTTTTTAAGTGTCAACAAGCTTCATGCCAAACTTAGCAAGTGTGGGTTCTGACTGGAGTGTATAGCATTCTTGGGTCATGTTGTTTCTAGAGAAGGAATCTCGGTGGATCTCAGCAAGATTCAGGCGGTGAAGGATTGGCCAACTCCGAAGTCCGTGACCGAGATCAGGAGCTTCATCGGACTAGCTGGATATTATCGAAGGTTCGTACAGGACGTCTCGAAGATTACAGCTCCTTTGACCAAGCTTACCAGGAAGGGAGAGAAGTACATATGGACTGAGGAGTGTGCATCTGCTTTTGAGGAGTTGAAGAACAAATTGATTTCAACTCCAATCTTGAAGACACTCTCAGGGACCGGAGGGATGGTTGTGTACAGTAATGCTTCAGGGAAGGGTCTTGGATGCGTATTGATGCAGCATGGACATGCGGTGGCTTATGCATCCAGGCAATTAAAGCCTCATGAGAAGAACTACTCAACGCATGATCTAGAGCTAGCAGCTGTGATCTTTTCATTGAAGATTTGAAGGCATTACCTGCTTGGTGACCGAGTGTTGATTTACACTGATCATAAGAGCCTGAAGTATATTTTCACTCAGAAGGAGTTGAATATGAGGCAGAAGCGATGGCTTGAGTTGATGGCAGGTTATGATATAGATCTGCAGTACCATCCTGACAAGGTTAATGTTGTGCCGGATGCACTGAGTAGAAGACCTGAAGCCAACATGGTTATGATGCTCACTCAGCAAGAGGAGCTACTCAAGGAGATGAGGCGACTAGATTTGATGGTGACTCAGAGGGCCAGTGGATCCGTGCAGTTGATGGCATTTCAGATCCAGTCGACATTGATGGAGGAGATCAGAGAAGCTCAGAAAGAAGATCCCAGATTGCTGAAGTTCAGAGAGCAGGTGGAAGCAGGGCTGAGGTCAGATGTTTGCATACATACTGATAGTGCACTTTATTTCAGGGGCAGAATTTGTGTGCCTCAGGGGGAGATTAGACGGAAGATCTTAATTGAGGCCCACAGTTTAGTTTACTCTATACACCCTGGAGGAACTAAGATGTATCAGGATCTGAAGCAACATTTCTGGTAGAATGCGATGAAGAGAGAAATCGCACAATATCTGGTGAAGTGTCCAGTGTGTCAGCAAGTGAAGGCTGAACACCAGAGACCAGCTAGATTACTACAGCCTTTGCTAATACCAGAACTACCAGAATGGAAGTGGGAGCATGTTACTTGGATTTTGTCACGCTCTACTCCGCAGTCCAAAGGGGAACAATGCAGTATGGGTAGTTGTTGACCGTCTCACTAAGTCAGCACATTTTATGCCCTTCAGAGTGGGACAATCTATGGAGCTTCTGGCAGATAAGTACATGAGGGAGATTGTTCGACTGCATGGAGTTCCAGTGAGTAGTGTCAGACAGAGACACAAGGTTCAGATCCAACTTCTGGGAGAGCCTTCAAGAGAGTCTGGGGACCCGTCTGAAGTTTAGCACATCTTATTATCTAGAGACAGACGGGCAGTCCAAGCGGACCATTCAGATCCTAGAAGATATGTTGAGGGCTTGTATGATAGACTTCAAGGGATCGTGAGAAGACCATCTACATTTGCAGAGTTTTCCTACAATAACAGCTATCAGCCGAGCATCAAGATGGCTCCGTTTGAAGCCCTATACGGCAGGAGATGCAGATCACCATTGTGTTGGGATGAAGTTGGTGAAAGAAGGCATTTGGGGCCGGATGTGATAGTACAGGCAGTGGACAAGATCAGGACCATCCAAGAGCACCTTCGTGCTGCGCAAGACAGACAGAAGAGTTGGGCAGATTCCAATAGAAGACCGTTAGAGTTTCAGATTGGAGAGAATGTGTTTCTGAAGATATCTCCAACCAAGGAAGTGATCAGATTTGGTGCACGTGGGAAGCTAAGTCCGAGGTATATAGGCCCGTTTGAGATATTAGAGCGAGTGGGAGAAGTGGCCTACAGATTGGCACCGCCGCCATCACTGCAAGGACAGCACAATGTGTTCCATGTGTCACAGCTGAGAAGATACATCAAGGATGCGAGCCATCTGTTGGATTACTTAGAGTTGGAGTTGTAGCCGGATTTGTCATATACTGAGCAACCAATGGTTATTATGGACAGAAGTGTCAAGACCCTGAAGAACAAGACCATCCCGTTGGTGCTAGTTTCATGGAACAGACATAGTCCGGGAGAAGCAACTTGGGAGCGGGAAGACGTCATTCGTGACCGTTACCCGCATCTATTCGAGCCTTGAGTAGTAATTTTCTCATATACTTCATCTCTTGTCTTATCAATTCCTTATTTTCATGTTCATCTCTTTCCTTATAGAAATTTCGAGGACGAAATTTTTGCTAGGTGGGTAGATTGTAGCACCCCATCGGGATACGTACCCTGATACGTGTCCCCAAAATTTTTCTATCATATTGTTCAATTTTCTTCAAGTATTTGTTTTTGGCTTGTGATTACTTATACTATTGTGTATCGGATCTGAATTTTCAGACCTAGAGTAAGCCCTGACCCGGACCGGGAACCCGGTATCAGCCTGTAGCCCGATTTGACTTTCTGAAAATCTGATTTGACCGATTTCAGTTTTAAGTACTATTTCTAATATTTTAGATTTTTCATGATTTTCTGAAATTTTTCAGAATTTTTCTGCAAATCTCCAAAGCCGTGTCGGTCGGCATCGCAACTGATTCCTAGATTTTTTTTAATTTTCAAATGGGATTGAATTTTTAAAAACGGCTTTTACGTTACTTCTCAGAATTTCATTTACTATTTAAAACATTTTTTGGGATTTTTCTAAATTTTATCCAAATTTCACCGATTCTGATGTCGGCCGGTATCATCGGAAGATTTTAGGATTTTTAATTTAAAAATTATATTAAATTTTTCGAATCTAATTTCACTGAGTATCTTAATATAATATTTTCTATTTTTAAGAATTTTTCAGAATGTTTCTAAAACAGTCAAATTTTCGCCCCATTAAAATATAATAATATATTTATCATTCTTTTCTTTTCTTACTTTTTCCTTCTCCACTCCTCAACTTATTACACTTAGAATATTTTATTAATTTTATAATTCAATAAAATATTTATTTATTATTTATTTACTATTTTTCTTTTCCTTTAAATTTTTCCTTTTTCCTTTCTTTTTCTTCTCTTCTTTTCTTCCCCCACACTCCACCTCCCATGCCCTGTGCGCCACTTCCATAGCAGCAGCAGCTGCAACTCCAGCAGCAGCAGTAGCAGAGAAGGGAGCCATTCCCCATCCCTCACCCATACTCCCTCTCTCTCTCTTTCTATACATACTCTCTTCCCTTCCATCTTCTTCATTTTAATTTTCCACCAAACCAACAACCAACCTCCACCCACTCAACCGCTGCCTCCACCATTACCACCGCCGCACCGTCGCTGCCACCACCGCCGCCCCCTAGGCCAGCGTCGTCATCCCCCATACCCCCCTCTCCACTCCACCACCTCCTTTACCTTCAACCACAACCCAACTCCTCTAATTTCAATAAAAACCCATCACATCCCTTCCACTTCTTCTCCAAAATTCACCATCATCTTCACCAAATCCTCCACTCCAACCACCCCATCATCACTCCTCCTCGTCCTCTAACTCCCCAACACCACCAATCATCACCACCACCACCACAACCACCACCACCAGCAACCACCATCACCACCTCCTACAACAACCAACTTCAAAACTCCTCCACCACTCCACCTTACCTCCCCTATGACTGCCTCGCACGCCCCCTCCCCGGCGGCGCCGCCGTCACCGCCAGGCCGCGGGTGTTGGCCGGCCGCCGGCCACCTCCCCCTCCCCTCCATTTTTTTCTTTCTTTCTTTCTTTCTTCTTTCTCTCTTTCATTCTTTCTTTTCATTTCTTTCCCTAAATAAACACACATTTCCCACATTCCTAAAATACCCATCCCCTCTCCCTCAAATTACTACCCTATATTTACAACCCTACCCCTCACCTTTTAATCATATTCCTTTTCAAAAAAAATATCATACTCTCTCTCTCCTCTCTTACTCCCTCTCCAATATATATATATATATATATATATATATATATATATATATATATATATATATATATATATATATATATATATATTATATATATTTTAATATATAACTATAGGCTGGTGGATTGCTCATACAGATCGCCGACTTCCCAGATTTTTAACCGGTATTTCACCCCGGTTTTAGGCGAGTGCTTTTTAATACACTTAAAAGCAACGCTCTTGTATTTATAGCATGATATCTATATGTGGATATTTTAACATGCCTAGCACTTTCTACTGTAGTTTTACCATGCTATTTGAGTTAATGTATGATGTTGTACTCGGTATTTAGACCGGCACACAGTATTTACACTGACGCTTGGCATGTTATACTTGGTATATGATTCATGACACCGGCACTTGGTATTTACGCCGGTACTCAGTAGTTACACTGACACTTGGCATGTTACACTTGATATATAATTTATGACTCTGGCACTCGGTATTTACACTAGTACTCGGTATTTGCACCGGCACTTGATATTTGAAACCTGTCCCACGGTACTTGATATTTAGACACCGGTACTTGATATATGTCATGCTTGACACCTGATCCTGACACTCGGTATATGACATGCTCTCGTGTGGTATAAGTACATTGACTTAACATCGTGACCCTTGACCGGACAATACCACCCCTGATACCTGTATTATATGACATATTCATGACTATCACTTTTACGGGGACTTGGCATGATTATGATATTATTACCAGACATTTGGTACTCCTGAACTCTTGTACTCTTGAACTCCTGTATACTTGAACCCTGAAATAGGGAGGCTCCTTATATTACTCCTGATATTATACTCCAGTTGACCCCCCTAATAGGATAGCCATAGATATTGGACTTTTGTGAATACCCTGTGAACATTAATATTTAACACTCTATTATATTTAAACAACTTACACCGGGACGGGGGAAATTGATGGGTATCAATATAGCTTTTGTGTTTATGGTGGCCATACATATGTTGTACAACTATTCCTGTTGGATTCGACCTGGAGTCCACTAGGCGTTTCCGAGGGATGTACTGGCACCCCTACCCCCTTGTCTGCCTGCCGGGTGTGCTATAATCCCCTGGGTATATCTTGTGGGGAACATTGACACTCTATTCCTATTCGGGCGTATACTAAGACCTTCGGGCATATAGTAAGTCCCGGTGCCTAGCGGTACGTTCCGGCTCAGTACCGGATACTCCTGGACCGTTGTCCCGGGCATGCACGGGACCCATTCTAAATATGGTTCGTCATTCCCCATCAATTTCCAATAACCAACCTCGCTAGACTTGTATGCGGAAGTATATGGCACCGGTCATATACCGAAACATACAAATTGAACGAGTCTTAATAATAACTTGATAATTGACTTCATGCTACATAAATTTTATTGTCGTGTTCATACTTGCTATTTATTGTAGTTACTCCATGCTTGCTAATTTGATTACATGACATTTGACCTGCTACACTTGCTTTATTTCATGCCACATAAATTCTAATGTCATTTCCATATTTCACTATTTATTGTGGTTATTCCATACTTATTGATTTGGGTACATTATACTTGACCTGATGCACTTACTTTTATTTATACTTGCCACTTGGCTTCTTTTCGCACCCACTAACAACCCTAGATTTATATGTTCAGATTTAACAGGTTGGACCGAGGTGGACCCTTCAGCTGAGACCAGGCCTACTTCGAGGAGCAGGCGGATCAGTTGTAGTTCCATCCCGTCTTCCCCTCTCGCGAGATTCTCTCTTTCAACTCGTGAGTTCTATCTTTTGTACTATCTGGTGATGTAATATTTATGTAATATTATGTCATAATCTGTGATGACTAAGTACTTGTACTACTTTGTGTTGGAATATATAATACCACGTATTTTCGCACTCTGATCCCTGTATTGTGTTGTATTGATGCTTAGCATACATACGTGATGGTACCATCGCCCTGCGTATGTACGTCACAGTGGCGTCCCCGTACCCCCCCGGATCGGGGCGCCATAGGAAGAGACAATAGTTGGAGTCGTTTGTACGTCCAACTTCATTGGGGTACCAAACTTCTAGTAACTTGAGCTTGTTACCCCTGCTGAACAAATAGAAGATTGTTACCACTTGCTCATCTTTAAAGAAGTACTGTTTTGGAGGAAACTTGAACTCCGAGTTGTTGTCGGCATTGCTCCTTTTCTGCTTAAATGGAGCTTCTCCAGACAGTTCAACATCATGGTTTCGTTCCACTTGGCTTGGGATGATTGGGCGTGTCACGTCCCTTATTGTTGACCCCCATTTATTATTAGGTGTTAAGGGCCCAAACTTTTTAGCTGATTTCTCAGCTATCTCAGCTTGTTCGACAAGTTCTCTCTATATATGGGCCTTGACGGCTCCCATACAAACTTTCACTTTGTCGAGAAAGCTATGTGATTACATATTAATTTTGCATATTTATTGTCACATTTTCATGTTTACACTATTTAACCCTCTTTTCTATTATGAGTGTGTGAATACTTATTTAGGTAGGAAAAGGAAAAAAAAAACCCCAAAAAGCCCAAAGAACCCAATTAAATTCGGATTTTAAAGCAATCCTATTTAAATTTGGAGTTTTAAATCAATTCAAACTCCGATTCAGACTTGACATCTTTTAGTATTTTGATCATAACTTTCGCTACAGAAATTCTAATCTGATGAATGAAGCTGCTCCAGAAAGAGGACTTAAAGGTCGTTATGTCCACTGTTAATAATTCAGCCATCTGATGAGTCATATTCAGCGATCAACACACCAGATAGATGCAGACTAGTTCAAAACTGAATTCCCACATAAAAATAGAGTTGAATTAAAAGTCCTAATGTATATCTTATCGTAATTGGCTTTGAAGTCTATTTAAAGAGATGAAATCTCTTATAATCATCATCTCCAATTAGAGATCAATATTTAAGATTTTTCTTTAGCTATTTTTCTTCCAAATTTCAGTTTAGTTTTCTAGGTTTTAGATCAAGAGTTATTTTGTAAGAAAGAAGGAGCTTTTGTAATTGAAGGTGATAGATTCAATACAAGATTTCTCAGTTCTTCTTCTCAATCTCTTTTATTATTTACTTGCTTTCCTTTTACTTATGCAATCTTTTATTTCATGTACTTTGCTTTGCTTTACTTTGATTATGAATAACTAAAATCCCTTCATTGCTTGCTAATCTAGACACCACTACAAATCTTTACTTGAATTCTCGGTTGAATCTAAGCTTTATGATTATGCAAGTGTTCTTGAAGGCATATGAGGATGGGTATTAATTTATTATTTGCTAAACATTAGTCAACTGTTTTTCTTATACTATGCTTAGATTATCTCGATAGTTTAATGTTAAATTTTGATTAAGTGATAGTCAATTGTTTTTCTTATTCCATATTTGGATTGCCTTGATAGTTTAATGTTAAATTTTGATTATTTTTCATATTTTATGCTTGGATTATCTTGGTAGTCTAATGTTAAATTTTGATGCAAGTAGGAGTTTTTACTGTCTTATATGTCTTACTTGATGCCTCGTGTAACTCCAAGGTGGTCTTTTGATTCAAAGTGAAAGAATATTCTCTCAAAGATTAGTAAGTTAGTGGTGTTTAGATGATTAGTCAGCTTTGATCTTTTCTTACCTTTAATTTTTTTTAGAAACCCTAACTTCAAAACCCTAATTATCTAAAACCATCATCTTTTCACACCAAATTCTATCTTCCCCAATTTACTTTTATTTTTAACTTAACATAGATTTCTTACTTTTTTCAAAACAAAGAAGAACCACTTAATCAATTTAATATTTAAAAAGATACAAAAAAGCTTGCATCATATCCCTCCTTGTGGATTCGACCCGTATAGCCTTTGCTACGTGGTTAAATTGCGAGAAGTTAGAGAGGCACATCCACCTTCAGATAATAGCTTTCTAAACTCTTTGTTTTTTGACAATCATTATGCTTGCATGTTTGGAGCAACATAGGCAACAACATGCCTGCAGGGCACATGAAAGAAGTTTGTGAAATCTCTCACTGTAGTCCCTTAAAGATTCTACTCCTTTCTGAACCGTTAAGAAGAGCTTATCCATGGTCACCTCAGTATCATCCTCCTAGAATCGAGAAAGGAACCAATCCACCAAGAATTAATGGGGCCACTTGGAAGGCTCCTGAACCAGTCAAAGGATACCTCATTGAGGGTGCCGATAAATAGTGTGGCCATAATAGCATCATTATCTATCACATTACCGGTTTGAGATCGGAAGTAATATATGCTGATTTGGCGAGCTCTTGCCATTATACATATGCAACATAGGTGACTTGAACCTTTGTAGATATGGGAATGAATCTCATTCCAATGGGTAAGGACGTGTCATCTCTACTTTCTTAAACTCATCCCTTTAAGTCAGGGTTGCTATTTGAGCCTGGATGCCTTTGATAATTTCGGCATCAATTGAGGAGCTCTCCTCTGATTGCTCAGTCTTGGGAGGCTCGTTGTTGGCAATTTTCCTCCTCATCATGACTATCGGTGTTTTTGTCGTTGTTCTAATTAGTCAGGAGTTGCGTCAATATGCGTTGGATGTTGTCCAGGGCCTCTTGTTGAGCCCTAGAAGTTTGCTTATGTGCCTTAATGTGGTGATGGAGATCATCATCATTATTATTATCGACCATGTAAACTGATACAAACCTTGTCTGCACAGAGCTTATAGTGACAGAGAAAGCGTTGTCACTGGCCTTTTTTCCACACCAGACCATTGGAAAAGATGCCACAATGGTTCTAGTGAAATGCCTCCCATTAAAGTCGAAGGTTGTCCATAGTTGTAGGGTATTATTCTGACATTTGCCACTACTTCATCGTACATGTCCTTGATTATGTCAATATATTTGATAGGAACTCCCTTTTTCATCAATGTTCACCATAATATCTCTCTTGGCACCTTATCATAAGCTTTTTATAAATCAATAAAGACCATATGCAAATTTCTCCTTCTCTTTCGAAATCGCTCTATAAGTTAACGAAGCAAATGAAAGCCTCTGTCGTCGATCGGCCCGGTATGAACCCAAACTGGTTCTCTTATATTTTAACATCTGCCTTAACTTGTGTTCAATTACCCTTTCCTAAAGCTTTATGGTGTGATACATGAGTTTTATTTTGCAATAGTTTGACCAACTTTAGATATCACCCTTATTCTTATAGAGAAGTACTAGGGTACTCCGCTCATTTGGTATCTTTTTAGTTAGCCAGATCTTATTAAAGAGGTTTGTCAGCCATCTCATGCCCATCTCTCCTAAGCATCTCCATACCTCAATAAAATTTTATCTGGACCAACAGTTTTCCTTGACTTCATCCTCTTCAAGGTCCCTTTAACTTCAGATTCGCTATTTTGTGCATCTAATTATGGCTTATATCCTGACACTGAATGGTAAGATCACCCAAATTTTGAGTAGAAATATCATTGAACAATCTGTCAAAATACTCTCTGCATCTTTCTTTGCTTTTTTCCATCTCGAACTAAAACCTTCTGCTCCTCATCTTTGACACACATCACAGTACATAAGTCTCTAGACTTTCTCTCTCTTATTTGAACAAAAGAAGAGGAAAAAGAGAAAAATAAACGAAAAATAAAAAGAGTAAGAAGAGGAAAAGAGAAAAGGAAAAAGAAAGAAAAAAATACTGGTCAACTCTGGTCTCAAAAAATACAGAATAAAATACCGAAAATACCCAAAAAATAAAGTTCAGAAAAGTCCCCAATAATTCTATAAAATAGTAAATATTATACTAAAGTGCATGGCAAACTTGAATTTAAGAAATTCAATCCCATTTGTAAATTAGAAATCCTAGAACCAATCGGCAATACCAGTCGACAACAATTCAGTCGAATTTTGTCTAATTCAGAAAAATCTCCAAAAATGCGTTAATATAGAAAATATGATTTTGAGAAACAATATAAAAACAGTTTTCAGAATTTAACTCTATTTGTAAATTTAAAAATCTGGTAATCAATCAGCAATATCGATCAATACCAATTTGAAGATTTAGCAAAATAATTCAGAAAAATTTCAAAAAAATCATGAAAAATCTAAATTATTGAAAAATAGTATTTGAAACTGAAATTAATCAAATTTGACTACCTAAAAGGTCAAATCAAGTAGTACACTAGATCGGGGCCCTGGTTCAGACTCGGGCTGACTCAGAGTCCAGGAATCCGGATACGATACCAAATAATAATATAAATAATTACAAAATAAAAATAAATACGGGAAAAAATAAAAAATGTCAAAAAATTAAAATACATATCTGAGTACGTATTCTGAGAATGAGGTGTTACAAGTAAACTATAGAATAGAGTGCCAACTCACTGGTGCTTGAGCCAATGTAAACACATATCCCGTTGTAGACTGGCATTTGTCGAGGTCTTGATTGTCAAAAAAATATAAAGAATATAAAAAGTGTATGTTATTGGTTTCAACTCTGAATCGTTGCAATTTAACGGTTGTAGCAAGAGCTAAACGGGTCGAATCTTAGAGAGAGATCCGATGGACGCTTTTCAGTAATATTGTATTCTTATTATCTTCTCTATTTAAAGGACTTAGAAAAGAAAGGATGAATTTTATGGGGATAAAGAATTAAACTAAAATAAAGGTTCACAGCTTACTAATAATCAGCCATCATATATACTAATGCTAGATTCTAAACATTATATTCTACCATAAAATCAAGATACATGGGACAGAAACTAGGATAAGGGTTGAAATAGCACTAACCAAGATGTAACGTTACAATATCAAGATTGTCGGTCAAGTATAAAGTAAGAAAAATCAATCAAATCTTTAACCCTAACACTTATTAAAGTTGAACATTAAAATATCAAGATATTTATCAAGTATAGGTTAAGAAGAACAATAAAAAAAGTGTTTAACTAGTTGCTTGTCCTAATAGGTCTTCAAGAGTAAAGATTGAAGTAGGCATGCATATAATCTAATTCCGTTATCTGCTAAACATTAGATGTGATGGTGATGATATATTAGCTAGCCATGAGAAAAGACACTAGCTACTCAAGGTAAACATGGTAAGCAAAAGAAAGAAAGTAATAAAGAAAATAAATAAAAGCAAAATTAAAATAAAACAAAGATATGGGAAAGATAGAACCTGTTTATTAATCGTCACGATCAATTACAAGAGTTGTCTTCCTCCTCGTACAAAAATAAAATTTTGGAAATAAAATAGATCTAAAGAAAAATCTTAATTTTAATCTCTGATATAAGATGAGAGATCATGAGAGACTTTAGCTCTTTAAATAGGCCTTAAATCTAATCACAGTAGGATATAAATTAGAATGTTTAACTCAATCCTAATTCAATACGAAAATTCAATCCTGCAGCAGGTTGGCATGTTGATCGCTAAATTGGATAGAATGATAAACATAAGAATTGTAGTCGTTCAAGTCCTTGTTCTGTAGCATCTTGAATTATCAGATTTGAATATTTGTAGCAAAAGTTATGATCCGAATACTAAAAAGTGTACAGTCTGAATCCGAGTCTGAATTGATTTTGAACTCCATTAAATTTGAATTATCTTCTTTATCCCTATTAGGATTAGCTTTATCCCCTTCATCTTCTAGAACTTTATCTTCTAAATTTGAACTTTAATTTAGGAGATGAAGATTATCTTTTCCTCCTTTAAATTCAATTTAATTTAAAATCTAACTTTAGATAGGATTAGGGATAAATGAAGGTTCTTATATCTTTATCCACTCATTTAAGTAACTGCACACCATAATCAAAAATAAGGTTAATAGCATTAATAAATAAAGGAATGATCAAGGATATATGTGTAAAAGTGATGATATAAATATAATTTTAGAATACAATCACACCCCCACACCTATTTTTTGATCGTCCTCAAGCAAAACTTAAAAAAAAACTAATCTAATCTAACTCACTTTCATACAAATCATGATTGTGTTTAGCATATGCAACAAGCTGTTAAATCTCTAGGTTACCCTTAGAGGAGTTTTGTCTTGTGAGGGTTTTCAATGAATTACACCCACAAAATCTATAAAAAAAGAAAAACAAAATGTTAGCATTTTCGAAATTTCATTTTTGAAAGAGGAAAATATTTTGAAATATTTTTTTAGAAAATCAAGTGATCTATAAGTCTTAGGATTATCAAATTATTCATTCCTATACTTATAGTCTTAATGCAAAAATTTTATTATCAATTTAGGTTAGGATTAAAACTAAATTTCTCATTTAGTCTATTATTTACCCTAAGTCATATGCACCTTTGTGACAATGAGTTTTTGACTCAGGACAACTTTAACTCTTATGCCTTGTATATTAATATATATAATTTTTTTCGCAGAAGTTTGAAGTATTACCACTTCGTTGTCCTTTAAGTACTTCGTTTTTTTTATATGCATAACTCATATAATTTTTTTTTGTGTAACTATCAAGGCTTCTTGAGGCCTTAATACCTAACTAATTGATTATTAGATGTGTTAATACATATATTCAAAATTACCTAATTACCTTTCGCGTAATACCAAGGCTTTCTTATGCCAAAGTACTTAGCTAATCAATAATTAGGTTTTTTTTATTTTACATATACTTTTTCTTAGATAGAAGAGTCATTGTTTTCAATCCCAAGTATGTAAATGTACAAGGCATGAATATTTCATGAAAGTAAAGATATCAAGACTAAATTACTTTTTCAATTTTTTCACCTAAACCTAAAAATCAAACAAATAATCTTATTTTGATCAAGTAGTAAGAAATCCTAATTATGATTTTTCTATTCTTTAAAATTAACTTAATTACTTGCAGAAATAAATCAAAATATTGTTTTTGTTTTCAAGAAGTTTTTTTAAAAAAATTTGTTAGTATCTACCCATGTTAGTATGTTAGTAAACTCTCCCCTACACCTATCTCATCCATTGTCCTCAATGTATGAATGAATGCACGTATGTATGAGAAAGAAGAAAGAGAAGGCAAATGTGACCTCAAGTTGGTGGTTCTAGTGGTGGCCGGATTGGGCCAAGCATGCTACCCAATCTAAATCGTGTGGATCATCAAGGAACCTATCTTTTATGACCTCTTTACTGTATACATTGTTATTATCCCCCAAATAAATAGGATCATGCAAGACCCTAGCATTGAAACTATCTCGATTGTATGACCAATCTTGAAATATCATCTCAGGGTCATTATTGTCTACACCTTGGCCAAACAATAGAATTTGACTTAATGAAATGATCGATTTGGGCTCAAGAATGATAGGACTGGGAACCAATACCGGCTCGGGAATATCTAATTTAGGTTCAAGAGTCAGGTTTGGTTCTTGAATGGGCTTCAAATCAAAGAACTTAAGTTCGTATTTATGATCCATTAAATGAATGTGATTATCCAAAATGGGTGATCCAATTTCATAATATACGGGTACTGGAATTAATGTTGGCTCGAGAATTGGTCCAAATTGGGTAAAGACACCGGAGTCAACATAGATACAAAGTTTGAAATTAGATCGCAAAGTTGAGGATTGGTTCACATTCACAATCTAGTTCAATCTCATTGAAGTTAAAACTTGCCAATTTGTTCATGGGTTGGGATTGATCAAGTTCACGTTGGTGTGATGAAATTGAATTTTGATCAAGGTCTTCAAGACACCATGATTCGTCGGTCTTATCAATAGGGTCGGGTGAATCAAAAATGGTCAACAAGGTGTTGGTAGAGTTTCCTCAATCTCAATGTTTTCCAAACGATCCAGTTGTACTTCTAACCTATCAAGATAATGGATGTAATCATTTTAATCTTGAATCATATATAGATTTAGGGTTTGAGACCTTTTAATGGATCGTGAGTCTTCCACTTTATAAATTCGTCGCTCAAAATCTTCTAAGATTTTTATCCTCTTTTCCTAATCAGATTGTTCTTCTATAGGTTTGAAGAAAGGGGTATATGATAATGGTTGTTGGAAAGTTATTTTTCACCTATCAAATGAATTGTAACCAAATGAATTTAGATAGGTCATGGAGAATTTTTTTTATGATTTTCACACAAACAGAGAAGAATTAGTTATAAAACAATGTATATTGATCCCTCCTTGGCAACGACGCAAAAAATTTGATTGCCAAAAGAATATAGAGAATACAAAAAATATATATGATTGGTTTCAACTCTGAATCTTCGCAATTTAACCACTGTAGCAGAGTTAAACGGGTCGAACCTCAGGGAGAGATGCAATGGAAGTTTTTCAATAATATTATCATCTTATTATTTTCTCTATTTAAAGAACTTAGAAAAGAAAGGATGAATTGTATGTGGATAAAGAATTAAACTAAAAGAAAGGTTCACAACTTACTAATAATCAACCACCATACATGTTGATGCTACATAGATAATTACCTCACTTCAAATCCTAAACATGATATTCTACCACAAATCAAGTAAGATACATGAGACAGAAACTATGATACGGGTTGAAATAGCACTAACCAAGATGTAACATTACAACATCAAGATTGTCGGTCAAGTATAAAGTAAGAAAGATCATTTGAACGTACAATCAAATCTTTAAGCCTAACACTTATGAAAGTTGAACATTAAAATATTAAGATATTTATCAAGTATAGATTAAGAAGAGCAATAAAAAAGTATTTAAAGTAGTTGCTTATCCTAATGACTCTTGGAGTAGCATGCATATGATCTAATCCGATTATCTACTAGACATTATATGTGATGGTGATGATATATTAGCAAGCCATGAGAAAAGACCTAGCTACTCTTGGTAAACATGGCAAGTAAAAGAAAGCAAGAAATAAAGAAAATAAAGAAAAGCAAAATTAAAAAAACAAAGATATGAGAAAGATAGTACCTATTTATTGATTATCACGATCAATTATAAGAGTTATCTTCCTTCTCGTTCAAAAATAAAAATTTCAGAAAGAAAATAGATCTAAAGAAAGACTCTAATTTTAGGGCGTGTTTGTTTCGCCGCAAAACGTCGCAAAACGCAAGTCGTAAAACTTCTTTTCCATTTTCCGTTGTTTGTTTCGCTGAAAAACAAGTTGCAAAATGCAACTCTTCTTTTCCTACTTGCAGTTGCTACAGTTAAATTTGTGGTCATGTAAATCTCACTTTTACACTCATATTTTCTCACTTGCAGTTGCTACAGTTAATTTTGTGGTCATGTAACTCTCACTTGTAGTACACTTATAGTTCAAAACAGTTACTTGATAATCAATATATAATTTAATATTATTAAATATTTAATATTTTAAATAGTGTTCAATTTCTAATTTAATTATTTAATTATTTAATATTTTTAATCTTTATTTTTTTAATTGTTTTTAATATTGTTTTAATATTTAATATTTTATTTAATACTTTATTATTTTATTAATACTTATTCAATTTTTTATTATTTTATTTAGAGTTAATATTTTATTAATATAACAATATTTTACTTTAATATAAAATTACTACATATTTAATTATTTATTTTTAATATAAAAAATTACTTTATTAATATCATAATATATTTTATTATTAAATTAATATTTTATTACGCTAATATTGTAATAATAATTTTAGTATAATAATACTATAATGATAATTTATTACTAAATTATAATTATATTTTACTTTATTAATTTTATATTTCTATAATATTACAACAATATTATAATAAAATTTATATTATAATAATTTTCAAGTATTTTTAATATTATAATATTATAACTATATTTTATTATTTTTTAAGATTTTTTAATATTTATATTTTATTAGTATTCTTAAAATTTTATTAACGTTCTTTAGATTTTCTTAAAATTTTATATTATTTATTTAGTTAATATTTTAGTAATATTTTACTATTTAAACTAATATTTTATTAATATTATTGTTATAAATAAAATATTAAGATTATTAATTTTTTATCTCAAATTTATTAATACAATTTAATTTGCAATAGTAGATTTAATTTAATAGTATTTATAATATTTAAATCACTGCTACAGTTAATTTTGTGGTCAACTTTTCCACTTACACTTTTACATTACCAACCAAACGCCGTAAAACACAATATACTTTACCATTTACACTTTCACTTTATCAACCAAACACCGTAAAACACAATATACTTTTCCAATTACACTTCACTTTATCAACCAAACACCGTAAAACACAATATATTTTCTCTGCTACAGTTCACTTTTTCCATTCTCATTTTACGACTTACGACTTGCGACGTTTTGCAACGAAACAAACAAGCCCTTAGTCTCTGATGTGAGATGAGAGATTATGAGAGATTTCAGCTCTTTAAATAAGTCTCAAAGCTAATCGCAATAGGATACAAATTAGAATGCTTAACTAAATCCTAATTCAATATGGGAATTCAATCCTACAGCAAGTTGGTGTGTTAATCTCTGAATATGACTTATTAGACTGCTAAATTAGAGAGTAATAAACATAAGAATTATAACCCTTCAAGTTCTCTTTCTGTAGTATCTTGAATCAGCAGATTTGAATATCTATAGCGAAAGTTATGATCCAAATACTAAAAGGTATACAGTCTAAATCCGAGTCTGAATTGATTTTGAACTCCATTTAATTTGAATTATCCTTCTTATCCCCCTTAGAATTAGTTTTATCCCCTTCACTTTCTACAACTTTATCTTCTAAATTTGAACTTGAATTTAGGAGATAAAGATTAATCCTTTTCTTTTTTGGATTTAATTTAATTTAAAATCCAACTTTAGACCAGATTAGGGATAAAATGAAGCTTCTTGTATCTTTATCCTCTCATTTAAGTAACTACACACCATAATCAAAAAGAGGATTAATAGCATTAATTAATAAAGGAATGATCAAGGATATATCTATAAAAGTGATGATAAAAATGCAATTTTGGAGTACAATCAGTCTCTTGTGCAGTCAGAATCAACGTATCCAATACACTCATGTTTACCTGTGAAATCTTTCTCGAATATCAAACCAACACCTATGGTACCTTTGATGTACCATAAAATCCACTTTATTGCCTCCCAATGACTCATGCTAGGATCGTGCATGTAGCTACTAGCTATTGAGATAACTTGTGACAAATCGGACCTTATACACACTATTGCATACATTAAACTATAGACGTGCTACGAAAGAGTAGGTGAGTCAGGTGCTCACGCTCTTCAACAGAAGTTGGAGATTTAGTTATTTTTAACTTGAAATGAGGAACCAATAGTGTACTTATGTATCATTGCTGATATTGAATTTCTGAAGTACTTTTTCAAATACCTCTTTTACATCAAGCTAACCTTGCCATTTTTTTAGTCTCGCTCAATCTCCATGCCAATCACCTTCTTCACTTCACCAAATCATTCATCTCGAATTCCGAGGGTAAGTCCTTTTTCAGTTTATCAATTGCAGATCAGCTTTTGAAAGCGATGAGCATATCGTCCACATTCAATAGTAGATTGATGTACTCTCCACATTATAATACACATGTGGGTTGTAATAACTTTGATAATATCTTTTGCCTCTTATGAAGCTGTCGAAATGCTTATACCACTGCCTTGGTGATTGCTTTAATCCATAAAACGATTTTTCAGCTTGCAGACTATATTCCTTTCTTGCAGTTTTGAACTTCATTGGCTGAGATACGTCGATCTCCTCTTCAAGATCGCTATGGAGAAGGTGGTCTTCACATCAAGCTGATTAAGCTCCAACTCATATTGTGCCACCAGCGTCAAGAAAATTAGAAAAGAAGAGTGTTTTCACAACAGATGAGAATACCTCATTGTAGTTAATGTCTTCTCAATGTGCATGGTCTTTAGCTACCAATATGGCCTTGTAGCATACAATATCATCATCAAAAGATCCATGCTTCTTTGCAAATATCCACTTACAACCGATCGCCTTCTTTCCCTTGGGTAACTCTGATAGTTCTCAAGTGTCGTTCTTGTATAGAAAACTCATTTCTTTCATCATGGCATGCTTTCACATCCTGAACTCTGAACGGATTTCAGCTTCCCTATTGTAGAGGGATCGCCTCCTCAATGACTGAGAGAGCATAGGCCATGATCATGTTTGTAGTGAGCAATTAGGCTTACATGAATTTTTCTAGGCTCTTACAACTATAATGGATTCTTAGATACAACCTATAGCCTGTCCTTGATCCTCACCATCCTCAGCACCCTGATTGGCTACCTAATCATCACCCCGTGTCATCACAGGTATGAACTCAAAAGAGACTGATTTATCTAGAAATGGTGGAGTAGCATCACTTTTCACCTGCTGTGATATCCTATCGATCTTTTTGCTCTCCATATGCTGAGAGTGTAAGCTTCATCATTGAAGCCTCGTCAAAAGTGACATTTTAGCTCAAGATAAACTTTTGTCCTTTAGATCCCAAATTTTGTAGCCTTTTATGTCTTTCTTGAATCCAACGAACACACATTTCCTTGCTCTCGGGCCCAACTTATCTTCCTTGACATGATAATAGGCCTGACAACTAAATACCCAAAGTGAGTCATAATCCTGAGCAACTCTTTTCGACCAAACATCCATAAAGTTTTACCTCACTGATGAAAGCAACTTGTTAACGAGATAGCAAGCGTACGACAATTCCTCAGCCGAAAAGAATTTTGATATATCGGTGTTGGATAACATGCAACAATCATTCTCTAGTAATGTCCTGTTCATTCTTTCAACCACTTGTTCTATTGTGGTGTTTCTCTTACTGCAAAGTGCCTTTCTATATCCTCATCGTGGCATAGTTGTAGGATAAGATCGCTAGTGTACCCTCCACCATTGTCTGAACAGAGTACCTTGATCTTTCCTTCTCGTGTTTTTCTCTTTATATTCTTCTTTCACTCCACAAACAATTTTCAGGACTTTCCATTTGTGCTTCGTGGTATATACCGAACATCGCTTAGAGTAATCATCAATTAAAGTCACAAAGTAGTTGTTACCTTCAATAGACGCCATCTTGGTTGGTCCTCAAACATTTGTGTGAATATAGACAAGAATCCCTTGGTGTAATGAGTCCCGTTGCCGAATTTCACCTTGGTCTTCTTTCTGATGACGCAATGTTCACAAAAATCTAACTTCGAGGCTTTGGCACCTTCTAGTAAACCTTGCTTTGTTAGAGCTTGCAAAGACTTTTCTCTTGTATGTTCGAGTCTCATATGCAAAAGACGGGTACGGGTACACATATCATCTGAATTGATAGAATTTGTCACTTTCCCTATAACTGTACTACCCTTCAAGTAGTATACGTTATTACGTCGGACGCCCTTCAAAAACCATTGAACCTTTAGTCATCTTGAGAATACGATCTCTAATAGATATTTCAAGACCTAATGCTTTCAGGCACTAACAGAGATAAGATCTCTCCTCAACTGAGATATATAATTCACTCCTTCAGTTCTCGCACCATCCGATCAAACATCTTGATAAGGACCGTATATATCCCTTCCATGTTACATGGACGATCATCATCCATGACAACGGAATAACCATTTAACTTCTCAAAGCTAGAAAACCAATCCTTGTACTGATATACATGATAGGTAGTTCCTGTATCTAACGTCTATTCGGAATCACCTGAGTAGCCAATAGTAGGAGTAATAACTGAGAATGAGAGTACCGCTGAGTCTGAGTTTGATCCACCTTCCTGTGAGTACTATCAGTTGTGCACTGACCACCTATACAAGATTTGCCTCGTTCTTTAACTCCTTATCTTTAGTCCTTAGACAATCAACCTTCCAGTGCCCTACATATTTACAGAAATGCCCACTATTCTTTTTTCAAATCTCTGAAATTCAGTCTGGACTTTGATCTATCACGATTGTCTTTGCCATTCTACTGAAACTTCTACCTTTTATTATCAACGTTTCTGCTAAAGTACTCTTGGAAGACTCTTTGTCCTTTCTTCTCAATTTATGATTAACAAGAGCAGATGAAACTTCATGATAGCCAAGGGATTGCATACCATTGATTAGGGTGAGGATGAAGGTCTCATAGTCCTCGTCAGGAAGAGAATTTAAAAGAATCAATGCCTTATCCTTCTCATCGATCGTCACATCCATGTTAGCCAAATCTGTAAGAAGCTTTGTGTAGTCATTCGTGTTTTCCCCGATTGTGATTTCTTTCTTCAATTAGAAGCGATAAAGCCTCCTCTTCAGGTGCAAGTGATTTTTAATACTTTGTCAGGTACTTGCTCTCTAGGATCTCTCATATCTTCCTTGGAAAAGTTTTGATCATCACATGGTACTTTATATCTTATATTAAATAAGATCTTATGATGCCACATGTCATCTTGTTCATCTTATCCCAGTCTTTTCCAATATTTCTCCGGCTTTTCTTCCAACCGTAGAGAGTCTTCAGGTTTAATGCAGTCAATGCATCCATCACCTCACATCTCTACATCTTGAAATTATTCGTGCCGTTAAACTTCACGACATCAATCTTTGTCAGAAGATGACTCATGGATTTCACTGATAATTGAATATCTCTGACCATCTCCTCGGTAGATTTCTTAAAGCAATAAGGAAAATGATTAGTGAAAACAAATTCAAATAGGAAAGATCAGATCTTTACCTCCAAACAAAATTGAAGATAGTGTCCAAAGCAATTTGCTCCACTCGAACAAAACTCCCTGCGGAACCTATAAAGCTCTGATACAACTTGTTGAGAGGAACCCACACCAGAGACTAGTCGCCATTGCATGAACAAATAAACAAAGGGAAGAAAGTGGGAACACAAATTTAATAAGATTCGGCAATTGACTATCTCCTCGGGGTAGAAGGGGAGAGAGATCTTATTAACAATTGATTGTAGGATATAATAGAAGGGGAGAAATATCCCCTTAATATAGCCAGAGAATCTGTAAAGAAAAGGAAACCAATGGATCTGAATTTAGATCAGAAAAGAATTTAGAGTCTAATTAGGAAACAACTCATAACACGTGTCTCAGTCGACCAAGCTATCAACCATCTCCTTACTGTGGTCGATCGCTCGGCAAAATGCCAAAAATCTATTCTCTATCAAATCTCAGTTGGTCGATCGGGCGGTTGACCAACTATTTACTGCTGCTACTGCTTCTCTGTGCAATCGACTGGGCAGTTGACCGCTTCACCTCCTTTCTTCCTGTGCACGTTTTGTGCATGGCCAGGCAACCGGTCGATCGGCCCACCATCTTCAGCTGCGTCTGATCTTCTACCATACACCATTGAACTCCGATCTCTATGCTATCTTCTCCGATGAGTTAAAAAACTCTGCCTCAAAATTTTATACTAAGATTTTCATTGGATCCCCATTTGACAAGTCAGAATTTCTCCATAACATTGAAAGAAAGAAATCCCCATGTCACCTCAACTTTGGGTGCGGCCAAATATTCTGAATATTGCAAACTAACGATTAGTCTATAGACAACATAATTGTGATTACTAAAGAGGATAAAAAAAAGATGAGAAAGAGTAACATATATCCACTTTGGACATCTCAAGTAAACATTCAAGATCTAGACTTGTTTTGTCTCTTTATAACAAATACGACTCGTCCATATTTTTCTAGTTTGACTGCCTTGACAAGGTGATTGAAGAGCACCTTTTTTGGGATTGAAAGTGATCAACATTGCTCAAATGGAAATGGAGAACAATATCAATATTCCATTATCAATCAAAGAATGTTATGCGTTCGATCAATAATTTACTTAGATGTGAGCGATTTGCCACTGGTTTCATTGTAAAGGGTTAGAATAAGTTATGGAGATTTCAAATTCAAGATTAGGTTATTGCCTCTTTTAAAAGTATAGAAAGAATAAAAAGAAAGTTTTTTATTTATATTAGTCCCTTATTGTGCATAGGAATATTTCGCTACAGACACCTACTTTACTTAATAATTAAAAAAAAACTTAGCATCATAATTTGGTTTTCTACAGCCTCATCCACGTCAACAAAATTTGATTCCTCCCCACCACAACTTCTATATATATTTTTATTTTCTATTTTACCCTTTCCCATTGTACCTGATGTTGCTCACCCCTCAACCTTGACCCCGACGCAGTGTAATCTGCGGGTCGGCCTGCGTGATCTGGTCGTCGTGGGGGTTAGAGGAGGCAGGAAGCCCCTCCTAGGGTCGGGGGCGGAGCCCCTGAAAATTTATTTTTTGGAATCGACCTTTTGCGGCTCTCATTTTGTTCGTGCTCGCGATGAGTTCTGTAAGGACTGAAATAGGGCATTTTGTTAGGACTATAATCATAGTCGCAGTCCTCACAAAACCTCAAAAAATAAGGCATTTTGTGAGTACTGCGACTCTAGTTGCAGTCATCTTTTAGGACTACAATCATGGTCGCATCATCATAAAAGGTCTGTTTGGGTGTCGTAATTGGTCGTTAGTCATAAGTCATAATTGGCAAATTCTTTTACAGTTGTATTTGAGTTACATGCAAATAAGTTTTACAATGTATGATTGAGATTGTGAAATTGTAAGTGGAAAAGTGTATTGTATTTTTTAGTATTTGGTTGTTATAGTATGTAAGTTGTAAGTGAAAAAGTTGATCACATAATTAACTATTTGGTGATTTAAAAATTTTAAATATTGCAAATAAATATTAAAAATACTAAATATTTAAAAATTGATCTTAATATAAAAAAATATTACAAATTTGATTAACTGTAAGTGAGTTGTATGTGGGTTGCAAGTGAGTTGTAATTGGGTTACAAGTGTATTTTATGAATTACGATCTAAACAAATACCGTAATTGTAATTAGGCGGTAAGTCTTTTACAAATTATGCATTTTACGACTAAATAAACAAACCCAAAGACTCAAATATAGGACATTTTTGTGAACATTGCGATCATGGTCGCACTTCTAATAAAGAGGACAGTGATCATGGTCAGAATCATATAAAGACTCAGAAACATGATAGTCATATCCATATATTTTTTACGAAACGGATTCGACGTTTCATCATTCGACTCCTCAGACTCTTTTGACTAACGCATGTCCCTCGAAAGCTACTTGACACGTTTCTGGCTTCGACCTTTGGCCGAGTAATAATTCGGAACCCTGGGGTTCTCGGGCGTAATGAAAGTTCGAGTATATGATGAAGTCAGTTCCGTAATAAAAGTTTGGGATGTATGGCTCTTCGGGAAAGGATATACATGATCGCTTATCCCACACGCCCGTAACCTCTATAAGGCTAGATGCAACTGGAACAGAAATCTAAACCTTCATCAGGAGAGTAAGCTAACAACTAGGTACCGAGATAAACAAAAGCAGAGGCACGACGTCAAGAAGAAAGGGAGTATAGGCGATAAGGAGGAAATAAGAGAGAGGAAGAGATGAAGAAATGCCCAAAAATGTTTGTTTTGTCCGTGCTGGTCGGAACATAGCATATTTATATTGATTGGCGGCGGAAAGAGGTTGAAGAAAGAATAAACAAATCCCTGGGTTGCCCGGGCCCTGAATGAAATGCATGGAAACAAGGAGCTGAATACATGAAAGTCATGAAAGTACACCTAGAGGGGGGTGAATAGGTGTACGGCTAATCTAATGACAATAATGCGGAATTAAAAATGAAATGCAACACACTTAGTATAACCAAAGAGTGTAGCCGAATTCTCGGTGAAGGGTTCTGGACTAACTCCTCTAAATTCCTCTAAATAAGAGTTGAGGTGCTATTTGAAGTTCTCTTGGTTTAACACAAGTATGGCACACAAACAAACAACACAAGCATATATATGATATGAACAATATGGAATGATACAAGACAGAATATAAGAGAGAGAGAGTTTAAAAATAGTGGATCAAACGCAAACATAAGGATATGTTTCAAGGTTCGAGCACCCAGCTCTATGTCCTCGCCTTCACACAGAAGGATTTCCACTATAGCGTCCACACAGGGAACCTCCACTGAGGACTTGGGCAAATTCAACTTGGGAGTACACAACTCCTCTCTCACCAATACAACCTCTACACTTAGAGGCAAGGCACAAAGCCAAACAAGATCAACCTCACAATTGAGGGATAGGCACTTAGCCAACAACAATCAACCTCTCACTAGAGGGATACTCAATCACCACTTCCACAATCACCTCTCACTAGAGGGATATCTACACAATCACCTCTTACTAGAGGGATATCACAAAGTATGAAAGGTTTACAACTTGATGGTATCAACAACCACAAACTAATTTTCCCACAAAATAGATCCTAATAGATAGGATAGATAGATAGCTCAAGTGTGAGAAAAACAAAGAGTTTGGAAATCGAAATCACAAAGAAAAACTCTTGGGAAAACTTCTAAAAAGCTATAGAAATGAAGATCAAAAACCAATCCTAAAGACTTCTTTTTTTCTTGATTTTCCAACCATTTTAAAAACAAATAAAGATCAAATCTTTTGGCACTAAAACTCTTTTAAAAACTTGCTGAAAGATAGAAAATTTTGCTCTTGAAATTCTTGTCTAAAACAGCCAAGGAATGGGATATTTATAAGCCCAAAAGAAATATGCCCATTGGCAGCAGGAAAGGGTAATTTTACCCTTCCAGTCGACCGCCCAGTCGACCGGGACTGGATACAGAGAGCAGTAGCTCTCTGCCGGTCGACTGGCTGGTCAACCAGGGCCATTTCTAGAGAGCAGAGCTCTCGGACAGTCGATCGTCCGGTCGACCGGCCCACCAGCCTTGGCTACGTGCACGTCTTGTGCATGTCGGTCGACCGGACTGGTCGACCGACTTCTGCCTCGGTCGACCGGTCGTGTCGACCGGCAGACAGTCAGGTCCAACACTATAGTGATTAAAAACTTGAGTTTTTGACTTCTAAAAAATCCCATAAAATCTATAAATTTCACAAAAATCAATTCTTATTAGATCTTTGAAATACAAATATGTGTGACAAAAATTCAACACATATCTCAACAAGTTGAACCATTTTTGTGCTCTTGAAAATTTGCCTTAAACCAAACTGTATTTTTCAAAACTTAGATTTTTGACATGGAAATTCAATTTTTCAAAACACATGTAAATACAAAAACATGATATTTAAACAACTTTTAAGCATGTTGTATATGGATAGAATTCAATATACATGAAAGATATTATATCTATATTTTTGACATGAAATCCAATATTGGTTAAACCGAAACCAAAAACTAATAACTTAAAACAAGTGTGTGTGTGTGTGTGTGTGTGTGTGTGTGTGTATTGTGAACTTGAGCATATCAACACTATCTAATCTTTACAATGATCTAAACAAAATCTTAACTAAACAAACCGATGTCTTCTTATAAAACTCCGTCTCCAAGTTGACTCGATCCAGACGTGATCCACCGAGCTTGACTCCAACTGAGTGCTAGATGCGATCTTGATGCTCGAGCTCTTGAATCAACATGTGAATGCTCCAAAACACCTTTGTTGAAGCTAATTACCTACTAATATCTTGATCAAATATCTGAAACTAAATATCACAAGATTATTAGTAAACTATAACTACATGAGTTAATCATCATCAAAACTAGAGTGAAGGGCCTCTGAGCTAACAATCTCCCCCTTTTTGATGATGACAAAACTCATGGAGTTATATATGTATGGATTAAAGAAGCTCCCCCTTAACTCATGCATAGCAATAAACATAAAGATATGCAATGACTGCTCAATATAGATATGCATAAACATGCATAAAACAAGGAATTGAAACAAACATGATCTTTGATATCAATGAAATAAACATGCTCTTGATACCAATTTTAAAATAAAAATGTTATTAAAATAATGTTGCTCTTGATACCAACAAAAGCTCTTGATACTAACAAAGATGCTCTTGATACCAATGGTAAAAGATAATAAATTTAAACAAATATGCATATAAACAAACACGCATATATGAAACTCTAAAAATCTCTTCCCCTTTTTGTCAATTCATCAACAAAGGGGAACAAATAATAAAGGGCATAAATAATAGTTTTCTTCCTTTTTGCATAAATCAAAACAATAAAGGTGTATATGCTATATACATTCATGAAGAGGACAGACATGAAGTTAACTCTCCCTGCATACATGCATTTATATGAAAAGAGATGGCTAAACCGTAACTAGGGGTGGCAGACGGGTCGCGACCCGCCAGACCCGACCCGACCCGACCCGAAGTTAGCGGGTATGGGTTTGGGCTAATTGGGTTTGGGTCGTAATCGGGTCGACCCATCTGACCCGATTATTAAATGGGTCGGGTCGACCCGAACCCGCCAGACCCGCTTGACCCGCCAGACCCAATTATTCTCTCTCCTCCTCGGCCTCCTCCCCTTCGATCTCCTCCACCGCCGCCATCGCCTCCTCCCCTTGACCTAAATTAAATTGTCAAAAAAATATGCGTGAGCCCAATTTCGAACATGTGACCTCTAGTGTATGAGTTTAGTGTGATGACCACCATATCACCAAACAATTTAGTAAAATAGTGTAAAGAAATTGTATTTAAGACTTAATAATCGGGTCAAATGGGTCGGGTCGGGTCGACCCGAGTAAGTCTGGGTCGGGTCTGGGTCTGAATTTTTGACCCATATAATAAACGGGTCGGGTCGACCCGACCCGATTATTATATGGGTCGAGCAGTAATTGGGTCGGGTCGACCCGACCCGACCCAATTGCCACCCCTAACCGTAACCACATAAAGCATAATATGCAATGTATAAAAGGAGATGTGAAGCTCCTACTACACACGTGTACTACATAGCAAAGAAAGGTCAATCACTTCAATATGACATACACTCAACATGAATATATATATATAGAGAGAGAAGATGTTAAGCTTCCCTTGCATATAAGCAATACAAATCACAATTGAAAAATATATCCATTTAGTATGAAGGTATACATCGAAACATCATGATACCAATTTATGATATCAATTGAAAACAAACAAAACATTTTGAAGAACCCAACAAAAATTTTGATACCAATTGAAAGATATAAATATATAGGAAGTTTGATACCAATTGTAAAAATTTGTACCAATTGAAAATATTTTACACTTTTGATACCAATTTAAAAATTATAAACCAATCTTTTTGTTTAAACACTAAAATCATTTTGCAATAAGATACCAAATAGAGAATAATATCAATTTAAGATTCTTGATACCAATATTGAAATAAAACGTATACCAATTAAAAATAATTTTTATTAGGAGCGTAGGAAACTAAATGAAAACTAAGATATCATTTTTCAACATAAAGAGTGGAGTCAGATACCAATTGTAAACAAAACCGATTGAAAGGTAAAACATGAATTTTCTCTCCCTTTAAGAAATACTCATGAAAATAATGCATAAGCTTGTATAAGATACCAATTGAAAAATAATTGTCATTAAGGACTAAATCAAGATTAGCATAATAAATTTGTGCTCTAAGATATACAGATATAGTAAGCACAATCAAAACACATATATATGTATGAAAAATTAAATACCAATTGAAATTGATATTATTTGAAGATGAAGCATACATATATAGAAACGACTGTGAGTATACAAAATAGATATCATTGTGATACTAATTGAAAAACACAATGAGAATCAAGTGTATAACTCATAAAGATCATCCTATTTATGCACATGTTAAAATGATTTTCAATTTGAGCATACAAGGCATGATCGCCCATCCAATCACCCTTGAAGGGTAGGGGTTTTCAAAAATAGTTTGAAAAAAAATTTAGCATATTTGAAAACTCTACCAAAATGAAGAATACGAACTAGTTTTATGATAATCTTGAAAACTAGTACGAAATCCTTCAAGTAAGGAATAAAATAAGAATATATTCCATGAAAAACATCTAAGTCACACGATCATCGACACTCAAAGTCAATAAAGCACATATCATACTCATGAAAATAAGTCATGAGAAAACATCAAGTTTTGTGAGTGTAAGAATCATGTAATCACAAATCATGAGAATAGACAATAAAGCTCAATATGAAATTCCTTTAAAAAATCATCAAAACTAAATCTTTTTCAAGGTATATGTATGATTATTCAAAACTAGAGGTATACATACCTATCTCAAACACAATTGAGTATATAAAGAGATTTTACATGAAAGGCAAATGACTCAAGGTTATACATGTATATCCAATAGTTTTGGTAAAAGTAACATATACATGAAGCTAAAACCTATCATCATGAAAAACATGTCCAAAAATAGGGAATACAAGTCAAAAAATAAGAATCATCAAAACTAGGCTATACTAGTACATCTAAAGAGTACAAATGAGCAATCAAGTACAAATATATGATAATCTATTTGTGGCTCACAAGTTGTACAATTATATACACAAGTTTTAATGAAGGTTACATTTAAATATGTAATCAAAACATGAAGCATAAAATAAAACATAAATCAATATGATTATTATATGAATGCACATATTTAGAGTTATGATATACATGATAGCTAAACTAAAATGAGAACACAAAATATAAATCCATATGAATATTGGTGTATCTCAAATACCATGCATGTATAACATAGGTCTAATTATCATGGCATTTAACAAAATAATCATAAAACATGACATGCTAAAAATTAATCATATGAAAGCATGTAATAATTAATCATATAAAAACATGACATGGGAGTTAGAGATCGTTACCAAAATCATGAGGGCAAATCTCTAGCCTCCAAACCAAGGTGATCTTGCCACCAAACTCCCTTGAAAGTGATGCATCCAAAATAATCACCATTAAGCTTGGAACGCATCCACCTCAAGGCCCCATCACTCTCACGTCATGTGAGAGCCCACACCTACATCAAATACTATAGGGTTGGATTTTGGTACCCATACTCTTTTGGATCCATGAGGGTTAGCTCCTTTCCTAACCCAAACAAATATATTTGTAAAATTTTCATTATGTATCCTGTCATAACAAAATCTTACAAGGTGGCCCTTACGTCCACAATGTGTACAAGTGTACACATGAGCATACGTAGTGTTATGTGTATTAACGTGAGGAGCATGTGTACGCCGTGTATGGTGTGCATGCATAGGTGGAACTTGTTTCTTTCGAAACATAGATTCTAACTGTGTGTGGTTCAAAGCACATTGGCTCAAAGTGGAGCCCAAACAATCAACACTTTTCTTCAATACACAAATATCATTTTTAATACTTGATGATAAAGTGGAGCATGCAATAGGTAAGCTAGATGATGAAGCTACACTAGTAAGGCAAACATGAGTATCTAAATCATTTTTCAAAGAAATATTTTTCTTAGAAATTAAATCCAAATTCTTTGAAATTAAAGCAATTTTATTTTTCAAAGTTTTATTTTCTTTTAAAACAAAATCAAGTTTTGAAGACAAAATCTCATTATTCTTCAAAACATCATTCCAATCATTTTTGTTTTTTAAAATTTTGTTTCATTTAGAGCAAGTTCGAGTTGGGATTTCAATGAGTCCCTTTCATTAGAAATCTCAACCTTCTCTTGCAAAGACACATCAAGTTTTGAAATTAAATCCTCATTTTCTTAATTTAATGCAAAACTTTTCTTTTTCAAGAGTTGATATTTTTCTAGCAATTTTTCACATACAATAGAAAGTTCTTTATTTAATGCATCGGCATCAATAATATCATCTCCTGAAGAACTACCACAATCATCTATTTGAATTTTCGAATTTACCTCAAGGGAGTCATTCCTTGAACCATATAGTAATGTTGTTCAGATTCTCCTCCACTAGATTCCATCTCCACATGATTCGTCTTTTGGAGCGCGGGAAAGGTCAACATGTCCCACACTGCAAAGGCGGAATCACAATGAGAAACTAAACATAAATATTCTTTGTTAAGTGTGCTTCTAAGTGCCGTTAGGGCTTGTGCATTGGCCTCTATATGCTTGATATTACCGGATTTCTTAGTAGTGGCAAGGAAAACATGCAAGCCTAGGTTTTTAGATACATACTCATTCTAAGCTTCCATATATCGAGGTTAGAAACATCAAACATGGGAGGTGCCATGAAATCCATGAGTGTAAACAACATGTGTGCAAATGCAACTATAGATTAGCTAACCAAGATCTCACTCCTAGGTGGTTAAACCTAATATCAGAAGCGTAGGCTCTGATACTAATTGAAAGTACACCTAGAGGGGGAGTGAATAGGTGTACGGCTAATCTAATGACAAATAATACGGAATTAAAAGCTAAATGCAACACACTTAGTGCAACCAAAGATTGTAGCCGAATTCCTGGTGAAGGGCTCTGAACTAACCCCTCTAAATTCCTCTAAATAAAAGTTGAGGTGCTATTTGAAGCTCTCTTGGTTTAACACAAGTATGGCACACAAACAAACAACACAAGCATATATATGATATGAACAATATGGAATGATGCAAGGCACAATATAAGAGAGAGTTTAGAGATAGTGGATCAAACACAAACACAAGGATATGTTTCGAGGTTCGAGCACCCAGCTCAACGTCCCCGCCTTCACACAGAAGGATTTCCACTATAACGTCCACATAGGACTTCCCACACAGGAAACCTCTACTGAGGATTTAGGCAAATATAACTTGGGAATACACAACTTCTCTCTCAACCAACACAACCTCTGCACTAAGAGGCAAGCACAAAACCAAACAAGATCAACCTCACAATTGAGGGATAGGCACTTAGCCAAACAACAATCAACCTCTCACTAGAGGGATACTCAATCACCACTTTCACAATCACCTCTCACTAGAGGGATATTCTCTAGCCCATGAAATGTAAGATGGAAAAAGTAGTAAGGTTGCCTAAAGATATGCTTCCACTTCGGCATATAAGGTGCAGAATTTTTGAGTTTCTGCTTCAGGTGTACAACCCCTTAATTATTCCCCATTTTCTGCTAGTTGATCCGAAGCAAACTCAGAAAAGCATTTTATGAGGACTGCAATCATGATTGAAATTTTTAGAAATAAGGCTGTGATCATTTTGTAAGGACTGCGATCATAGTCATAGTCCTCAGAAATAAGGTATTTTTTTAAGACTGCGATCATAGTCGCAATCATCTATACTGTGATCATTTTATGAGGACTACAATCATAGTCGCAGTCCTTAAAAATAGGACATTTTCGAAGCGGTCCGCTTCTTTAGATGATTACTTTTGAGAATTTTCGTCTTTTACTATTGATGAGCGCTTTAGCGCTTAACATGTGGGCGCACATCCTTACTTTAAAAAAAGAGGTAGCGAAAGTGAACAAATTATGAAGCTGAGTTTTTTTTTCTAATTACGGTTTGACATAAGGGGTGTAAAAGTCCCTTGTGCATATTCTTATAGGTGTTCATCAAATTTTGGTATTTTCATATTAGTCGTTCTAATAGTTAAATTAAATCATTCATATATATATATATATATATATATATATATATATATATATATATATATATATATATATATATATATATATATATATATATATTAGACTAGAATATCCTATTAACTCTAACCAAGAATGATATTAGCATTTCTTTCTCCTTTCACAATCACTCACATGGTATGTTATTTTCCAATTTCCCTTCAACAAAGAAATGGTGGATTTTTAGAGGATAAAATTGATAAGTTTATTTAAAAAATAATTAGATTTAACTATTTAAATAGAGTTAGAGACATAAAGATAAACATCACATTGATAAATTATGGGAAGCAAACATTATTCATGTCATCATGACTAAGAATGAATAGTGTACTTTGGATATTAGTATTTCAATTTGACTATAAGGATCAATTTAATGTTATTTAAATAATTTTAAAGACTAATATGAAAATACTAAGATTTGTAAGATTAATATTATGAAAATATGCTCATTTGAGATAATATTTTATAAAAGCCAATAGCCAATAAAAGAAAAATAGATACAAGACCCGGCAAAAGAGTGAGAGTGGATTGTGAATGTTCCCAAGTTCAAATTCGGTTAAGATTTATGTTAAAAAAAATAGAAATATTATTAAGAAAAATAGATCAAAAATATTATTTATTTTTTGAAAAATTCCGCTACAGCCACCTACTTTGCTTCATACAACAACAACAACTAAGACATTTGTCCCAAGTATTTGGGGTAGGCTACATGAACCAAAGAGAATTACGCCGGGCACATGGATCATCTTTCTCCACTCATTCCTATCGAGCAATATGCCTTCACTAAGATCTTTAGCCTCTATATATTGTCGTATTACGTCCATCCATGTTTTCTTCGGTCTCCCCTACGCTCTTTTAACTTGCCATAAATTGATACGCTCTACTCGTCGGACTGGCGCATCTGTAGGTCTACGTCGCACATGACCAAACCATCGTAGGCGGTTTTCTCTCATCTTCTCTTCTATGGAGGCTGCACCTATCTTAGTATGAATATCCTCATTTCTCACCTTATCTCTCCGCGTGTTACCACACATCCAACGAAGCATGGGCATCTCTGATACACTCATTTTCTGTGCATGATGTGATGTCTCTTTATAGCCTAAAATTCTGTCATATAACGAAACTGGCCTAATAGCAGTCCGATAAAACTTTCCCTTCAGCCATAACCGAATGTTACGATCACATAAAACTCCTATTGCGCTCCTCCATTTCAATCAGCCGACTTGGATCTTATGATTGACATCACTATTGATTTCCCAATTTTTTTGGATAATAAACTCAAGTAATTAAAATAACTGCTCGTCGGTATTTCTTGTCCGTCTGGTGTCATAATACTATAATCTAGGATTCTCTGTTTACTAATTTCGCACTCCATATACTCTGTTTTGATCCTACTTAATTTAAAACCTCGAGATTCTAGAGTTTGCCTCCATAACTCCATTTGACATTTACCCTAGCTTTCGTCTTATCGACTAGGACAATATCATCAGCAAATAGCATGCATTACGGTATCTCATCCTGAATAGCTCTAGTAAGCTCATCCATCACTATGACAAATAAGAATGGACTCAATGCAGATCCTTGATGCAATCCAATTATGATAGAAAAATCACTTGCTATGCCTCCATAAGTTCTGACATTTGCCACTACTCCATCATACACGTCCTTGATTATGTCAATATATTTGATAGGAACTCTCTCTTTCATCAATGTTGACCATAATGTTTTTTCTAAATAAATAAAGATCATACGCAAATTTCTCTGCCTCTATCGAAATTGTTCTATAAGTTAACGAAGCAAATGAATAGCCTCTGTCGACGATCACCCGGCATGAACCCAAACTGATTCTCTGATATTGTAACAGTCTGCCTTAACCTGTGTTCAATTACCCTTTTCTAAAGTTTTATGGTGTGACATATGAGTTTTATTCCACGATAGTTTGAACAACTCTGAATATCACCCTTATTCTTATAGAGAGATACTAAGGTACTCTTCCTCTACTCATTGCCATCTTTTTAGTTAGTTAGATCTTATTAAAGAGGTTTGTCAGCCATCTCAAGCCCACCTCTCCTAAGCATCTCCATATTTCAATAGGAATTCCATCCCGGTCAATAGCTTTTCTTTATTTCATCCTCTTCAAGGCCTCTTTAACTTCGGATTCGCTAATTCTGCGCATATAATTATGGTTCATATCCTAGCACTAAAACCTCTCCATCTTTTGTCATTCAAGTCTTGAGTAGAACTACCATTGAACAATTTATCAAAATACTCTCTCCATCTTTTTTTGATTTTTTCATCTCGAACTAAAACCTTATGATCCTCATTTTTGACATACCTCACAATACATAAGTCTCTATTATTTCTTTCTCTTATTCGAACAATTCTATATATATCCTTTTCAATCTCTTTGGTGTCCAACTTCTTATACACTTCTTTGTACACTTTAACTCTTGTATTCTGAATAGTTTTCTTAGCCTCCTTCTTGGCTAGCTTATACATTTCAAAACTCACTCCATCACAATTTTTCTTCAAATCTCTATAAGAGTCTCGTTTGAACTTAATGTCAGCTTTTACCTCTTCATTCCACCATGATGTGTCCTTACATGGTGGAGCACCACCCCGTGACTCACCAAGTACATCTTTAGCTACTCTTTTAATACAGCTAGCAATTTTGTTCCATATTGCATTGGGATCATTTTGGGCTTTCCAACCTACTTTGCTTCATAATTAGAAAAAAAACTTAGCTTCGTAATTTTAGTCATTATAGCTTCATCCACTTCTGCATAAATTGATTTCTCCCAATTGCCACTTCTTTATATATTTTCATTTTCTCTTTTATCTTTTCTCATCGCCCCCACGTTTGCTCCCCTTCAACATTGATCTCGACACAAAGTAGTTCGCCGGCCGATCTGCGCTGTCAGGTTATCGTGGGGGTTGGAAGGGAGGAGGGAAACCCCTCTCGGGGTCTTAGGGGGAGGATCCTTGGTCAATTTTCTTGGGATCGACCTTTTGCATATCTCGTTTACTCTCATGCTCACGATGATTTTTTGTTCGTGTTTTTGTGATCGATGTACTATTTAGATCTGAAAAAAATTAGATATCGTTTGAAGTCGGTGAACGGTGTCTGATGATGATGATGATGATGCTAATATGAGGACTATGACTCATGATCACAGTCCTATGTACGGACTGTGACTATGATCGTAGTCCTTTATTAGAAGACTACGACTATGATTATAATTCTTTTATTAATTAAAAATTAGGGTATTATAAGGACTGTGACTATTGTCGCAGTCCCAATATACGCTGAAAAATTATATTTTGTAAGGATATAGATCATGATCGCAGTCCTAATAATACTAAAAATATGACATTTTGTGAGGATTGTGATCATGGTGGCAGTTCTATAAAGACTTAAAAACATGTTTTAATAATGAGAATTGCGATCATGGTCGAAGACATTTAAAACTAAAAAATAAGATATTTTTATGAGGACTGTCATAATGGTCGCAATCTTCATAAAAAGGACTGCGATCATAGTCACAATCCTATAAAGATTTATAAAGCATAACATTTTTGTGAGGACTGCGATCATAATCACAGTGCTCAGAAATATGACATTTTTGTAAAGACTGTGATCGCAATCCTAAGAAATAAACATTTTATCAGGACAACGATCATGGTCACAGTCCGCAGAAAAATATTTTTTTGTGAGGATTTCGATCATGGTCACAATTCTCTATACCCAGAAGTCCATATTTTTAAAGCGGTCCGTTTTTTTTTGAAGGGTTTACTATAGGACAATTGCGTTTTTTAATGTTAAGGAGCGCTTTTGTACTTGATACGTGGGCGTACATTCTTGATTTAAATAAAAAAGTGACTGAAACGAACAAAATCACGAAGTTGAGTTTTGTTTCCTTAGTTACGATCTGGGACCCATAGTGAAATCCTCTTGAGGTTTTTTCCCACTTAAACTTGTCCTCAGTCATATGATAACTTTTGTCACGAGGCTCACCCACAAACCCGCCAGCACCTCTTCAACTCTCTCCTCCCGGTTCCCCACAAATGCCCGAGACGTCGCTAGATCGATCTGCATGTTCTGTGAGTTATTATTCAAAAATTTAATTTTTTCTGTTATTGTCCTTACGCCTGATTTTGTTAGCAGTTTCACATTATAATTTTCTTCATTTTCTTTTCTAGAGAATTTTTCAGCTCCCAAAAGTTTGAATCTCCATCAAAACTTAATAATGAGAATGGAATTGGGAATGTGCGTAATGTCTAACCTCAAATTCTGTGGCTTGATGCATTTCTTAGAGAAGTATATTTACAAATTCTGAGAGAATTTAAAACTTGATTAAGTATGATTAATTGGGTCAACACATCGCAGTCTAATTGAGGAACAATATGAAGAATTTGATGGTGAATTATGATTCACGGATCTTGTCGATACGTCCACATGCGACATCCTCTAAATCTTCACAGAATCGATCATTTTGCAAGATAACTGCTCTTGCAATTCCTCACTTCAGGTATATGATGATGAAAAAATGTGCAAGCAAACACAAGAAGTTACTTCAAGATCCCTCTTCCATCACTTCATTTTGGAAGTTATTTTATGGGCCTCTTCCGGAACTTCGGGGAATTCCCGTTATGCAAACTGGCCAATATTGTAAGCCTACAGGCCTAGTGCCACCCAAAAGTAAATGGTTTAAATGAGATATTTGTGTTAGATGTCCAACAACCATGTCCACCTTAAGATTATCTACCTTATAAGTGTTAGTATTTGAAGGTATTTCAAAATTAAATAAAGTTCTTTTAGTCCCACATTGGATAGGAAAAGAACTCTTTGGTGTTTATATATGGAGTCTCTCTCATGATGAGTTATGTGGTTAGAAGCTAGGGGGTGCTCGCGCGCACACAAGCCCACTGAGGCCTAGTGAAGAAAATGGATTACCGAGAAAACCTTAATGCGCATGTACACCCCGCATCGCACGAACGCGCAGAGAGTGCAAATTTGGGTTCAGAGCCTGGCGGGTGTGACCCGAATAGGCTAAGTTTTGCTAATTTTATTTTTAGATTTAAAATTAAAATAAAATCTTTTCAAATCCTGTCACAATATTTGAGTCAGAGATAGCTGTTGAGATTTGTTTCTTTCCATGTCTTGTCATGTCAGAGTTAGCCGTTGAGACCTCTGCACAGGAAGAATTTCTTCCTCTGTCTAAAGATTGGTTATCTGTTCAAGGATTGTTTTCTCTACCTAAGGATTTCTAATAATGAAAAACTCTCTTTATAAAGGATCTATTTTTCATTCTCAAAAACACAAACTCAACCATTTTCTTCCTCTTCTGAAATCTTCTTAAACTCTTCAGTTCTTTCATGCATCTCTGGAGGAAAAAATCGAGCTGTTTGAGGGCCTATGCATTGCGAGTGCACACTTGCAGGCCATCGATCGTTGAATTCTAGAGGTAGGCTACCATCAACCTGCTGCACCAAGATACTCTTTCAGAGGGGCGCGATTTACTCTTAAGGACAGTGCTCCACACGCCTCAGTCAAAATAGAGAAGTTCCTTCCTTCTTAAAAGTTTAATTTAAATAACTTAACAGTAATTCGTATATTATTTTCTAACAATCTTAAGAGTAGATATGGATGCTGCTACTAATGTTAAGTCTCTGTCTGATATCTCTAGGATTGAACCATTTAATGAAACCCACTATAAAAGATGGCAAGAAAAAGTTATGCCTACACTTGATGTAGAGGACGAGTAAAAAGATAAGTGTGGGGGTGTGATTAGTCTTTACATTTGCTTATTTTATATTATATCTTCACATTTATTTTGAATAAAATTCTGTTTATTAATGTTTTCTTTCTTTGTTTTTAGGTCATTGGCTTAAGTGGAGAAGAAGCCTAAAACTTCTATTTATTTGGAGATTATTAAACCAGAAAGAAAAAGAATTGCAAAACTGAAAAAAAGTCAACAAAATTTGTAGACACCATTCTCAGCACACTTAGTAATGCACTGTTTGATGTTTACTATCTTTATAAAACTGCAATTGAAATTTGAGAAAGTCTTAATAAGAAAAATATACTTGAAGATGCTGGAACTCAAAAATTTGCCATTGGAAATTTTCTAAATTTTGTCATGTCTGATGGAAAAGATATTTCCTCTCAAATTCATGGATACTATGTTTTAATTGATGATCTTAAAAATGAAAATATCACCCTACCCGTAGCCTTTGTTGCTGGAGCCTTAATTGAAAAACTACCCACTCCTGGAAAGATTACAAGAAAGAACTGAAGTATAAAAGAAAACAAATGAACCTTGAAGATGTAATAATTCATATTAAAATTGAAGAGAAAAATAAAGAAAGAGAAAATAGAAAGGATCAAGGAGCTTACTTCCAAGGCAAATCTAATTGAAAGCAAGCCATCTAAACTAATGAAACATTTTCATAAGCCAAACTTCAAATCAAATTAGAACCTTAAGATGAAAAGAAACTCTAACTCTGCTTTCAAGAAGAAAGGAAATTGTTTTGTGTGTGGCAAACCTGGACACTACTCAGAACAGTGTAGGTTCCGGAAGACTGGTGAGGCTCCATCCAAATCACAAGCTAGCCTGATTGAGAGTGACATTATTGCTGCTGTAATCTCTGAAGTTAACATGGTTGCACATAATAAGAACTGGGTGATTTATTTCGGGGCAACCGACATATATGTGCCGACAGAGGCTTTCTCTTCTAACTCCTCTGTTGATGATGTGAACAAGTGTTCATGGGTGATTCGAGGCCCTCACCCGTTGTGGGTAAGGGAAAGGTGCTTCTCAAGCTTACTTCAGGGAAGATCCTTTCTCTTGCAGATGTGCTTCATGTCCCTGAGGTTCGTTGGAATCTCATTTCTACTTCTCTTCTTGAAAAGCTGGAGTTAAGATCTGCTTTGAATCTTATAAAATTGTAATGACTAGAAATGGATAATTTATTGGTAAATGGTACTGTAGTCAGGGTTTATTTATGCTGAATGTACTTGAAATCATGAATGAAAATGTATCTACTTCTTCTACTTACATGATTAACTCTTGTGATTTTTGGCATGGTAGGTTATGGCATGTTAGTTTTTCTTACATTGAGAAAATGAAAGATATAGGTCTATTACATAATGTAACTATATCTGATCATGACAAATGTGAAATATGCGTTGAATCTAAATCCACTAAGAAATCATGCAAAAGTGTACAAAGAGAATCTGCATTGCTTGAGCTTGTTCATAGTGATCTTGGTGACTTAAAATAACTTAATTAGAGGTGGTAAAAGATTCTATATCACCTTTATTGATGACTGTTCTCAATGTGTTAAATATCGGGTATCGACGATGTACCAGTCGGCAAAATTATATACCGGATACCAGATACATATCACGATATAGTACTAAATACCAGTTGATATATCAATAATCAATACATATAAGACATTATTAAAAAAATAAGTTATTATCCAAACATCATATAATACATCATTGAAATATCACAATAAATATAGAACAAAATAAAATGATCACTCAAGCAAATAATAATAATAATCCAAATAAGTAACTATATCAGCCGATGTATCGGATATTTCATCTCGAATATCGGCTGATATATTGGCCACATGGCTATATATCGGTCTATCGGTTCAAACGATATCCGATAAATTTTTACACTTACCGTATCGTTTTGAATAAAATACCGATATCTCGGCCGATATACCAATATATCAGCCGATATTTAAAATAATGACTATTCTAGATATACGGTAGTCTATCTATTAAGACCTAAGATGAAGCCTTTGAAATGTTTTTGAAATATAAATCAGAAGTTGAAAATCAACTAAATAAGAAATCAAGAGATTAAGATTGGATAGAGGTGGTGAATTTGAACTTAAATAATTTAATGAATTTTGTGAACTACATGGCATAATTCATGAGACAAACCCTTCATATTCACCTGAATCTAATGGTGTTGCTGAAAGAAAAAATAGAACACTCAATGAATGCTATGCTTATAAGTTCTGGTGCACCTCTCTGACCCTATGGGGGGAGGCTATACTCTCTCTGCTTGTCATATTCAAAATAGAATACCCTATAAGAAAACCAGCATAACCCCATATAAATCTGGAAAGGACATGCACCAAACTTAAACTATTTAAAGTGTGGGGGTGCCTAGCTAAAGTTCTAGCTGAACCCAAAGGAAAGAAACTTGGACCCAAAATCTTTGACTGCATATTTATAGGTTATACACATCATAATGCTTTATATAGGTTTCTGGTGACTAGAAGTGATAATAATGTTATGGAGGTTAACACTATTGTTGAAACTAAAATGCAGAATTCTCTGAGCATATTTTTTCATTGAAAACTCATATTGATAAACCTTCTCATGCTTCATCATCTAGTCATGCACAAGAATCTGATGATAATGAAGAGATTGAATTAAGGAGAAGTAAAAGAGTTAGAAAAGAAACCGACTTTGGTAAAGATTTCTTTATATTTCTTGTTGGTGATGACCCTCTCACTTATAAAGAGGCTATCTCCTCTCCGGATGCTCCATTCTGAAAAGAAGTTATTAATAATGAATTAGAATCCATATTATTGTATTACACTTGGGAAATTGTTGATTTGCCACCAGGTGCAAAATCAATTGGTTGCAAATGGATATTTAAAAGAAAACTGAAACCTGATGGGTCTTTGGATAAATTTAAAATTAGATTGGTTGCTAAAGGATACACTCAAAAGAAAGACTTTGATTATTTTGATACATTTACTCTTGTGACTAGAATTGCATCTATTAGAGTGTTGTTTATTTTAGCATCTATTCATAAGCTTATGATACATCAAATGGATGTTAAAATTGCATTCTTAAATAGAGAACTGGAAGAAGAAATATATATGAACCAACCTGAAAGTTGTATGACAACTGAAAATGAACATAAAGTCTGCAAACTTATAAAATCTTTATATGGTCTAAAATAAGCACCCAGACAATGGTATGATAAATTTGATAGTATTCTTGTTGCTTATGGTTATCTGATTAATGAGGCTGATAAATGTATCTATACTAAATTTGAGGATAATGTTAGTGTTATCATATGTTTATATGTTTGATAATATGCTTATATTTGATACAAACTTAGAAATTGTAAATGATACCTAATCATTTTTGTCCTTTAATTTTGATATGAAGACATGGGTGAAGTTGATGTGATATTAAGAATTAAAATAATTAGAGATTCTGATCGTATCATGCTCTCGCAATGATACTATATAGGAAGAATATTGAAAAGATTTGATCATTTTGACTACACTCCTGTTTCCACACCTTATGATGCAGCATTCACTTAAGAAAGAATAAAAAACAAGTATATCACTATATGAGTATGCACAAATTATTAATAGTTTAATGCACTTGATGAATTATACACGACTTGACATTCCTTATGCCATGGGACGACTTAGTCGTTACACTCACTGTCCTAATACGGACCATTGGACATCATTATATCGAGTGCTAAAGTATCTAAAAGGAACTATAAATTATATTTTGATATGTTGTGGTTTTCCTTCTGTTTTAGAGGGATTCTCAGATGCTAATTGGATCTCTAATTCTGATGAGTTAAAGTCTACAAGTGGATATGCGATCACACTTGGTGGGGGTGCGGTGTCTTAGAAATCATCCAAGCAAACCGTCACAGCTCACTCCACTATGGAGTCTGAGTTTGTTGCCTTAGAAAAGCATGTACTGAAGCTGAGTGACTCGGGAATCTTTTGATTGATATACCATTTGAAAGAGATCAGCTCCGTCTGTGTCTATTCATTGTGATAACCAAGCTACTATTGCTAGAGTTAAGAATAAAATATACAATGAAAAGAGTAGACATATACGCCTAAGACATAAAATTGTAAAGCAGCTACTAGATGATGTGATCATATCTCTTGAGCATGTGAGGTCAAAGCTTAATATAAGTGATCCATTTACCAAATCACTATGGAAAAAACTAGTAGAGAATACATCGAGGGGAATGAGACTCATGTTTATAACAAAGAGTAAAAAAATGATAGTAACCCAACCTATGTGATTGATGAACTCATAAAGTAGGTTCATATGGTTAATAACAAATCGTTTGTTGACTTAGTGATGCACTATCATTATTTTATTATTGAGAAGTCCCTCCTTATGATGTAAATAGTGCAAATTGTAATGTGCAAAGGATGAGCATTAGCTCTTAATGGATTACCATATTTCTTATTGGGTGGTGTGTTTAATTACAATGCACACTTGATGGATCCACCTAAATGAGCGTGGAAGTAGGGCCGCTTCCCATGAGAATGTAGACATATTTTCTAGAGCGCTCATGAATATCCAGGTAGGGCGCATGGTCGATTCGCACCAACACATTTGAATAGCTCAGTTCTAAGAATGATATGTGGATAGTTGGTCAATGATCCATAATTAGGGAGATTGGTTCATAAAAACTTTATGTTTCACCAACTTCCTGTGAGACACATCTACATATCCTAGGTAGTGGTTCATAGACCAAAAGTCACCACTATCGAAGCATTGAGCTCTCATGTTTCCTCCATATTTGATTCCTCATCTTCTCTCTTGTTCCTATTATCCTTCCTTTTAATTTAAAATAGTGGGGGATTGCTAGTATTTGAAGGTATTTCAAAATTAAGTAAAGTTTTTTTAGTCTCACATTAGATAGGAAAAAACTCTTTGGTGTTTATATATGGAGTCCCTCTCATGATGGGTTGTGTGAGCTAAAAGGTAGGGTGCTTGCGCGCACACAAGCCCATTGAGGCCCAGTGAAGGAAATTGGATTACTGGGTTCAGAAAACCTTAATGCGCATGTGCGCCCGCATCACACGCGCAGGGGGTGCAAATCCCGGTTTCAGAGCCTCACGGGTGTGACCCAAATAGGCTAAGTTTTGTCAATTTTATTTTTAGATTTAAATTAAAATAGAATCTTTTCAAATTCTATCATAATATTTGGGTCAGAGATAACTGTTGAGATTTGTATCTTTTCATGTCCTGTCATGTCAGAGTTAGCCGTTGAGAGCTCTCTGCTCAAGTTCTGTAGTGACACTTTTCAAGACAATATTGTTCCTCTGCACAATAAAAGATTTCTTTCTCTGTTCAAAGATTGGTTTTTTGTTCAAGGATTATTTTCTCTACCCAAGGATTTTCTAATGATGAAAAACTCTCTTTATGAGGTACCAATTCCCTGCTCTCAAAAACACAACTCAATCATCTTCATCCTCCTTTGATATCTTCTTAAACTTTTCAGTTCTTTCCTGCATCTTTGGAGGAAATAAAACCGAGTTGTTTGAGGGCCTGTGCATTGCCAGTGCGCTTGCAGGGCCAGCGATCGTTGAATCCTAGTGGGTAGGCCGCCATCAACCTGTTGCACCGAGATACTCTCTCAGAGAGACACGATCTACTTTTAAGGACAATGCTCCGCATGCCTCGATCAAAATAGAGAAGTTCCTTCCTTCTTGAAAGTTTAATTTAAATAGCTTAGCAGTAATTCGTACATTATTTTCCAACAATAAGTTCATTAAATTTCTCGGGCTCATGTCAGGAAATCTAAGTTCTCGGTTATATCTATGGGCTCGGCTCCAATTTTTTTTCCTTTCAAGGGTGATGATGTCCATACTTAACGTCCAGTGGGTCACCATTTCTCAACTTTAGCAGTTGTACAGATTTATCAGACCTTCACTTTGTGAAATAATATGGTTTACCTTTGTATAGCTTAAAATAAACTGTGGCTCGGTCAAGTGCAATACAATCTTTATGTTACCTAGAGCATAATGCTTGTTGATCTATATGTTATGCTGCAGCTGCTTAGCGTAATTCTAAAGCCAATGTTGCTGCATCCTCTCTATGATCTTCTTACAATCTTCTTAGCTTCCTTTATTCAGATGCCTGATTTCCGTGACATTTTATTTGTGCAGTCTTAAGTTCACAACAATAAGAATGAAGCACATACATTTCATATTTAACCTCTTATGATTGATAATCAGGTATTCTCTTGAATGCACTGAGTTTAAATTTGGACAGGGTTGGAGTTAAGTGTATATTCGATACTAAGAAAAAAAGAATGGCTTATTAAGCATGTATTTATATGTAGTGCACATGGTGTAACCCACAGAGAAGATTGATTCGTAGAAGCCCGTATCTATTTTATTCTCTTAGCCAACTGTCTGGTTTTTGCAGGTATTTATTCTTTGTCAGATATGTAGTTATATAAATCTGCATCATATTTATGTGGCGTGAGACTCTGAGTAGCTAGTTTTGATACAATGTAAGAAAAAAAATCATTGGGTGGTCAAGGTTCCGAGGAATTAAGGTTCATGGCTTCAGGTATTTTGCAATTTTACTTATTGCATCCTTCTGGATTGTTGGGACTTGTTCAGTTGTTGATAACTATTACTTGTGTTTTTTTTTTTCTTGATTTGTCCTTGTATATGTGGACTAAATGCATGTAAGTAATGTTTGCCTAGTCCCATATTCCCTAGTATGGGACTAGAGAAATCGATTTCACTAGAGGATATTACTTACATTTATCTTAGTTCTATGATTTGATTTACTCTGAAATCTTGTCATCTTAAATCACGGAATATCACTGTCTTTTCAGTCTGTGATTTTGACCATTTACTCAAAACACAACTGGTTATTGCTGTAACATTAAATAGCTGATGCTTTATTTAACATATTACTATATGTGCTTATGTCTTAGTTCTTGTTCCCGGGAGCATGTTTCTGCAGTATGTGATTATTTGATTAGATACAAGTCACACTATCTATGAAAGTCATGTTAGAAATGAGTCAAATGACTATTACTAATATTTAATTTGCTACTGATTTTTCTTTATAAATATTAAATATATGCATGAGCGATAAGATTGGCTAGTAGTGTCATTCTGTTTTTGTGACATTTTCTGAGTTAACTATACAATTTAGCACATAAATGTAGGTGAGGTACTTGCAAATTTTGTATATGATAAATATGATATATGTAATCATTTTAGAGCAATGCTGTAAATTTGTCTTTTTTCATAAAATAATAACTAAGAGTTGAAACTTGATGATAAAAGAACTAGGAAATGCCGGTAATTGTGTAACAAAATTTTAAGTCAAATATGAACTTTAGAGTTGTCAATGTCTCTTTTTAACTCTTGCTTTGGAACATGATTGCGCGGAAGCTTTATCATTTGAATGCTAATAAGATTTTATTCCAACAGATTGACTACAATGCCAGTGGTCTAATCTGATTATTAGCCAACCCCTTTTAGTCATTAACAGCCTATCTAACATCTTGATTTCCATCAGAAGTCAACTGTAACCTGTCTCATATAAAATCTCCCGCTATTATCTTCAACCTCCTTTTATTTCATGGTGGCATCTAATGCATCCTGCAAAATCCAACAAGAATATGCAAGACCTGACAGTTTCAGGTTGAGGGGGCGACTAAGCTAACTTGTAAACTAAACATTTTTAGTTCAAACTTGAACTTTTCAACATGCTCCTGATCCGCTAAGTGAACAACAGAAACAACAACAAAATGTTCATCCCAAATCTAAAGGGCTGCCAACAGGAATTTTCTCCATTCAGCATATTTAAGGGCTATCTCCTCTGTTAAGTTGGAAAATGCCCTTCCTTCCATTAGGTCCGCCCCTAATCCTTGATCCTAAAACCATGATTCTATTAATACTTTTAGCAAGCAAATTTAACGTTCTCCGTTGCACGTGTCCAACCATCTTTATGGTTCTCGTGCATTTTATCCTCATTGGAATCACCTCTAACTTCTTATTTATACACTCATTTCTAATCCTATCTTTCATAGCTTTTCCACTCATTCATCTCATCATTCTCATCTAAGCAACTTGTACTTTTTAGAGGCATGTTGATTCTTAATTCCCTAACGTTTTGATCCGTGCAGGATGTTAATTGTATATATGTCTTGTGGAATTTCCCCTTCAATTTCATGGGTATTCTATTGTAGTAGTAATAACCTAGAAGCACTTCTCCACTTTAATCATCTTGACTTAAATTCATCGTCCTCAATATCACCACCATGATTAATAATTGGTTCTATATAGCAAAATGGTGTCTTCTTGGTATTTCTTAGCAATTACTGTGAAGTATACCTCATTTATTTGCTTCGTGTTGCTAAAGTTCCAGTTTATATATTTCATCTTTGTCTTGCTAAAGTTTAATTTATATATTTCATGTTTGTCTTGATCCTTTAGATTCCAAATCTTTCTCTCCACTTTTTCTCTTTTTAAAGTTATCCCTTTTCTAGTCTCATAGATATAATAACATCAACTAACAATGCAACATGTGCCTTCATCTAGAATATGCTTATTAAGATCATCCATAATTAATGTAAAGAAATTAGGCTTAAAATTGGTCTTTGTTGTAAGCTCATGGTGAGAGGGAATCCTTGTGTCTCTTGTCCAATAATTCTCATCATGCATGTCGTTTATCAGATCTTGTTCTCATCTTAGTCTAGCATTATACATCAGTCATCTTGTTCTTGTAAGCCCTAGAATGGTATTGCAGAATGTAAGAACAAACAACCATTAGAAGTTGCATGCACACTTCTCATTCATATGAAGGTTCCTATTGGAGTGTGTAAGGGTATTCTCATATTTTTCCTATTTATTCCTCATCTATATAAAGAGGTAACCCCATTTTTAAGGTTAAGCCGTCTATTTGCTCAAATCTTAACATAGTATTAAAATGATCCCTCTTCCATCATCACTGCGCCTCCATCACCATTCAACTTCCTAACTCTTGCCGCTACCAAACTCTGGCTGTTACCTAAAAAATCCTAGCCATCATCTCTTCTTATCTTCTTTTTTTGTCATATTTAGTGTGATCTGAAATTAAATCTACAAAAAAATATTGTTCACGTGAACAATACCGCGACAATATGTTCACTGTGAGCAACAATTGCAATATTGTTCATCTTCTCTATTAAAAAAAAAAACCTAATCGCTCTCAACTTTCAAATCCTAGCCATCTCCATGTTCCAGAACCCTAGTCTTCGTCAACTGTCACCTCCTTTATTGTCATTCTCCATCAACTGATGCTATTGTTGACTCATCAGACGGTGTTACCAGTTACTTTTATTGTTGCTGCTGATTTATACTGCTTTTGATTGATTCTGGCATCAGTAGTATTGTTGTTGTCGTCATCTACTACTGTTGTTGCAGTTATATTCATCTATTATTAATGATGTCCTCTTCATCTATTGTGGGTATTATTGCTGCTGAGTATTGAGTTTGAGGATCTCTCAAATTCTCCACTTTTACTTAGTTTAAGGATCTCAAAAATCTTCTTTTTACTAAGTTTGAGAATATCTAAAATCTCAACTCTATTAAAGAAGATGAATATAATCTTTCATGCAATTTTCGCTCAAGTGTTTGGTTTGATTCAGATTCAGTTCACTTCATAAACATCAATGATCCAATAGTTTTGCATCAACTTTAGGAATTTAGTATATGTTTTTCAATTGTTTCAATATTTATTTGTTTTTTAGTTTTTGTTTATGAAAACTTTGTTTATAATTTCTTTTTTGAGTTTTGTAACAAGCTGGGTATGATTGATATCTATACTCAAGCTTGAAGGGGAGTATTAGTGTGCAAGGGTATTTTTGTATTTGTTTCTATTTATTCCTCATTTATATAAAGAGAGGCAAGCCCAAACTGGGGTTAAGCCGTCTTGCTCAAACCTTAACAATTCCAAACACTTTTCGGGAGATATGGTTCTCACTCCTTTTTTTTTTTTCTTATAAACCACTTGCCCTTCTCTGGCTTTGATGGAAAGATCCCATACCCTATGCTTCATCCACATAGTGATCTTTTCTCTTTGCCACCCAAATTTTTGGTGATTGTGTATCATACATGATTGTCATCTTGACAAGATGAAATTAGACCTGAGGGTTGTTATTGTGTCTTTTTCAGGTACTTTAGTAATAAACATATATACATGTTATTTTCTTAGTTTGAATAAATTTGTAATTTCTACTGATTACTTTCTTTGAGTCCAAACCAATGTTGAAGAAAACAGTCAGTGGGGCGAGCTGGGCTGGCGAAGCCACCACCCGCTTCTACCAGCCTAGGTTAAAATCCTTTTTTGAATAGAAAGAATGAAATGGGACCCTTACATTGCTCCCTGACTCTACCTCTGTTGGAGGCTTCCTGCGGCCTCTCGCGGTTAGCTCATCCACGCTCTACATCGAGAGAGAGAGAGAGGAAAACAATATCCATTTTCCCCTCCCATTTTCCTCCTCTCTCCTGATGTAAAGTGGGGATGAGGCGATGACGCAACATGTGTCTAAGGGCAAGGAAAACAATACCCATTTTGTCCTCCCATTTTTTCTCCTCTCTCTCTCTCCTGATGCAAAGTGGGGATAAGGTGACGATGTAGCATGTGGTTGCAGCAGCTCTTCGACAAGTTAAGGCGGTGAGCAAGGCAAGAGGTCCGATTTCCTTTTCTTTTTAGAGTAGATGCTTGATATTAGCACCTATCCCCAAGTCAGAGTGGTCTGGGCGCCGCCTACGCCAAGGTGGCTGCCTAGGCCGGTGCGAAGACCTTTTTAAAACTTGTCTAAACCCTATTTTAAATATGAGTCTTCTTCAAGAGTTTGATGATGATTTTATGTATTTTCTTGTAATCCTTTTATCCCTTCTGTTGACCCACCTATAGATTTCATTTGTTGCCCCCAAAACAAAGAGAATCATCCAAGGTGTATACACAAGTTTTATAGTAACAACCAACTATGAACAGTGCCACTCTGCTGCTGTAGATCCTGATCCATGAGAATGCCTCTTATTGTGAGAATACTATTTTGATTGATCATGATTCACGATCTGATCTTGATGTTCCAGTCATCCTTCGCAAGGTCAAAAGAGTTGCACTTCACGGTCTTTGTTTAATTTTGTCTATTATATTCATCTTCTAAACCTATCATGTTTTTATCTCTTCCACTGGCTCGCATTGTTCCCAAGTTTGTGTTAGAACTCCTGTCATGTAGGAAAAGATGAAGGCATTGGAACAATATGCAACATGGGATTTGGTACCTCTTCCAGATGGGAATAAGTAGTTGGTTGTCGTTGGCTGTACATTATGAAGGTGAATCCAGATGGTTCTGTGGCTCGATTGATTGCTAGGTTAGTGACCAAAGATATTCTCAAACACCTCAAGTTGATTACCAGGCTCTTTGATAGTCGAGATGACCTCTAGAATTTATACACCACCAGTCTTCTGACACAAGGAAAAAAAGAAAAAAGATTTCAAAATTCTATAGGCAAGTGACATATTGGTGGGCCCTCCTATTTTCACCCCTTCTTGCAACATGTTATTTAATCAATCATTTTTCTTCTGTTTTGTAAAATTAAATCCCGTATTCGGTTCTATGTCAAAACAATAATCGAATTTCTTCTTCTATTTTGCAGAATCAAATCTCGTATTCTGTTTTATGTCAAAACATAATCAAATTTCTTTTTCTGTTTTGCAAAATCAATCCCATATTCAATTTTATGTCCTCAAATATATTTATTTCTATGCCACCAAAGATTTTTGGTTGTATGTGTTTTGTTCATAACAATCATCCTCATAAAATTAAGCTAGTTCCCGTGCTCTCAAATGTATTTTTCTTGGGTATTATCAGACAGAAAAAGTATCGGTGTTATTGTCCTTCAATAGATCATTATCTTGTTTTAACTGATGTCATAATTTTTTAGTCAAAATCTGGATTTGATAGCAAGTCTTTTTCCTTAGAGTCCAAGAATAATGTGTTTTTCTTACTCATGATCCACCACTCGTATATACTCCATCATCGGTTGATATAGATCAGAATATATTGCTACTTGTAATGGAGCACCAAAACCCCCTCACCAGTTTGGAGAATCAACTAGGGTCTTTGCAAGACATACTTCTATTGCACATGTGCTGACATCTTCTGCTATTTTAGTTTTTGGAACACAAACTGGTAAGAATACATCTAGATTTTTTTGCAGTAATTTACTACTGATTTTGAAAATGTTTATGATGATTTTCTTATTGCCCTCCGTAAGGGTAAATGCACTTGCATATCTTGTCCTATCTCTGGCTTTTTATCTTATTCATACTTGTCTCTTTCCTTTCATATTTTTATTTCTTCTTTGGACTCATATTTTATTCCCAAGTCTATATCTGAAGCTTTATGTATCTCAGGTTGGAGGGATGCCATGAAGGAAGAAATGCTGGCTCTAGGACAAAATGGAACATGAGATCTTGCTGTCATCCACTAAGTAAGAAGACAATTAGATATTAGTGGATGTATACTATGAAGTTAAATTCTGATGGATCCTTGGCTCGATTGAACTTTCATCTAGTTGCCAAAGGTTATTCTGAGGTGTATGGCATGAATTATTAGGACACTTTCTCGTCAGTTGCAAAGCTGACATCTGAACAGATTCTTATCTTTTTAGTTGTCACTTGTCACCGGCCCATTTATTAGTTAGATGTCAAGAATAATTCTTGACGAGGAAGTTTACATAAAGTAACAACCTGATTTTGTTTCTCAGGAGTGTCTGAAAAGGTGTGCAAGCTGAAAAAGTCTTTGTATGGATTGAACCAGTCACTGATAGTTTGGTTTGGACGATTTGCCTCTGTTAGGGCCTTTTGTCTTTCTTTTTCTCAAGAGGATCACTATATGTTTTGCCGACAGCATCAAGGGAAAAGCTTACTCCTTATATCATATGTGGATGATATCATTATCACTGGTGATAATGCACATGGGATTGTAGATATGAAGTATTACTTGCACAAGAATTTTCAGACAAATGATCTTGGATCTTTGTGGGACCTTTTAGGCATTAAATAGATAGTCCAAGAACGAAATTACTCTTTTTCAAAGAAAATATATGCTTGATATGCTATCTGAGGCATGTTTATGTTGGGGGTCGAGCTGTTGATACACCCATGGAAGCTGATGTCAAACTATTACCACATCAGGGAAGATCTTAGATGATTCGGACAGATATCAGAGGTTAGTGGGTAAGTTGAACTATCTAATCGTAACTAGACTTGACATTGCATTTATCGTGAATGTTGTGAGTCATTTTCTCTCAGCACAAAGGGCCACTTATTAAGATGCAGTAATACAGATTCTCAGGTACTTAAAGAAGGCTCCTGGCAAAGGCTGCTATATTCGGATATGGACACACTGTAGTTACTGGTTTCTCAGATATTGATTGTGCAAAATCACTCGTTGACAAGCAATCTACCACATGCTTTTGTGTTTTTCTTGAAGGAAATCTTATGTCATAAAAAATCAAAAAATAGTGTAGTGTCACGATCTAGTATGGAGTCAGAGTACCATGTGATGGTGAATGTAACTTGTGAATTAGTTTGGATCACAAACTTGAGTAAATCTGATTTTCTTTCAGAGTGTCCTATGAGGTTATACTGTAATAATGAAGTTGCTATTCAAATAGCTGAAAATTCAGTATTTCACCAGCGCACAAAGCACGTTGAAGTGAATTGTTCTTTGGTATGCCAGAAGATAGAAGAAGATTGTTCAAACTCGACATATTTCATTCGATCATCAGTTAGCAAATCAAGTCACAAAGTTTCTTGAGAAGATACGCGTTGATTTTATTTATGATAAGCTGACCATATATGATCAATATACTCCAGCTTGAGGTAGAGTGTTAGGAAATATCATTTATATAAGGAATGGGATTTGAGTTGTATTAGGAGTAGAATAGGGATATGAGTAGAATTAGACTTTTTTATATTTATGTTGTACTTACCTAATTAGGAGTCATATGAGTTCTATTTGCATTATAAGTTGTAATTATATTTGCCTGTAAATAAGAGTATAGAGAGAGAACTCAAAAAAAACTATGTAATTTTCATAGTCTAAATCTTCTCATTATCTTTTAAGCTACCACGGTACCACCTCATCCTTTTTGACATTGGTAAATATCAGGCTGCTGTATAGTCCATAACCTCACTTATCATGGCCGTTTCATAATGTTTACATCTATTTTCTCAATTTAGATGGTTGATTTCTCTATAAACCTTCAAGAAGTCATCCCTTGTGAACTCCTTGAAATGTCATTCCTTGTTTGTTGCATTCTACTCATCCTCCACTCCTTTGACTTTAATCCATCATGTTTGATCCCTTCAACTTCATGACTGGTTATTAACTACTTTAATGATTCTCCAATACAACTATTTGCTGACAGCTGCATATTCTTATGGTCTAACCACTTTAATTCTCCAATACAACTATTTGCTGACAGCTGCATATTCTTATGGTCTTATAAAACAACCTATCACTTTTATCTGTGTACTTTGAATCTGTTCTCCTTTGTCATCATCAGCTTTGCAAGTTTAGAACCAAATTCTCCACTGCTTCCTTCTGCGAGATTGGCAGGAGCACCCTCTCGACAATGACGCTAAGTTGTGATGCTCTGAGTGGAATCCGATTTGTAGCTTCACTATCATGATTCCATGGCGAGTCCTTTAGTGGAATGATGAGTTTTAGCATGGTTGTGATGGTTGGAAGTGAGACAGGTAGAATCAGAATAGTGTCATTTTGGCATTTCCTTGTAGATCCTTGTGTGGCTTGGTTCAGGCTGAAAAGTAAATTTTCAACCTTTAACGATTAAACGAGTTGCATATTTGACTGTATGATTATGATATAGCATTTATCTCTGCTAGGAGGATCATTACTTACTAGGGTTACAAAACTCAAGTATTTTATGCAAATTGTGGAAAATATTTTGTGGGTGTTACCGAAGGCGCAACAGGGCAAGTCAAATTGTGGAATTAGACACTGAAAAAAATTTCCTTCTCATTTTGGGCCCAGGACTTGCTAGTTGAGAGAGTGAACAATTCATAAATGTGTATGGTTGTTCAAGTAAATATAATATATGTATTGATGTGCAAGTAAACATAATTTGTGACATATTAGATGTCATGAAGTAATTACATTTTTTGGTTTTTAATAATTTCTTGGTTGTGATTCTGGCATTTCTTTGATTGTAAATTGCAATTTTTGTAGACATTGTTAGTGGAATAATAAATGGAATTCTTCGCCCTTTGGTTATTGGGTTTGTTCCGTGCCTTAGAGATGATCTAGTTCCATTTAGCGAATATTATCATCTCACCTCTTCACTTGGACTCATTTCTTACTAAGGGGTTTTGGAGGATTGGTCTTTAGTTGTATAAGATTAAACTGCTCAGACAAAAAAAATGTCTGCTGTGAAGTTTTTATGACAAAAACCTCTGTGTAATAATTGCTGACACAGTTGCCTTTCCAGGAATTCAGCATGAACGGATAGAAAATTGACATCGTGTTCGCATTAAACATGACCTGCTCTTTCAGGAAGCTTTGTCAACTTTGAGTGACGCTCTGTAGCCAATTTGATTTTGATGGCGAAAAGGCGCAGATGAGGATGCTTAGTTGGAGTTCAGGATCAAGGTGAGCAAAACTTTTTATGAATGTTATAATCCGATTAATATTTTCCAATTTCATGAGTTTGAGAAGCCTAAGAAGTTGAATGTTTTTACTCAAGAACAATGCTTTCCTACCTCAGCGATTGAAAGGGAAACAGATAGAGAAATTGGAGGCAGAAAGCTACAACTTTTCCCTCTAGTGGTGACTACTAATTAAGAAGATCCAAATGCGGTGGCTTTTACAGAGCACTTGTGTCCCCTTCTTCCACTATCATATAAAACCTTGGATTCTACCACTGTATCTCTTTATTATATGAAGTGGCATAGCTTTCCTGAAGCAAAAGAGTGGTAAAGGAGAAACAGGGGATGAGTGTCTCCACTCTTCCTGTGCAATGAAAGCATCACCCATCTGCATGCTGCATGGTCCCCATGTCCTCCCACTCTAAGAGAGAAGGTGAGCAATATTCTTGCATTTCAGCTAATTGGGTACATTATTCACGACAGTTGATCTATTCTTATGCATCCCTAATAATTGGTTGAAGCTAGATGATTTGACTTTGATTTGTATCATGTCGACCTTCCTAGTGATTCAGAATTGAAGGAGATCTGAAGAGAATTCTTGCGGCGATAATTTTATGGCATAGGGTTCAGGAAGTCTATGGTCATGCAGTCCAAAGAGGTCAGAGGAATGATTTGAAGTTAGAATAAAGAAAGCATGCTTCTCTATGGAATTTCAAAGAGAAGGTTATGCAAGTGTGATTTAACTATTCAATAATCAATATATCGTCATTTAATCATGAATAA